>CM032664.1:35552961-35704187 GCA_019095985.1 Streblospio benedicti | reverse complement strand
ATGAACTCCATTCTTTGCAAATTCTATAATACAAAAAGAACATGTCAACAGTCATGTAATGATAAAAGAATATTTGGTAGATAACTATTAAATTTTGAAGTTTTGCAGTAAACAGCAATACACAAATTAAATCATGTGCAAATATTTCTAGTTTTACAGTACACTACGTAAGTTTTATCATATATTGATGCATAATTTCTTGTTAGTCCAGATCAAATTTAACTGTAACTCACAATGACGATTTCGATAATGGTTTCGCAGGAATATTTACAGCACATTTCCCTTCTTGAAAGTGGTGAATGGGGGCATGACTTTCTGCACTTCAGCACGGTTAGCAGTGATGCATGATGCACAACTTGTACCAAGACATTCACACCAACTTTAAGAAAATAAACAGTGAAATTAGAAAGCAAATATTATATCAATCATAAGTCATATAAACACGGAAAATGTCCAGTCTCATCTAGGGTTCATGCTTGAAGGGATCAGAAAGTTTTGGGTCATACCGTATGCCCGTGCATTAAAGCACATGTGCTTATAGCCAAAAAAGTGCCTTTTGGGGCCTTTTGGACAAGATAAAATGTTCTCTTTTAAACGCACACATGCTGAACTTCGAACACTACGCCCACCCCCATTTCGGCAATGAATAAGCATTGAATTTTGACTATATAGAGCCACCAAGTTTCTTAACCATGGGTTCTTACGTGTTAATGTACAGTACTGATAATGAAAAAGAGACATGGAATTTAGCTGAATATTTCGAATTTTAAAGGAATGACCGAATCAAGGCGAACGAATCTATAAAAGCCGAATGTTTAATTCTGCGTTTACTCACCTTACCAGAAATTCGCGATAATACGGGGAAACAATGACACTTATGAAAAATTGTTGGCATCTAAAAATGTCATAATTGAAAGCAATTGTTATGAAAATAGGAATCAATATGTTTTTCCTGGCCTTTACATTAAACAAATTCGAGAAAGGAAAGAATTATGCAATTTTGAGAATGACGTTCATAATCGATTCTGGAATTATTTCATAAAATTCAGATGACTCCCCATATAAAAGAATACGCAAGTGAATATAAGTCGCATCACACACCAAGATATGTGCAGGAAGTATGCATTACCACATTTCATTATTCAATGTGTTTTCATCCCGGATATTGCAATGGTTAGAACTAGAATAAAACCCACGATCAAATACAAGATTGTTCAACAATTGATCTGAACTGAATAATCACAGGCAGGGGAAAACAAACTTCCCTTTTATATTGCCATGGGGTGTTTTTCTAAAGTTCCGGGGAAAAAAAAGAATTAAAACGAATTCTTGTTACGTTTGATATCGATTTTAGCGAATTTTGAGAATTTTCCGATGTAGGGTTTTCTGAAAATTCGCAAAATTCGGATCATTCGTGCTAATCAATGGTAAATATGAAGGGAATTTTGAGAAGTGGATCCGAAAAAAGAGAATTTATGGAACTGAAAAAAGAGAATTTCTAAGGTACGCTTCGTAATTACCAAATTTGTCATGGGATCAATGGTGGGCTAGCAGAATTTACCGTAAAAAAGTGAAAACACCGAATACAGGCGAATAGAATTTTGCGAATGCGAATTTACGGGAAATTCCATGTCTCATTTTCGTTATCAGTACTGTACAGTAGTAGTCAATGAGTAGGCGATTATGAGTGTACGGACTTTTGACAGCGTGTACGATGTTTTGCTTTTATCATCAATGGTAACTATTAGTTTCATATCTTTTCTAGCAATGCTGTCTTCGTATTCATCACTGTCAAAAGGATTTTCATAGCTTGGTAACATCGTACAAACCCAATTTAATAAATATTTGAACTCAGGAAGTTCGCCATAATAAATCATACTCACGCAATAAGAGATATACCGAAAGCATTTAACAGTCAGTAGTCCAAGTTCGTTATTGATTTCTTATGAGTTATAACGAGGTCGCGTTGTGTAAAGCTCCTACAGAATCGCGTATTGTTTACAAGACCACTGCCGGTAAGATTTGTTTTGAGAAAATATATTATTTATCAATTCTCACTTTGGGTGTCTTCTAGCTGCAGATTAACACAAATATATATCTTCAAACATTGATTCAAGCTCCCGTCTAAGGTTTACATAGATGTTCATTCTGAATTATTGATGTTAAATAGTGAAACGTGTCGGAGCTTCTAATATCGCCCAAAGCATGTTTGTGATATGTCCATGCATGTGAGTATGGGACTTGCGGGAGTAGGCTAGGGTGAGTTTGTTTGTTTTCACGTGTCTCTGATCACTTGTGGGTGTTCAGGGCGGATTTGACTGTCAAAAATTATGAAGGGAAATTGATTTTTGTTCTCTGTTATAAACACATGTGCTTAAATTTGTAAGTTAAGCACATCTTCGATGTTAAGCACATATGCTTTAATGCGCGGGGATACAGTAACCTTCAGTAACTTTCTTGAAATTGTCGGACATCGGTTGATCAGTCGAAAAACAGATAGTCACTGTACCACCTAAAGCTGGTGTTGGGACTAAGTAATTCAGAAGTTGTTTAACCCTTTACCCCTCAAAACGGCCTAAACCGGCCTTGGGCCCTCTCCCTCAAATCGGCCTAAACCGGCCGGCTGATTTCTCGTGTTTGGCTGTCAAAAGCTTCTTTCCACAAGTCATTCGTTTGGGGTATAGGAGCTGTGCCATCGTGATTAAAACTAGATTACTACATGTAAAACCGTATGAGGAATCGTTGTGTATAATTTATTTTAATGTTTAGCTTTTATTTTAAGAGAATATATAAGTTTCATTTGACAGCATTAATTTGCTCTTACACGGGCGCCATGTTTGCGCATATCGCACTAAATGGAAAAACCTCAATGTTTGATCGCCTTGTAGACATACTCATAATGGTTCAATCTTGATGAGAAATACATATTCGTGTTTCTAAAAGCTTACGCTTTATTATGATATAGAAATGAGTTCCAAAAACACCCGATAAATATTTTTAATTATTTTCTAAATTACCGTGATTTATTTATTCGAAACTACGCTGCAAATTTCGAGTATTATACCACAGTCCTAACCGATCCGAACATGGCCATTGGAAATGTGTTGCTTGTTTCAAAACATTTGTGAAATTGGGACTGGGGTAAGCCAAAATGGCTGCTTTGTATTTTATTGAAAAGATTGTTGAAATACGAGCATTTTGAAGGAAATTATGGTAGTTTAAAGTTGGCAATGCAGCTCCGACAAATGGAAAGATTTTATACGCGCTACACTGCAAATATTTGCGAGAAGACAAGGGCTGTCACGTAATAAAACGTGAGAGGTCATGGGTTAAACACGTACGATAAATAAAATACCACATTCATGCTGAATACGTCTTACTTGTATATGGCTGACACATTTTAAGACAATGCGCCTGCGGTATACAAGGACGTATTTGCACTAACGTGGTATTCTATATGTCCTGCCGCCCTGTGCCAGCTCTTCAAAATCAGGACAACCCTACATTGCCCTGTCCATCTATCTATATATGTATTAATATTTGTAATTGGAATTATGTATAATAGATTAAAATTCATTGCATGATATACAGCACAGACTCGGTCAGAAGGACACAGAAGAGATATGAAGAATTACTTTACGATTGTTTATATTTCTTTCAAATTTTTCACTTTGTGACTATTGCAAGCGAAAAAGGGTTCTGATGCTTCTGTAAGTTACAGGGATCTTCATAACTTTCCTGAAGTTACGTTTATTCTGTTTTTTTACATTTATATTACGCGTTTTACACAGGTTCCCATAGTAAAAAGAATATTTCTGAAAGTTCATCACCATGCCAGACACTTTGACAGACTTTCGTTTAAATGGGTATCTACTAGTGTCACTGACTTTTTAACCAACCAGCGAGTTTAGTGTCAAAATATCTCTAGAACGTCCGAACAAATATCTGAATATTTATGAGCAAAAAACTATAAAAGATGTGCAGCAACTAGACTACATCCTTATTTTTACATCTTTTCTGATTAAATTGTTACAATATATTACATTTTATTATGCCATTTTGTATCTGTATTCTTCTGACGCTGTACGTACTGTATAAATTCATGAAAGAGGACGGACTAGATTTAATACATAGATGTACACACCTGCTATGTGTTTTTATAGTATTCTTTTTGTTTCAATATTGTAATAAATCATGTTGTTAAACTGCATTCTCAAAGCCACAGTGCACAAGCAATTATCTTCAGCTGCCCTGCTGCTCTCCGGCAACTGCTGGGGTCCTCAGACTATGAGGATAAAATGCCACATGCCTACAATAATTGCACAACATTTAAGAAATATATACTTGTTTACAAAGTAATAGTGTTTACTGCCTGCATTTGTTAAATAATAGCTCTGCTTGTGAAACCAACACTTAACAAATTATTGAAGTAAATCACACTATTGTATGCAAAACAGGTAAATGTATTAATTTTATCAGGAAAACACAAAAACTTAAATTAAGTAAAACATCAAGACAACACCGAACGAACATGTTTGTAGTGATCTTGAGTAACAATGTAATAAGGATAAATATATGCCTTTGAATTTTGGGTCTAAAGTAATCAGAATACAGGATATGGAGAAATATATGCCTTTGAATTCCACTTCTAAACCTATCAGCTTTGAGGATGTGGGTGACTATCTTGTAGGATATTACTATTCACTTTAACCTTTTATGGCAGTTTTTAGCCAGTTATGGCATGGTTAAAACTTCAATCCAATTATCAAAAGATATAAACATGTATGCAGCGTCAAGCATTTTGTTGCCTTAAACTAATATTCCGTCACATATATTGTACTTATTTAATTTGCAGGAAGGTAACAGAGCAAGGTCTAGTAAGGAGCAGACTACCTGTAAAGTCTATGTATTTTTATGAATCAATTTGGGTCATATACATTCAAACAGATGGACTATTGGTAACTAATAAGTGGACCAATTTCATAAAAAATCTAACCGTACCAGTCCTGATGTGTCCATTGAAGATGAACGTGAAGTTTGGTGATAAGATTCATGATTTTTTTACTCTTCACAATCCACAAGAGCCGAAGTATTGATATCAAAATTTGAAGACAATGCCACTCAGAGCTGCAGTAGTGATGACCAAATTATTGCCTCAATTCATTCAATGGCTAGTACACAACCCAATAATGCATGTAGGTAAGTGGAACCGCCACCTGCAACAAATTCATAGGAAAGAAAAAATCAATGGGTACCACCCATAAAGTTCTTTTTTATAATATTGACATCATAGGCTACACCCTTTTGTCATGCACTTCTTGAGTGCGACTAGTCATGTATATAAATATGATAAAAACACAAAGTTTGTGACATAAGGAAATTTATTCCACGTTAAAAATCATAAAATACATGTAGATTATTCAAAGGTGGACTAATATAATTCAACTGGTGGTTTTATTGTGCTGATATCTACTGCTTTCGGGAACACAAAGCTTGCAACACAAGGAAATTTGTTCGCTAAAAATCATAAAACACATGTATAGATTATTCATAGATGGACTGGTGGTTTTATTGTGCTGACACCAATGTTATTCTACTGGGGGTTTTTTTGTAACCATTTTTTTCATAGACATTTGTTCTGTAAATTATTGGAAATGATACACACTAAAATGCCGCACCCACTTGAATTGTTTTTGTTTCTTCATAACTTGTAAAGATGCCCGAACAAAATAGCCCTTTTGGTAATAGGCATATGGACAATGATTGGAACAGCTGTGCTTTTATGCTTTTGTAAACATTTAAAAAAATCCCTATATTAGGTCACTATCCAATGACTGCATAAACATCAATGGCACTGTATAATCTCCTATACATTTGGATAACATTGACCAATAAAGTTACATTGTACGCTTTCCTTCACTGATTTAGGTTAGTGGCAGTCCCAACGAAGCAAATTGCTTACATTTTGATTTGGCTTTACCTGGTCAAAATATGTATATTTGCAAATTTAAAGTTTGAAAATGACGAAATTTCTGTAAGTAAGCATATCTTATACATGTAGGTTACTTAGAAGTATGAAACTTCTTGTGTGGGTCCGGCGTTTTACTTTAAATAATTTCCAAAAATTATTGTTAAAATGACTATTTTCAGTAAACAGGTAGTAAAACATGTACATACCATACTTTTTGTTCCTGACACCATTGGAACCAATTGTACCATAGTCACGAGAACTTCAGTAATATCACCATCTATTAGCCTCTTATTGAAAACACCAAGGACATTCATTGCAAAAGTAATATCATTCATGCATAATGTGTATGTCCGATTAGCAGTACTTCATAATATATTCAGACGAAAAATGTAATCTGAACATTTTAATCGCTCATTCAGTTGGGCCTAGACAATGCAAGTTATTCCACAAACCAGCTCTAGCTCCTCTAGATCTTAACGCCTTTAATTACATACATGTAGAATATGCAATACAAAAACATCTTATACCCCATTACCACAACGAAAAATGATGTAAACCAAAAAAAGCAGACAGTTTCACACATACAGTAAAAGCCTTTAATATTCCAATAAAAATGATTCCAGAGGTTAAAATATTGCTTTTCTCAATAACATACTTCATATACTGATAAAAATGATACATGTAGCTGTTAATATTTGACAAAAAGGGCATTATTTGCACGCTTGTTATAAAAATTATACTGTATATACGTATATACGTATAAACGTTCAAAATCCAAATTGACAGTATATTTCTAGGCATTACTGAAATTTAAATTTATTGTAGCTGCAAAATTATGCTATTGGAAATGTGGCTCAGTAATAGTATCTAGATTTCTAAACTAATGAGCAGGAAGTTCACATTTTTAAGCAAGTTCTTAAAAGGTTAGGACATGTTTAATCTGCTGGAAGCCGGGGTTCATATATGCACCTCAGATTATAAGTCCCTTCAGTGAAGACGCACACATATGCGCCCGAGTTTACAGACAAAAACAGTTTGAGATTGTCTGCCATATTCGTATGTAATACTCGTGGTTCTAGTCCCAAATTCTGGTGTATCAACAACACCTTTATCTTGACACTTCGATGTATTTTTAGACGGAAATAAGCAGCATAATAGTGTTAATAATTTAATTCTATTCGAGACAACCTAACCCGCATTCTCTGCTTCAAATTTGAGCCTTGAAATACTCTTATTTCTGTTCGCAAAACCATGGCTTGTCATACATCGCTGGAATCATCTTGACGCCATCTTTGCATTGAGACCTGGAACAAATACAAAACTACACTCTGTCAAGGTCATATAACCATATCTATATTGAGACATCAACGCAGTATTCACAGGTTCAATCGGTGGCAAAACTATTTTGATAAATGCTAAAATGCATGATCGAGAGCGCTGTTACGAATTTACCATAATACAGCGACCTGCTCAAGGCTCATTGTTGCGGGAATTTGCGACAAGCTCCTGTTTTTGGTAAGATATGCCATGGATGTGATGAAGTTTGAATAATTGAAGGAAAAATATACTATTTGTCCTCCATACCTCATCTTATTGAATCTTGGATACCGGATCACAAATAAGACGTTTGGCAAACTATGCAATAAATGTGGGCGTAGGATATCTAGTATTTCTATCATAACAAAGGATATTTTTGTCGGGTGATCGAGTGATGCCTGTCAGAGTCAACGACGATGAAGAAACCAAAGTTTGAACATGTTTTTTATCCATTATATTGTAAGTAAAAATAAATTAGTATGAAATATGGATGGTTCATGTTGTGTTTCTTCAGAGTATCTTCAATAAAATGTAGCTACAATTAAAATTACTACTGATATTACGACATTTTAAATCAGTCCAAGAAGCTGTCAAACGAATCGGAGATTACTCGAAGTGGTGAAAATCGAACGTGATTCTCTGCTTATAATTGTGAAGATAAGAAACTCGACCGTCTTCTGAATGTGTTCTGTAAATGTGACAAAATTCTGGTGAATACCCCAAGAGCTAATAAGTAATATATTTCACTCTCCACAAGAAAACGTTCGACGGTGATAACTTGTCAAGACAAAAGCCATAGTGGCAGTGGGCTGCAAAACCATGATTTGGTCCATGGCAAAAACAGTGCTTTTCACATATTCCAAAATCAGATCAGTAAATGTTAACTTTCAAATGTATGTATATCACTGGATAACATGCACATATTTGGTGCCTACCCTAGGTCAACCTTTCTGAAACGTCTTTTTGCAGTCCACTTGTTAAGAAATCATTGGTACTACATTCCATCTATGCTCTAGTTTGCAGATGGTGGTCAGACTACAGAAATCTATCTTACAATTGCTTCTTATTTCTGGCATGGTATGACATACTATTGTACATAGAATAGCATGCACCATTTTCTGAATACTCAATCTACCACTAGAATGCTACCACTAAATAATTTTTAATCACAATATCCTGCCCATTTAACAAGCAAGTCAACAACTTCATCCAACTCAGGTTAAATACACAGAGCCTAGGCATAAAAAGGCATGGACCCCAGCATCATGGGAGAGGTTTGTGGTATGTATACTACTATGATCTAAAAAACTATACTATACACATTACTACTATTATATAGTAGTGGTAATATGTATTATCAGTATTTGTAAAGATGCGGAGGCCCACGTAAAAAGGCTGTTAGGGAAAGAGAGTGAAGGAGACAGAGAGCGTCAGCTAGACTAATGGTTAAATGAGCAGTTTAAAGAAAAATGTTGGAGCATTGCCCAAATTGCAGGCAGCATTCAAGTAGTTGGAATATTCAATAAATATCAACTATACATGTACATCCACATGCTATTCATTAAGCGATTGTTCTACATAAATTTGAAACATTAACATTGATTGATTGATTTAAACCTCTTTGTGCTATGGACCAAATCACAGTTTTGCAGCCCACTTCCACTACAGCTTTTCACTTGGCAAGTTATTCACCATCAGAGGTTTCCTCATGGAGAGTGATATATAATACTTAGTAGCTCTTGGGGTATTCATCAGATCTTTGCCACATTTACAGAACACATTCAGAAGACGGTCTGGTTTCTTACTTTCACAAGTATAAATAAAAATACATACACCATCACATTCGATTTTGACCATTTCAAGAAATAGCCGTATCGTTTGACAGTTTCTTGGACTGATTTTAAATGTCGTAGTATTAGTAGTAATTATAATTGTAGCTACGTTTTATCAAAGATACTCAAGAAACACAACATGAACCATCCATATTTCATACTAATATATTTTTACATACAATATTACGCACCAAAAACGTGTTAAAACTTTGGTTTCTTCATCATCGTGGACTTTGACAGGCATCACTCGATCACCCAGCAAAAACATCATTCGTTTTGAGAGAAATACTAGATATCCGATGCCAACATTTATTGCATAGTTTGTTGAACGCCTTATTTGTGATCCGGTATCCAAGATTCAATAAGATGAGACATGGAGGACGAATAATATGATATTTCTCCTTCAATTATTCAAACTTCGTCACATTCATGGCAGATCTCACCAAAAACAGGTGCTTGTCGCTAATTCCCAGCAATCATCCTTGAGCAGCGCGCTGTGTTGTGGTAAATTCATAAGAGCGCTTTCGGCGATGCAGTTTAGCATTTATCAAAATATTATTGCCGGCGATTGAACCTATGAATACTGCATTGATGCCTCAATATAGATATGGTTATATGACCTTGAAAGAGTAGTTTCATATTTGTTTGAGGTCTCAATGCAAAGATGGCGTCAAGACGATTCCAGCGATGTATGACAAGCCATGGTTTTGCAAACGCAAATAAGAGTATTTCAGTGCTCAAATTTGAAGCAGAGAAGGTGTGTTTGGTGGGTAAATACTCGTGGTCAAGAATAGATAGAATTAAAATATTAACACTATACTACGTATTTATGTCTAAAAAATACATAGAAATGTCAAGGTAAAGTTGTTGTTTTTGAAACATCAGAATTTGAGACTAGAACCAAAAGTATTACATACGAATATGGCGGACAATCTCCTGTTTTGCTGCAAAAGTAGCACTAATGGGTTGAAATTTCCATTTATTCGTGTAAATGCCTCTTCTTGCCTATTCATTTTCTATTCAGGTACAATTTTTGCAACCCATGCTTTGCCACAGAATGCCACGGGTGGAACTTGGCAAGTCCAAGCAAAAACTCTTACAATTTGTGCATGAAATTTGTATAAAAATTTAAATCCACCTGGTCAAAAAGCTATTATGGATGGTTTTCACCAGGCTCCAGTTGTGCAATGTACTTGTCCACTAGTTTTAACTTCTGCCTGATTTGGTGTCATATGGTCATGAGTTTTAATCCCATCCAAAGACTACATGTATGTGATATTGGCGCGTACTTGACTTGAGTTAGCCACAAACTCCAATGACGCAATTTCTTCTAATAAAAAATGTTTTATAAAGGTACACTAGTTTGATGGCATGATTAAAACATTTTCATAACATGTTAATGATTGCACATAAGTTTTTGCATCCAATAGAGTAATTAGACATGCTCACTGCAGCTGGTTTATGGAATAGCGTGGTCATTATTTCATCTATGAAAAATCACGTTTAGTACATTTCATCATACTCCTTTATTTCTGGGTTATTATTCAAATATTTACAATTCATTGAAAATAACCTCTCACTCAAACTGTCCAAATTTTTCGGAACATTTTTTCACTGCCTCAGCCAACGAGAGGTTCAGGAAATTTTAAGTTCAATCACCTCAGATGTATAATCTTTCAGGTAAAAGTAAGAACAACGGGTAATCAAATGAAGTCTAGCCCGTTAAATTTCTTTGCATTAAAAGCATGAATTCAACACTTACAGTGTAAACAAGATTACCATGGACCCACAATGTTTCTTCTATGTACGTACACAACACCCAGTAATACATGTATTAAAAATACATAAATTACACATGCATACACATTATGTATTAAATATTTTGGTCTTTTTGTTTCATTTGTAAATGGTGTTTCAATAAATAAGCATATAGGTTGTGCTGTAGTATCATTTTCTTGGATTTTGATTGCATCTGTAATGTGTCATGAAACAAAAATTAAAAGGTGAGTGTACATTCATAATTTATAAATTTGCATCAAATTTTTATGCCACTGGCCAGTGCGAATTTATTGTCATTTTCAGCGTCTTAAATCTGAATCAGAGGATTATCCCCAAAAGTATTCAATGTATTTGAATGAAATTTTGTCCATACACTTCTAGAAACATGTACTTATATCTGCGAAAGTTTAATAAAGATGAACAAGTATTTAATGTAGTTTTATATACAACCCTTCAGTAAAATCTACTAATTTTATGGTAACATATACAATGTATATGGTATGTATTATGTAAGGCACTAAGTCAGGATTTTATTAGAAGGCTATTTAGGAAACAATAGGAAATATCGGTCTTTAAACTTTCAAATACATTGTACATATAATACTTACTCGGAGTTTCGAAATGATGCTTTCATTCACGTCATGAAAAAATAACATTCCAACACAAAAAGCAAGTCATGTCATCTTCAGTATTTGCTAAGCCTTCGCATCTTCATAGCGTAAGAGCCAGCTGGTCAGAGCTTTCAACCCCGCGTTTCAACCTCAGCCGATTACTACAACACAATGTTTCACTAACAACTAAGGTTTTCTTTGGAACTGACATATAATATAATTACATGTATATGTATAATTTACACTGTATTAAAAGTCAAATATTTTACCTTTCAAAAACCAACAAAACCAAATAACGTGACTTTTCTTCCAGAGAATTCACGGCAGAAAGCACCATACACCACGTGCTAAAGTTCAGTACCTGAGCTGATATTCAGCAGTCTCGGTATTCACAGCCAGTAGACCGTGACGATGCCGGGATTATATAGTATACCAGTGAACTGCAATACGGTGAAACATTCAGCTATTGTTGATTGGCGCGCCTCTCAGATTATTTCCTTGAAAATAATGGGTATATAAGATGAAAACAGATGCATGAACGGATGATTAGCCTGAATTCAATGCAAAATATCAAAATGTCTTTGCTGAAAGTAAATAAAGGGCTGTGATGCCCGCTTGCTGTGCCATGCTCAGTGCATTTTCTAATGTTAATAGATCCATACATTTTCTAATTTTGTTAAAACAAGTGTTCATAAAAGGCGATATATATATACGCAACATCTTTGAAATATCTATACATGAGTACTAGTAATGTGCAAAATAACAAAAAAAGGTGAATGAAAGTCACATTTGCATTTTGCTGCTCCATACCCCAATTTAGTTGCAAAACTCGTCAATGTGAAATGCAACCGGTTGCAAAGTGCAGTTGGTTGCAAAATGGCGCTCAACAGTGTGACTGTCAGATAAATATTTGCCTTCTTCTTACCAGTGTTACGGTTGCCACGACTGCCGTGATCTAATAGGTGTCGCAACTAGGAAGTATACAAAAAACACATATAAATGCAGCTGCACTTTTGCGGACGTAACCATATACTTCTGATCATCCATTCAGCAATCCTCGTACATGTATGTTTCTGCTGCTCTCACAACACTCCGTTGAGCTCCGAAACATTCTGAATAGTTCCGAGTGCTGATCATCATGTTCTAACACGTTTTGTAAAATACGGATAAACACTACTGATTGAAAATTGGACTACTATACCTGCGATCTAGGAATTCAATGTGATGGATTTGCGGTAAGCATCAGCATTATTTGACTTATTTCATATTCATGGAGGAAGCCTACAAGATTTTTTTTTAAACTTTTCCAATATTTAGTTAATGAAACAGATTTTCATAACCATTACATTGATTTAGTATAACATGATTTGAGAAAAACTTTCATTTTTATTTCAGAAAATAAATATTTTAAAAGACATAATAAAATGTCTAAGATGGTGGTCATGTTTATATTCATAAGTTATAAGTCTGAACGTGTTATACATTTAGGTGAAACACAGTTTTGTATAGCAGATGTTTTTTTTAAAACCTTCAGATAAATACAATATATATAGATAATGAAAAACTTTTATCAGTGGATTTAATCACGAACAAAGTGAGAAAATTTTAATCATGAACTAAGGGTATGATGATGCCATCATAAAACCGTTTCTCTCATCACGCCATGTTCCAAATTTGATAAGAAAGCTTGGACTAAACTTCAGTTTATTAATATTGCTCATTTTTAGTGGGATTTATGAAAAAAGCGTTTATATTGATTTTTCCAATAGGGGAAGTTAAATTAAAACAATCCATATTCTTGTCTGACGAAATTCTGACTGATGACACTACATCTTCTATCCAGTTTTAAAAGACGATCTAAATACATTGTTGTATGCAACTATAATTTAAAAAGTATAAAATTACTCTAAAACAGATTTATATAAATACCAGTTGATATTAGTTACAACAAGTTCCAAAGATAGAATATAAAGAATACATTTGTTTTAAAACAGATCCTGGACTTAGTTAAATTCACTGAAATACTGAACGTGTTTGCATTATGTATTAAGAACCAAGCATTAAAAAGATTATCCCAACATTTGATAGATAATGAAGTTTGAAGCTGGTGCTGTGATTTAATCACGAACAAAGTGAGAAAATTTTAATCATGAACTAAGGGTATGATGATGCCATCATAAAACCGTTTCTCTCATCACGCCATGTTCCAAATTTGTAAGAAAGGGTCAACTCTTTTTATCTTCAGTTTATCCTAATATTGCTCATTTTCAAGTGGATTGGTATGAAATCAAGCAGCGTTTCATTTCGAAATACCAATAGGGGATCGTTCACAAATTACGTCAGCCATCAGTAGGGGGGGGGTCAGGAATGTCTGACGAAAGCTGGCACTGACTGATGTCAGCTTTCAGCTTTCATCCCAGTTTTAAAGACGATTGAGATAGTTTACCACTCAGAAATATTCCAGATCATGCTTAACTATAATTTAAAAAGTATAAAATTATCTCTAAAACAGATTTATTATAAATACCAGTTGATATTAGTTAAATCTAAAGTTCCAAAGATAGAATATAAAGAATACATTTCGTGTTTATAAAACAGATCCTCAGCTTATAATGCAAATTTGATATAATTTTATACTATAGTAGTTGAGGTTGCATTATGCATTAAGAACTAAGCATTGATAATTGAAAGATTGATAATTAATTGCGAAAAATGGAATTTTTTATTATTTTGTCAAACCCGGGTTACGGCGTGGTGAAATGAGTTTGGAAAATGCATGTAAAGATATTATATCAATTTATAGGCCAAATAACATTTTTTTTTTGGCTGCCACCGTGTGTCAATTCTGGCCGCAGCCTAGAATGAACAATTCTTCATCTTACGTAATCAAATGTATCATAATTTTTATGTTTAAAATATTTTTCATTCACTTTTTGCAAGTTCGAATTTAAGTGCGTCATAAAGGCTGGCAAATTCACCTTTTTGGAAAAAAAGTGCACAGAACTCCAGAACCTCCGAATCTAATGGGGTTTCCAAAATGCAAGTGTTCATGGGTATGCCAAAAGCACCATAAAAATGACATTTTGGGGGTGAAAAAGGGGTATGCATGCCTTCCGCCGCCCGCCGACTGGATCTTCTGGCTATGATGAAGTAGAAGAGCCTGCATTTATGAAGGTCCAGCATGAAATATCTATTGCATAGGTACCATAATATCTAACTTTAAAATTGATAAAATGATTGTTCGATTATACAGCTGACATGTGCACGTGTGCAAAAAATATTGACGTCAGGGGGGGATCACCGAAAGCTGACGAAAGCTGATGAGGGGTGGGGGTCAAAAATAGCCAATTTTGGCTGAAGTAATTTGTGAACGATCCCTAGGGCCTCCTCTGATTTAGTGCTTTTGTTAGTATAGACACAAGGGCGTGTCTAGAACTACAAAAGCGGTCGGGCAAACTCTTAGCTTTGCGGTGGTTACCCCCGTGTCAGAGTGGACGCGCAGAGTCAACTCCGCGTCATTTTTAGGTTGAAAAAATGACAGTCCGTCAAAATGGGGAAAAATAGGGAAAATTAACACTCTCATCGTTGAATCGACAACGCCATTCGCATGGCTTCGCAGTGGAGTCCAAGAGGACTCCGCGAGGCCTCCACGAGGGCTCCACGCTACCTCCGCGCTATCTCCGCGAGCAAAAATGGCGCGGACTCCCTCCACTTCTCTGGAGAAGTGTAAATTTGAGTTCACGTAACAACTCCGTGGGCGGTGGGATTATTGATTCAATTTCCTTTGATTTTTTTGAGTTTGCTGGTCTCCACGCGAAGCTGTATTTGGCACCAACGGACTCCGTCTGCCTCCGTACCACTTAAAATGAACGCCGTTCACCTCCGCTGTACGCCGCTTACGCGGCAAGAGCTCGCCGCATGGGTTTTCTGTATATATTTGATAGCATACATGACAAAACCCTATGAAAATAAGGTGGTATTATTGTGGGGTAAAGGGGCACCCCCTGCGATCCCCCTGGATCTGCCTATTCTATACCAATTTACCATAATCCAAGCGAGCACAAGACGTTGGATCAACATTGATCCAACGTTGATGTCTGACGTTGTATCAACGTCAGGCAATCAACGTCAGGGTGACGTTGAAAATCTGATGTTGTGTCAACGTCAGGTAATCAACGTTGGCGTGACGTTGAATTTACGTTGGCTGACGTCACAACGTACTACAACCATAATCCAACGTCAGGCTGACGTCAGTGTGCCTGCTGGGATATAGCAAGTGAGTTCAGAAACTCGTGGGGTATACAAGATGTCGTCCCTAAACAATACGATGTCTGTGGAGAGACAAGTATGATACCGGATTTATTACGGAATTTTTGGGGGGAAATTTTTGTCCAGCATAGGATGTTCTGATTCGATAGTTTATCAAGGTTCTATCTGTGCCATTATTCAAATTCTAGCACGATTTTCATGAATCCTTTTACCGGCATAATTATCCATATTATTCGGTTGATTATCTATTGTAAAAACCAGCATCACGTTGAAAAAGCTCACATAAAAATAGTCAATGCCAATTCTCGTTGATTTCACGGCCCAACAGACTTTCTATCGGCTCAGAGTTTTTGAGGGATAAGCAGAGCTTTGAGGAAATTGGAGTTTTCCACTGTAAAGGGCTAAAAATCATTTCTGAGCACAATTTTTGTCATCCATGCACTTAAGAATTTGGGACAAACTGACGATTTATTTCCAAATCACATGGGCTGGTTTTGCTGCTAAGTCTGCAATAGATGAAGACCCTTCGTTCTACATGGCTGTCCACTGTCATACAAATAATTGAAGGCTGCCCGTATATCTGTCATGTAACCCATCAGTTACGTTTTTCATGACATCTTGTCTGACTGAAAACTACCAATTGTCTATATTATTAATTCTACTTTTAAAAGTTCCAAATCTACAGAAATGTACAATCAACACATATGAGGAGTTTAAAATTGAAACAAGAACTTGTGAGGACTTGCATATTGCAATATTAATAATATGATGATTTATTCTGTGAAATGTTTAAGCTTAATGCGTTTTGGTAATTCTAGTTTAGTTTAAAATAGCAATTAATAAACACAGTTCAACATACCACTTTATTAGTGTACCCAGAGAACAAAATACAAAACTGAAATTAAAGTCGACCCTTGACATCCATACAGATATATCTTGTTCTCAGCAGAAACGCATAGAAGGGGTTCTGATTAACAAACCATGCATTTTCACTTTGAGCACACCTTTTCAAAACGCCTGTATTTTCCAATGATAATCATTAAAATTATGGAATCAAACCATCATTAGTTCTCAAGTTACAAAGGAAAAATTATTAATGTCATTATGAATCATTCCCATTTTTATATTAAAAATTGATTCTTGTCTCTGTATAAGTCCTTATGGCAAATGGATTTCCAATGATCTTTAAAACCAAAGTTTTCAACCTCGTATTCAAAGATGAAACATAATCAAATACTTATTTTATAAAATTATCAAAATGTTTCCCGTGACTGTGCCTATTTTCCTACACATGAGGGAGGTCAATTTGGTTTTTTATTTTTTTATATTTTATTTTGCCAGCGTCCGTTGTAGTACGGTGAACATCATTGTTATCTTTTATTTTACTTCCGACAAAGATCTTTCAAACAGCTCGTTGAATATTGGGCCTATTATTCAACACAGTGACTAACATTTTTTAAAATCAAAGTGAGGCTGGCTGGTCAAGTCTATATTGGGCCATGAATGAACTACTAGTGTTAAAATTGTATGTGAAGCCACTTCTATTTCAAAATCATAAAAACAGAACTTATAAAAGCTTGGGTTTATATCTAGTATAGGAGCGTTTGAAAATAATATCTAGGCATAGCAAACAAATGACAGGCCTCTGACACGGTCTAGTTTTTATGCAGCCAGGCATCATTTATTATTTTTTTCATTTAGGCAACTTTCGTATTCAGAGGCTGCACTATTCATGGAGGGAGGGGACGAGAAACATTTTATTATTTTTATGGGGCCTTAAATATTCCTGTACTCCGAAAAACTGGAACAAGCCCACAAAATGGGGGTGTGACAGGCCTTAAATTTTGGCCAGTTATGTCTTAAAAAGCATGGGTTTATGTAATATGTTTTGTATCAAGTTTGAGATACATTTTATTCAATTACTGGGGAAGAGTTGTCCAGCAGCCAGGATGTTCGTTTTGATTCGATAGTTTATCAAGGTTCTATTTGTGCCATTATTCAAAACCAGCCTATTTGTCACTAACATTTCATGAATCCAGAAATATTCTTATGGCATAATTATCCATATTATTCTGTTGATTATCTTCATTGGAAAAACCAGCATGGAATCAGTTTTGAAAAAAGCTCACATAAAAATAGTCAATGCCATTCTCAAAGTTCGCTTGGATTGATAAACACCCCCGCTACCTCCGCGCATGCTCTGTCGGCAAATTGATGGAAATATCATCGTGCGACGGAGTAAAAAGCTCCGCTGTGTCCGCTTTACCCTGTTTGGCGGAGTCCGCCAAACTTCGCCGGACTTCGCCGAACGCCGCCGACGGACTCCGCTGCTCTCCGCCGGGAATTTCCCCATGTTATTTTCTCCCTCTGTCACTCCGTCAGCGGAGCCTCCATGTCTCCGTTGGCGGACTCTTGCGATCGCAAGAGTCCGCCAACGGAGCCATGACACTTCGCTTGACGCCGTTGGCGGAGCCATGGTTGTCTGGCGACTGTCACGCCCAATTTCAGTTCGCCAGGGTTTGCAAGACTCATAATTTGACTCCGCCAGAGTCCGCCATACACATTTTACACTCCGCACTGGCAAAATTTCTCTCCGCCTGACTTCGCTGCAGTGGAGGTCGTTGGGGTCGGGGTGTGTGTGCTCGAGGGCTATTTCTCCGCCTGCGGACTCATATCTAGTCCGCCAGGAAGGGAAAATTTTGCACGAGTTTGATTTTTTTTTAATTTTCACACTTCGTGCGCGTAGGGCACACAGAGTCCGTGTTCCGCCTGTCCACTCTGACACGGGGGTTATATCCTAATAACGAATATTAATTAAATTATGATATCAGACATAGATACATCACAATGTTGAGGGACTGTGCTCTATGATGATGTGCTTTTCCATTCCTAACAAATACAAATAACAGATTAAATTTTATGCATGTTTCTATCTTATCTACACTAGACTTTCATACAAAAGAAATCTTTGTAATAAAAAACGGTGGGGCGAAGTGGAAAAACAGTGGGGCATTTGAGGCAGGAGGAAAAGCGGTGGGGCGACCGCCTCATTTGCCACATACTAGCTACGCCCCTGAATCATTTATCAATTTACCTATTATATGGTCCTATTATGATTGTTGTGTTAGATATCATTTTTTATTTCTTCATCTGTATCCATGTGCTTTTGAAGCATTTACGTATTTATTTATTTTTTTTTTTTTTTTTTTTATTTGCCATATGTACAAAAATAATAATAATACAAAATTCAGGTAATTTACAATGATCATAAAAGCAAAAACATTTAAAATCACATATATAAGTAGTAATATAAAGTATAATAAGGATATCAATGTTTATTATACAATTTCACACTCACTAGTATGCCAAGCAAGCGCCTACCACTGCGGGGTGCTTGGGATGCTGGTATCATTCTCGTTTCACAACCTTGGGGTCGGGAGTTCGAGTCCCGTCAGGGTCACTTCATATAATCAATGGAAGCTATGACTTCAGCTATGTAAATATAGTGGTAGGAGCTTGCTTGGCATAACAGTGAGAGTAAAATTGAATTCACAAGCAAACTTGGGGAAATATATGTACAGTTGTTCATACAATGTTTATTATTGTTCTCCAATGAATGATGTTTGGAACGGTTCTTTTTTCATTTGTTTTGGTGTACTCTTGATTTCATTTGGATAGTTTAAGATTCACATATGAACATTGTGTTGTAGGCCTTATTCATTTTTTTATAAATAATTTTCTACCTTGACCTGCCGTTTTTCCATTTTGATCGATGTCGATGTTCGTCATTTGAATAAAAAACATGTTTTAATCAAATGAATTTGACAACTTAAAGTACTAAGTATGGTATGGCAAAATCAGTTATATGTCTTGGATACAACAATGTGATAGCAAACAAATGCAATATATACCAAAACGTCTAAACACAAAAATCTTTTAATGTATTCAAATTTTGAGTCCATAGGCTCCTCATCAAAAAAGGGAGTTGAGAAAAGCATCAACACCATCTTTCATCTGAAAAGGTGGTCTCTCTGGAGACCCCTTTCATTCACCGATAAGAAAAAAGGTGCGCTCTATATAGACTGTGCTGCCCCTGGCGGCTCAAATTTCAGCCAATCAGAGCTCTACGTTGGTTTTGCAACGAACAACAAAGCACACGTGGCTCATGCATATTCATGTAGTCTCCTACAGAGACATTTCGTTTTTTTTTTTTTTGAAATCACAAAAGCGCACGCGCCTCATTATATACAAGCATATAAATGCATTCTTTATGTTCAGGAATGGAAGATTTCATTTCGAGGATACATATATCTATGAAATTTGATAGATGATACCTTGCTGTGGCAAGATGCATCAACATATGACATGCACATTAACAGTGAATGTCGCATTGTAAAGAAGCACATTTTCATTTACATTGCACATTTCAGATTGTTATCCGCCCCGATGGCCAAGCTGTGCCTGATGCTGACATGGACGATACTGCTTCAGAAAGTGCTGGCCAAGACTCACACCACAGACACATTGGAACAAAGCCCGGCACCGCTCAGAACCAACTATGTGCATACTGATAGAAACGAGACGTTTGAAGCCAGAGAGAATACTCTCAGAGACTTTAAAGCTCATATGCAACTCAGCAATGATTCTTGCACACGTATTGGCCAAATAGATGGCTGTAATGTTGTAGACGGAAAGGCTGTGTGTCGCACTGCAGACGTAAATGCAACAATATCTAGCCTACCACCTTGTGTATATGATCTCCGCTTGCTGCTACTCCAAGGCAAGAGCTTCATCAAAACTGTGGACTTTCACAACCTAGACTTTGGCCATCTGAGCAATCTTTCGCGGTTGAATATAGGGGCTGTTGATACAAAAACGTACCACGCAATTGTGGCACGTTGTAAAATTCATGACGCTACGAAAGGACCATTCAAATCTTTGAACAACCTCCGTTTCTTGCAGATCAACTTGATATTTGAAAGGCATATCGATGGGAGGAACATTATACATCTACTGAGTCCATTGAAATCACTAAACTATTTGGCTGTAAATGGAGCCAAGAATGTCCAACTTGGTTTAGTGGCTTTCAGATCTTATCATCCCCTACAGGAGCTGCATTTGAGACATGCTCAATCCTTGCAAATGGGCTTTTTAGATTACAAACCTACTGTACACATTTCTTACCTTTTCTGTGCCTTAGGGCGTACTTTAGAACTATTAGACCTATCTTATAACAGCATTGTGGCTCTTGTATTTACCAAGACCCAGTTAGACTGCTTTCAGAGGTTGAAGGTATTAGATTTAAGAGAAAATTATATACACACTTGCGTAATCGAGTTATCACCCGAGTCACCACCAGAAAGTAGTTATGATTGCCCAATTCAAACCCTAAAAATAGCACATATTATGATCAGTTACAGTACTAGTCCCTTCTCTGGCGATGATTTCTTTATAGAGGAAAATAATACTCAATATAAGTCCATGATGAGTTCACAAGTTCTGCAAACTAGTTGGATGACATATTTGTTTCTGGACTACTTATCTTTTGTAGCCAATGAATGCAATTTAAAGTTACAAACAGTGCTGAATTGTTATCGGCCAATGGCAAGTGATTTTCTAACAACAGAAAAAGTTTGCAAATTAAGATATTGTGTCCGAGGCCTATCAAATGACAGTGATATTAATGAGCAATGTAACAATAATACCTGGTCATCTAGAAACAAATATAATGAGATCCAAGCAGACGTGAATGATGTCTGTCACACGGACTGTATATTTGGGTTACCACTACCATTTCCTCCTTGGATTCAGACATTAACCTACTCTGATTACCATACTACAATAAGTCTATTTGAAACTTACAAATCAATGATTCCCCTATACAAAGGGCATACATACAAATTGTGCATACACCGAACAAATAATCTGAAGTATGTCGATTTTTCAAATACAAAATTTCACCCTGAGTTCGAAATTATGTTCTCAAACATGCTACCTATAGGTTTTAAGAAACTTGAAATTGTGAACATCAGTAACATAGGCATGTCCCAATTTCCAGATGAATTCTTCTTTGATATGCCATCATTGAAGATACTAAATATAAGTAGGAACAGGATTTCTAAAGATGGTAGCTTAAATGAGACATTTTTCCAGATGAACGTCCACTTAACACAGATTGATTTGTCTCACATGGGGATAAAGATGGTTGCACCAACTATATTTTCCCATCTCAAGAAGCTGCGCATCATCGACATGAGTAGCAATAATCTAAAGGGCAACTTTGATATTGTGCTGAGTAACATATCACTCCTGGAATTGAGCAATAATCAGATAGAAACCCTAAACCCTCGCTTGAGATCTACTCTTGTAAGAATTTCACAACATCGACATGTGGTGGTTGACTTGTCGGGCAACCCCTTATCCTGTGGATGTGAGAACATTGACTTCCTTGAATGGCTGCAGACTCAGTCTACAGAGACAACAATGCTAATGCTGAGAGGAGGTCCAGAATCATACCATTGTGATAACATGCTCAGCAAACCCCTCATCATTGACATGGACCTTGCTAAATTGCGGATCTTGTGTAAAGGTGACTACATCCGCTACATCTATGTCGCTTTTGGCACACTGGCCGGTGTACTGGTCATCATCTTGCCCTGTGTTGTGTATAGGAAACGCTGGCTTCTCCGCCATTTCTTCTATGTGACAAGGGAGCGGGTAAAATGGAGGTTCTGCTGTCGTGGGAAACTTGATCCTGGAGGAGTAGAGCGTGGCTATGAGTACGATGTCTTCATCTCATACAGTAACGAGGACGAGGATAGAATCTGGGTCCACCTCACCCTCGTCCCCCAGCTAGAGAACACGTATGGTTTTAAGGCTTGCATCCACCACAGAGACTTCTTGGGTGAGTGAGTGATTGTCACAAATCTTTTTCACTCTACATGCTATAACATTTTTTTTTAAGTTTGTGACGACAATCAGCATGATAATGATGTCAAAACCTTTCATTGTGCAATTAGACAAACCAAGCAATTGAAGTGACAAATTTGCTCATGTGTATCGATGGTTTGATCAATGTTTATGTTTTGCTTTAGGTGGGCGTGACATTGCCGACAACATAAGAGACAACATGCAGAAATCGCGCAAAGTGTTGGCCATCATGTCGCCAGACTTTCTGCGAAGTAACTGGTGCAGCAGGGAAATACAGATGGCCGATACGATGGACCAGGAGCTAGGAACCAACAAGGTCAGAGATTGAGGTGTATTTTCAAACTATAACTCAACTGCCATTGGATTATCATCATTTAATGCGGTTAAAAAGATTTACTTACCTATAAAACAACATTATATGTGCGTAATAGTTGCACTCGCCAGCATACTGCAACAGCATTTATTACATGTCTTGAAAGGATCCTTAGCGATTCATGATAGATGAAGATGTAGAATTGGCCATGTTCATAATTTACACAGGATTTATGCCAGATATACATAACTTTATTATTTGAATACATAAATGAAATCATCCAGCCAAATCTGGCTTATAAGTCAGTTAAAAAACATATCATATAATAAGTGTTTTTACAATGATAAGTTGTTGGTTATTTTCTTTTCTCATATTTGAGGCATTTTCTATGTATTCAGCTACAATAATTTTGACATTTTCTCATAAAATTATAAACTTTTCTTGATCATTTGCACAAGGGAAATGTTTACATTTCATTTTGACTTTCTGGGGGGGGTCGGTTGGTTTTCTCGAGGAACTAGGTTTTAAAGTCTGACCCCCCCTATCATGATGAAATGAAAAGTCTGACCCCCCTACTAAAAATGATATTGAAACTATGACCCCCCCTATCCAGGCCATTGTACATATTTATACAGAGCGACATGTGTATATAAACAAGCAACATCAGTGCATTTAGAATGTTTATTAAATTCACTTGTGATATCTAAACAAGTGCTTTATATCCTGTATACATCACACTATTGTATAATTCAATCTACCTGATTGAAAAAATGATAAAAAATCACTCAAACTTGTACCCTATTCAAACCATATACAAAAATCTTTCTAATACTTTTCAATATGACCTAACTTAATCTACCTATCTACACTTACAGTTCATCTACTCAATAAATAGAAGATTGAACATCTTTTCCTACTTTAATAAACAACTATAGAATGTATAATATTCTACTTATGCTCTACTTATATCACCATTCGATTTTCTCAAGAGAAATAAATCGCAATCATCAAAAACACTATCCAATAACAACATTCATATAATTATCTAAAATAAAACATGTCTCAAAATTTTTATATCTATTGATTGATCATTTTACATGCATTAATTTTGAGTTGACAAATTAGTCACATTGAAAAAGGAGATTGATGAAATGAATACAAAACTGGCACCAATTATTATTCACTATCACTCTCATCAGACTGAGATAGTATTCCATATTCCTTTTCATGTGTTCTAAAATAACAATCTGCAACTTCAAGTGTTAAGAAGTCCAGAATGAAGCATCTGGCACTATGGGTAAAAAAAACACTTGTTTCAAAAACAAGTAAATAGAGCAGGCATATCATAAACCTTGAGCTGCATAACACCATCAAGATCAATATTCCCTATCCCAATGCCTTTTGGATGGACAGATATATCAAGAACGGAACTACACGTATCAAATTTTTTTTCATTTATGTCCGCTCATATTCCTGGGCATATCAGTGGTATTACATATTTGATCCAATTTTGATGCAGCGAGACAATTTTTTTTTTATTGATTTTCTTTTTTTGACAATTTTTTTTTCTTAATTTTCATCTTTGACCAAACTGACGCAGGCCCAGGAGTAGGAGTATCGATCAAGTACAATTCCGTGCAGCAGAAAGAATACTCATTGAGGGCAGTGACTATTATACCCGCATTCATAGGGCAACAGGTGATTGCCAAAAATCCTGTAGAACGAACACAGGCAGCAGTTCAAAAAAGCCTTTGGTAATGGTGATCGGATTCATTGGGAATATAGAAAAATGTTCGATGGATTAGAGGAACATGAAAAAGGAGAAAATGAGTCTGGAAGATTTTGCACAGTATGAAGAAGATAGACAGAAATATAATGTATTTGAGACCTGTAAAGATCTAGCAGCGCGTGTTCAAGATGCACCTGTACCTAAAGGTACCCTCAACCCTATGACTTCCATGGTATCTTGACAAAAACTTGACAAATTCTACCAACTTCACTTTCAGCAAGGAGAACTGTACATGGAATACATTAAGGATGACTCTGAAGAATGGTAATGATGAAAAGTGTTCTTTCTGTAAAGAAAATCCATGGAAAGCTACCAAAATCACACAAGTACCTCAACCAAAACCAATGGTAGACTCTCCAAATTTTCTTCCTCTAAATGACACCACCAGTATATGAAGATATCGATTTGCTAAGTTGGAGGAAACCTGATGACTTTCAACCAAGGGCCCAGCTTAGAAAACTTTTCAATTCCAAAGATATCTCTACAAAAAAGTAAAGAAAATATTGATGAATTTTGTAAACAATTTTTGTTGACAGGAGTTTAGTGATTGAGCAGCTTCAACACTTTGAGTACTTAGAGTATAAAAAGCAAAAAAGAAGTACCAAGAAACAAGTGGAGCAAGCAGCTAAAAAGCTAAACACATATGATGATATTGAGTGGCAAAAGTTATATACAGAACGGAAACTGAAGACGCTTAGTGTTAATGAACTGGACTTGTTTATTGAAAAGCATATTAAGTGTGGGATCGATACGAATATAAAGAAAAATGAAAAAAAATCCATGTGATTGAAGCTGAGCTTGCAAAGCAGATGGCAGCAACATTTATGCAACGTAAGACTAAAAATAAACCCTCAAACATTGACGAGAGTAGTGATGAAAGTTCTTCAAGTGATGATAGTGAGACTGAAATTTTAGATTTAGATGATGGAAATTCTACTGATGAAAGTGAAGATGAAACCAACGAGGAAAGCAATCAGCCAACTGTTAGCAGATATGGTAGACGCCAAGGAAATTGGCGCACCAGTCAATTCATGGATATCTGATCATATTCTAATAGGACATTGATGATCATTATGATTTATATGAGACAGTGAAGTTTGATCACCATATAAATGCCTAGTATTCAACTTTAAATTTCATGAGTACATACTATATATGATAGATTAAAGTTTGGTGTTCATTATGATTTTTTATATAATAAAGTTTCTATACTCCAGTTAGTACAATTTTTGTCGCCAGCGTGCATGTTGTCATAGGGCAAATCGTTCCTCGCAAACCGTACCACCGAGTTGTAATATGCTGACCTGGAATGTACTAGACTGTCGAGTTGCTTATGCAACAGGTTAAACAAACATAATCGTGCATCATAACGTCATAAACGAGCGTAAAATACCATCGTCGCCGTGACACCACGTAACGATGCCCACTGGATATACGAATACAACTCACCTCATCATGAGCACATTTATATTAGACTGAACAATTAAAATGGCACTATCATCGAGGCACTCTCTATAAAGAGGATCTACTGCATAACTTTGTGCTAACTTTGATTTCACCTTGCAGGTGACCAGATGTTTCTCGACGTGTGCGGTGAGGACGTGCCCGCGCACATCGCCTGCTCATGTCGGAAGCCGGACGTACATCTCGGCAGGACCGCGGACCAAAGTGGCCTCCGAGCGGCTGTTCTGGCGTAGACTGGTGGACGCGCTGTACGCAGACAACACCCGGCGGCCCGCGCCAGTGACGAAAGTGCCGCGCGGATACACCAACTCACTTGTCTGACCTTGCGTGTCCAGAATTGTAAACAACGATTTTTTTTTTTTTTCTTTTTTTAAGGTGGACGGTAATTTTTTTCTTACTGCGGGCTATCGTCCAATGTGTACATTTTACACGTTTTTTAACAGTTCATCATTTCATATGTAACCACATCAGAAGACAAGGCGGTGACTGCTGCTGCTGCTGCTGCTGCTGCTGCTGCTGCTGCTGCTGCTGCTGCTGTTGCCGTTGCTGCTGCTGCTGCTGCTGCTGCTGCTGCTGCTGCTGCATTTAAAATGTGTGTGAAACTTAACACAGTTTCAATAAGTTACAATAATTGATTAATTTGCTTATTACTTAATTAGTCGTTGATTATCAAATTCCGTGTATCATCCATCCATACCATCGTCAATAAATATGGCGTAATGTGTAGTTTAAATGTTTAAACAAAGTTGGGTTTGTGTGTGTTTTATAGATATGATAGTAATAATAAAGGACACAATCATGCTATAAAAAATGTCTTTCCTCATAACAATTTTAGCCTTATTTATGCTGCCGCAACTGTGTCTCAACAGTGCAATAACACTCTACCCCCTGAGGACTCCACTTTAATAGAAAGTCCCTTGATATCACAGCTCAGAAAGAAACCACTGAAAGTGTATTCAATTGCCGCAATAAGGACTACCAATTAGAAGCAGATACAAAACGTATATTAATTAGAAGTTCAAAGTCCTGAATGACCTTTCTACCTGAGTATTGAGACCAAACCACTAGAATTAGATATAGATTTCCACTGTCTATTACAAAAAATGTATTAAACTAAATCTAGCTATCTAAGATTAAATTATGGGTTGTGAGTTACATGAACGCTCATCATTTAAATATCCTTGATAAAAACAATGTATTTGGGGGAGAGATTCAACCTAAGAAGAAATAAACACGTACTGCTTGTTTATACTAAAACACTGTGATATTCAGTAAAAGCATGACACTGTATATGCAACTGACTTATCAACATATTATTAACATATTAACATATTCATAATTTTATTAGTACAGCACTATCAATTTATGCATCCATCATCATTAAGTGTAGAGAAGCTATTTGGCAGGGGTAGGGAGCTCAAGAGTGCCCATGAGGAGGGCGCCGAACTGAACTTTAATCCACTATTGCGATGGTGGAGGGGTATATAAGTGGGGAAGCTTTAAAATCATATATGAAGATTATATCATATACTTACTGCATGTTCTTTGCACATTTCACAAATGACGTTTGTTATGTTTGCATATATAGCACGAACGCTTCCATGTGATCGCTTACCAAACTAGGCTTCCATTGAGCATGTCAAAGTGACGTGACACGGTTAAATGACCTCAGACACCTGCAGACAGAAGCAGCCGAAGCACAACACAAAGAGCAAACCGGCCTGTCATAAAATGGGCTGTCGTCTGTAGGGCATGGGCGTCATGTCTAAGGTCTAATCTGAAGTTTTAATCAATTGAAAGAAGCATTTTTTAAATGAATCTCTTTAGTACACCTCTATAGGGTGGTGAGAATACACCAACATCTGGATGATCTGATGCCTTGTATTTAAAAAGTTCGTTGTTTGCAACACGCAATCAACTGGACAAAATGAGTGTACTGTGTATGCATTTAGATAATGTAATTTGAACTTTACTTGTAATAAAACTTTAACGTTTAAAAACTATGGTCTGTGTGTTCATTACATAACAAACTTTGTGTTGTTAAATGTGTGTTTTTTCTTCTTGGCCTCTGCAGTCCAACAGCCAGGATTGTAAAAGATCGGAGGTAAAACATGTTGGGCAATGAAGGGCGAAGCCATAGGTAAAAACATTTTGGCGTTATTATTATTTGGTGGGGTGGGTGATGATGGAGTAAACTTGCCCAAGAAAAATTCATTGTAATTTAGACCCTTTTTTCATAGCGTTTATTTGCATGAAAGACCTTAAAAACAACTGTGTTAAAGCTCAGTTTCATCTAGAGTTTGACTAGAGACAATCATCACACCCCCCACCCACAGCTACTAGTGATCACAAATAATTAAAAAATGTTAATAAAAAACAACAAGACAGTTGGCCTCCTTGCCTGGAGGAACTGTCAAAATAAGGCTATTTGGCATGACCTGTCGGTAGAGAAAATTTTATAGGTTTTACATGTATTTATAACCAATACCATCATGTGAATGTATACAAACAATTGTGTATTTTATTTTTTTTTTCTCAACATTTCAGGTTTCTCCTTGTATTCTGTGTTTTTTTAATAATATTTTCTATAACCAATATTGTACTTTGACAAAGTCTTTGTCAATTGTGTAAATATGACTTATAGTTAGTTTACCCAGTTATGACCCATATAATATAAAATACTGGTTGCATTATGAACTGTGAGGAATCAGCATATGTGAAGTAGCATCATGTTGTATATATTTGTTTTGTGAATAACCAAAAGCTAGAATTCTAAATATTTTTGGTTTGTCACAATACATATGGTTTGACTTTTAGCACTCGATGTCTAGTTATTTTTTCCAGTGCCCATCTAAATAAATACAGGAACCTAAAAAATACATACAAAACATAATCATCATTGAGAGAGGACTAGCTACACTTGGCAGCTCCTTTTGAGTATGTAGTTTGTCCATCAATCATACAGGGCTGTTATTGAAAGTTGGGATGTCTACTTGAAAGAATTACATAGATGAAGAATGATGAAATTATGGTGAGGAAATAAAAGCGTGTGCAGTAGGGAATAAAAACATGTCCAAGGCCATTGAAACTGACGCCTCTCAGAACCTTACGTCATAGAGATTGTGTTGAAGTGGGTGTAAACATCGGGAGTTACATAGACTTGGAGCAGGGCATGTTGATCCTTGGGGGAGCATACCCATCCAAGTTCAACTTTCGTACCTGCTCCCCACCCAGGGATGCCAGTTCAAGCACATATGTATAGATTAGACTGGGCCCTGGTCGGAGTTTGGGGGTGGGATGTGCTTTAACTCACATCGTTAAAGGTACCCTGGGGACGAGCGGGTGTGTTTATAAACATGCAAGTTTGGCACGGGGTCTATTTTATCGATCCCCACCACACATCTAGATCCTCATTTTCATTTTGATGGGTACTCAAGACCTTTTTTGCCCCTCTGCCATGTGACGACTAAAATCCTTTGTCTGCTGGTAAATAATGAAAAAAATAGAAGCTAACATCTCAATGCAGCCACGCCTGCATGAACGCCTTTCATCAAAGTAGATTGAGCATGTCTCTAGATCATATGGATCGGAGAACAACACGTTCTTTTGTCGGATTTTACATAGGATCAATGTATAAAGACAAGACACATGACAAGGCTATGTATTACTTTTAATCCAGCTGTTCTTCCTACTTGCTACATGTATATACATGCATTAAGTGTGCATCACATTCGCTTGAAATCTTGTCCATAATTAACTTCACAGCGGTCAAATAAAAAGTTATTGAATACATTCATGAAATATTGCTACTGTTTTACTGCAAATTCATATGTACAGAGAATAATATCTCTGTAATTTCCACTTTATCATGTTTTTAAAACTAAATTGTATTTTAAAAAGTTCATGATATAAAATGTTATCACAACAATTTTACTATACCGTCAAGTGTATACCGTCAAGTGTTCACAATTTATGCTATTTTTATGTATCTACAGTACATAAGTGTCTAACAATATCACAACATTCACAAGAGTCCAAGCTAACTACTAAATATTCTAGTTAAATCTAATGCGAAGATCTCGTTACTTATACAAGCTGGCAATAGCATTCAAAATCATTACCTAGATCAAAAGTGTTCAAAGAACACTGCGTCCCTAGAACGATGTTGACTTATGGACAATTAAGATATATACTGAAATAATGTATACTTTACAATCAAGAAATTTGTGAATTTGAAGAGAAAAAATCAGAATCAATCAGAATCAATATATTCAGCAAACCGATATTAATTTTGTCTTGCCATACAATAGTACTGAATAACAAGATAATAATCAATGAAAAGCGCCCCCAGTGAGGGCAAACCTGGAAAAACACTGGAATGCCACTGTCTATATATAGGCAAAAAATCAATGTTCATATTTCAGCAGCTAACAGCACCAGGCTAGACTAATGTTACTGCCTTATGATATTGATTTTTCCATGATGGCTAAAGCATATTGAATACTAGTAAAATGGACCTAATAATGGGCCCAAATGGGCCCAAATATGGACCTTTTGGGCCCATGTGAAATAGGGTCCTTGTGGTCACCATTTCCAACCGACATGCCAAATTTGAGCATCCTAGCTCAAACGATGCGACCTGTAGAGGGGTAACGAACCAGACGGAAGGAAGGAAGGCTAGACGGTGGGAACATGGCTAAAGCATATTGAATACTACAAGCCAGTGTATAAACACTGGAATATCATTTGAGCATCCTTTCAAAAATTCCAATAATCAATTTTGTTGCTTAGTTGGAATATTGATTTTTATTGCTGGCTAAGTGCATTGAATATCATTAAAAATGTCATAAAAGCGCTTCTAGAAAGCAAAATTTAATTGGCAGAGCGCCCAAAGTCAAACCACTTTGGTGTCTCCTCATACCTCATAGTCGTGTAAAGTTTGAACAGAATCGGTGCAAGGGTTAAAGCTCTAGCTTGTCCGTAGACATACATACATAGTTAGTTACATAGTTACATACATGTAGTTAGTTAGTTAGTTAGTTAGTTAGTTAGTTAGTTACAAGCGAACGAAACACAATGCTTGCTTCAGCAGCTGATCTGAAGCGACGCAATTAGCGATAATACCTATATGTGCACCCAATACAACATGAATACCAATAACAAATCAAATGAAATAGACATTGATATATTAATAACTTAATGTGCTTAAGATAGTTCTGACGATAGTCAGCATTGTTATTACATCATTTGCAAATACAACGGTTTCATCAACGAACGCACGTGTCAATCTGGTAACATGATACTCTGTGTGGCAAGTCTGTCCCATGTTTACATACAAACATCCACTTCATTCCTCAACATCATTCCTAACATCTAGCCACTGGTTTTTACTCAATAACTTACAAATCTTTGCACCAATATAGTTTCTTACACTCACAGCACACCTTCACATACCTTAAATTTAAATCTAAATAGTTAGAAGAATACATAAATACCTTCCACTATTTTCTTTCTTTCTTCCTATTGTTACCAAAATTGTAACTTCCACTATCCTGCCCTTTCTTTGCAACTCTGCCCACATCTAAACTTCTGCAACACTATGAACACTTTCATAAAATTTCTAATTCTAAAATTCTTACTTCTAAAATGCTATTCATTCCAACTTCCACTATTTTGCACTGGATCTACATTTGTTCTAAACTGCAAAACTCTATTATCATCTCTTCCCAGCCATTCTGAATTCCTTGCTGGGTAGAAATGAGGATACTATCAATGACTGGTAGCATGATAGTGCTTACAAGAGGTGAATAGTAATTCTATAATGCTGTTGCTACAGATTCTACTCGTCTTTTTTCAAACGCTTTCTTGCTGGTTCTTCGACACTTTCATCTGAACCAAAAGTGTGTTGTTGCAAATGGCTTTCCACAGAGACAGTTCCAGCTAAGCCCATGTATGCAGCTCTTAAATGTTTGGCTGTTTCCTCTGTTAGTAAATTATGGCACAGTTTTGTGTAGGCTATTGCTTGTTTCTTAAAACTTGCATATTTACTGTCATACAATAAATTGTACCCGGGGATGAAAAATGAATTCAGTGTTTGTTTATTGAAGGCTTCCTCCAGAGATGTGTAAATTTTGCGTGCCCAAAAAACGTCTGACTCTGCAAGCAACTCCTGGTTTTTACCATCATAGCAATCAGCGTAGCAAGAAACAATGATCATCTTCATCATATAACTTGTTATCAGGTCTCCTACTTGAAGGTCTGGATGATAAGAACGTTGGTCATTATCCATATCCCAATCAATCTTTGGGCACAACTCTTTCATTGCTTTTGCCATCCTGTAACCTTGTCGCATGGCCTCAGGCATCCTCTCAAAGGTCTCTTTCCAATGTGAAATTCCAACTTCAATCATGTTGTCATTTTCTACCGCAGTTGCCTTCCATTTAGGTACCAGTAGACACTGCAGCTCATCAAGAAGTGGATGGACCCTTGCCAAAAGTGGCCTCCAGTTGGGTAAATCAATGGCTGGCACCATATCAATATCTACTACGAGCAGAGGGTAAATATTGTCATGCCATCGCACCATTAGGTGTGTAATTGTGCGAATGCCATCATTGATGTCTTTTGTGGTTATTCTTTGTAACATGGGATACTTTTTCCATAATTCAGGGTTAGCCAGAATCTGGGACAAAGCTGCGCCGTACTTGTGAAACAGTTTACTGCGAGACAAGTAGCCCTTTTTATCTAATATTCTTTGCAGTTCTTCTCTGTACTCCGGCTTGCATTTTAATTCAACAAATTCCTTTAAGACCTTGTCATGGTCAGCATTACTTGGTTTGTAAAATTTGTCAAAGGTAATCATAGTGAACACGCTGAGGGAATCAAGTTCATTTGTTGCATTAACCTTTGTTTTTTCACATTCACTTCCAGAAAGTCTAAATTCACAAGCCATTAATGGGTCTACATTGGGAATCTGTGCAAATATATCACTAATAAGTGACTTCAAAATTCTTATAATTTCTTGATGATCAACATATGTCAAATGCTGTAACGACTCTGACCATTGTTTGTGAAATTTTGCAAACTTCTCTTTCATATCGTTTTGTGATGTTTCTAACTCCATTTCAGCAACATCCTTGCTACAGATATTCTTAGGTCTTAGAAAATTTTGTGGTCTATGCTGGCAGTCTATCTCTCTATTTAACTGCCGTTCACCTTGCTCTTTCACTTCCTTGCAGCCAAACCAGTGCCCAAGGATACAAAGCCATTCAAAGTCGTCATCTGTCATCTTTGGTAAACTCTTTGACCATAGATATTGAAAAACTTTGGGCTGAGCAATACTATACATTATAGGCATAAATTTGAAGCTATCTTTGGCTGTAATATCAGCTCCATAATTCAGAAGTAATTCTAACAACTGAAGTTTTGCATCTGACTCTACATCAAATTCTGAAGATATCTCATTCTGCACAAGTAAATGCACTACGGTCTGCTGGTTAACGTCTTCAGCATTAATATCAACATTTTGATGTTTTAAGATTGCTAAAATCTGGTCAACTTTTTCCCTATTTCTATCCACGTCCAACACAGATGGGTTGAAAAATAATGCATGATGCAAACCTTGCCCCAAATTGTTTTTTGTTTGACAATTTGACTTTTCTATGATTTGTTTCATTACGTCAATGTTGATGTGGGAAATTGTGTACATCAAAGGGGATTCTCCGTAAATATTTTTGGTATTTAAACTATTTGACTTTTCACTCAAAAGGTTAATGATACTTTCACTTGATGATTTGTATTTTTTTGGTAAATTGCTAAGTTGCATCAAACCACTAATTGCTGTGTGAATCAATGTATATCCAAGATTATCTTTTGTATTTACATTACAGCCTGATTTCAGTAAGAGTTTTACCAAATCAAAATCACGATTGACCACAGCATAGTCTATTGGAGTACAGCCAGTTATGTCTTGGGTGTCTAGAGGTGAGTTATTCTTGATGAGGAGATTAGCTGTCTTGGTGTCACTCACTTTGTGAAGTGGAATTTTGCCTTCATTATCCTCCAATGAGACATCAGCATGATGCTTCAATAGGAGAGACACAATCCGTGTGTATCCAAGTTTGGTCGCTACAGCTAATGGGGTCACATTTTGGTCATCTGATTGGTTAATGTTTGCTTTATGCTCAAGTAATATTTTCAACAAAGAAATTTTATTATTAATTGATAAAGTAATTTGATTATTTTCACATAGATTATATACTACAGATTTACCATGTATATTAGGTTTATCAATATCACATCCCCTATTGACAAGCAATTTCACAATTTCTTTATTTCCACTGATGGACGCAAGTGCCATCGGAGTCATGCCTCCTCCATCTTGATGGTCTATGTATGCGCCATTATCCAGCAATAATTGACATCTGGCAGGTAAAATCTTCTTACTGGAACCTTTACAGCAACACACTAAATGTAGGGCAGTCTGGCCATTGCAGTCGACAGCATTTACATTTGCTCCCTTTTCTATTAAGGCTTTTAGAACATTCTCCAACTTTGTGTATTTGGTTTCATACACATTCATTTTAAGTTTCTTATCTGCATGGATATCTTTTTCGTGTTCCATTAAAAAAGGTTTTCTTTCAAGTGAACCGCACAGCAAATGCATAGCAGTTTGTCCCATTGCGTCTTGCGAGTTAACATCAATATCAGAACGGGAGAGCACAATATTGAATAGTGAGCTGTTTGGCTGCTGACTTCTACACAGGGCATGGAGAGCGCTTCTACCTTCTTCATCTCGGACATTTACATCTAGGGTGTTTTCCAGCACAAACTCTACTATTTTGTGACATAAATCATCATATATTGGCTGCATAACATGGACAGGTGTTATCAAATTTTGGAGAACTAAATAATTTGCAATATTCATATGGTTATTATTATATGTGACAATGCAATAACACAGTTTTTCTATATTTGACTTTGACCACCACGTACCAACCGGCTTTAATCCCACATCAGATTGAGTTTGTGAAATACTGTCGGACTCCACACTGCAGTGTATTTGCATGTATGTCATATTACCATCATAACAGGCTTTCATTAATGCATCGTTTGTCTTAATATGTGTAACTATGTATTCATATACTGCATTTTGCTTGATGCCCTTGTACAAAACCTGATACCAATTGGTCTTAATTTCATTCTTCTTTAAGTTTTTAACTACATATTCCTCATCTCCAAATTGTGCTGCTATCTCCAAACATATCTGTATATTACCTCTCTCATAGTGCTCTTTGTTATCGATTGTTGCTACTATATATTTATGTGCTTTGCTTACCCTCTTTACTTTCTTTATTGACTTCGTCACCTCCTCCCAGTTCACCTCCTTCCCGGTATCTCTCCCCTGCTCTATAACCTCCCTCACATATCCTACATCTCCTACCTCAGCTGACCATTCTAACCTCTGCTGTAAATTCCCTTTCTCCCCATCTCGTATTACCCTCACTATATCTGGATCCTTCGCCCAGTGCGCCTCCATTACCATCCCCCAGTCCACCTCCTCCCTCTCATCTCTCCTCTGCTCTATCACGTCCCTCACATATCCTACATCACCTGTCTTGACTGCCCACACTAGCCTTTGCTGTAATGTCAATGGCCCTCTCTCACTATCTCGTATTACCTCAATCACACCAACCTTACCATTCCACCAAGCCTGCTTCATCATCTTCTCCCAGTCCACCTCCTCTCCCACGTATCTCCCACGTTCCATCACGTCCGTCACATATCCCACATCTCCTAGCCAGGCTGACAACTCTAACCTCTGTTGTAATGTACCTCTCTCAGCATCTCGTATCACCCTCACTACATCTGGATGTTTCTTCCATGCCTTCTTCATCACCTCCTCCCAGACCACCTCCTCCCCTCGTCTCTCCTCCTGCACTATCACATCCCTCACATATCCTACATCTCCTATCTTAATTGAATACTCTAACCTCTGCTGTAATGTCCCTCTCTCCTCATCTCGTATCACCCTCACTACATCTGGATGTTTCTCCCACGCCCTCTCCATCACCTCTCCCCAGTCCACCTTCTCCCCCTCGTATCTCCCTTGCTCTATCACGTCCCTCACATATCCCACATCTCCTAACCTAGCTGAATACTCTAACCTCTCCTGTAATGTCCCTCTCTCAGCATCTCGTATCACCTTCACTGCATCTGACTGATCGCTCTCCCATGCCCTCTCCATCACCCACTCCCAATCAACATCTAGCCCCGTATCTATGCCATGTTTAATCACGTCCCTGATCTCATTCACTCTCCCGCTCTGTGCAGCTTCAAGCAGCTGGTGCTGTAACGATCCGATTGGTGGTGGCCTGGTCAGCCGCTGTAATGCCCGTAACGAGTCCCTCATCTCGTCTCTTTCTATCTACTTGACGCCAGCTCCTCACCTGTAACATACCCAGTTTTATGACATATTTATGTACGTGTATACACGAAATGTGACGAATTGATATAACAAGTTGTTTTTTCTTGTTTTTGATTCTATGCTATCACCATGTCCACATTCCATAGTTAAGTATTAGAGCGTGTGTCAACAGATCTTTGCTTTGTGATATTTCTCTTTAATATTCACCATAACAATTGTTATTAGAAATGTAATATACTAGCATTTAATCCAGATTAGATTGTTTCAAAGGAAGCCAAAACACTCCAAACTGCTATGCTGGGTATATGATATAGGGTAACTAGTTATTCTTATAAGTTAGCATTGTGCTACTTACTTTAGCATATATCACCGAGTACTGCACTGTCAATCTATGTCTATGTCTATAACGTCTTCAGACCTGAAATGAGATTGCACTTTGTAATCGAAACTCTCTATTAAGACCACCACACAATGGTCTCAATAGACAAGTGGTCGTTGTATGGAGGGCCGTGTTGATCTCTTTACATGAATGTTAAAAGCAACAAATTGGCTCATTACTATAGAGGTGGTCTCAGCGGGATGGTGTTTTTAATTGGAGGTTTTTACTGTATGAAAAAGGCAATTGTGAGAGGGGAAAGCTATACAATATTTGTTTATGGAATTATATTCATGTACAAAGCTCATTCTAATAGGATGTCTATTACATTGTACATTTCAATGCTACATTGTGGGTCGAATTGTGTCTTTTAGGTGGAAATAGTTCACCAAGTTACGCTTAGGGCACAACCGGCAGTACTGCTTCCCTACTGCATCTTTACTGCCAAACTCACGGAGACTTAACTTCACGGGCCAGTATGTGTCGAGTGCTGCAAAGGTCCGTTTTAAGAGGGAGTTTTCTCTTCGGTTAATGAAACCAGCTTTGTGGCAAAAATTCGTTGGTAGAGAAAGCTTTATGGGTTTTATTTATAAAAGTTCCGTCAGACAGGGGCAAAGATATTGTTACCACTAGTTGCAGTTTGAGATAAATCAGCTAATATCCTCATGATTATAAAATGGGTCCTTGTCATGATATGATAATACTTCTTACAATTGACGTCATGCGAACAAATAATTTGATACTTTACAGATGAAATTTATGATCCAAGTTGCTACAACAATTCTACTGTACAAATGTTGTCAATTAATGCTTAGAATTACAGTGTTTAAAAATTACATTTCAAAGATAGAACAATACAGAAACATGGATCATGTATGAAACATGCATCTGCTGTACCCAATATTTATCAAATTATCCATCGTGTTTTCGTCGTTATATTGATATATTTTACAAGGGACTTACGTATGCATATTTCTTATCATTCAAAATATAATCAACTAAACTCTGTATGTCGCGTTAATATAAGAATTAGTTTGACTCGGAAGAAAAATAAAAAAAAGCATATTCAATAAGAACAAAATTTTGATTTTCGTATCTTCAATCTTCAATCTTCAATCTTTATTTCCGAAAGGGCCGATGGCCGTACAGGAAATTTTATGCATTTGTGACATACCATGTGCATGAATTAATTGTAAACAAGTGCAATAATAAAAAAAAAACAATTACAGTGAATTAGAAAAATAACAAGAACAAAAAAACAATAACAATAACAACAACAACATTTCTAATGAATATAGTACTAAACAAGAGTCCCGGTTTTACATAGTTTCTCCCACTGTAAAGGGGTCATCCATATTACTGACTTCGCTGTAAAAATTTCAATGGATCATGCATCTAATATTTGTATAGGAAGCATATTCCATATACGAATGGTACTACAATAGAAACTATGTTTGTATGCGTCAGAGTGTAGAATTTTAACCCTATTGTATCTTACATCAGATCTATATGACAACTGTACAGTGGATGGGAAGGAAATATTGACAAGGTTATTCTTAATCTTATAAAACATAGACAGGTTGTAAATTGCTCTTCTGTGCTGCAAGGGCTGCCACTTAAGTTTTGTAGTAATACTATCACTCAAGTTTGAGTTTGGTCCATAGCTATAGTCATTCATCACAAAGCGTGCTGCTCTCCGCTGGACAGCCTCTAATTTGTTGATGTTCCGTGACGTGTGAGGGTTCCACGCAGGTGAGGCATATTCTAAATGGGGACGTATAATGGACTTGTATGCATTTTCTCTTATCTGTGGACTGCACATATGCAAATTTCGACGACAAAGGTTCAACAATTTTGTGGCCTTACTGCTAATGGCATCAATGTGCTCAATGAATGACAACCTGCTATCAAGGATCACACCCAAATATGTATCAGATGTTATTTCATCTAGAGCTGAAAAGTTTCTATTTGGCGGATGAATGGTAAGTATTTTTGGGGCTGCGTGCATTATTTGATCTGAAACTTGTATGACAGTAGACGCTGTGGTGGTGGTAGACATTAGGTACTTGTAGTTGAGCTTATGCTTGTTTTTCTTGTTATTCTAAGGGTCTTGCATTTTTTCACATTGAAACTCATTTGCCATGTATCTGCCCAATTTTGTAATTTGTAGAATGTGGGAATCGTTTTCGGTTTGTATATCCCTATAAATTGCACTGTCGTCCGCGAATAGTCTAAATTTTTAATGCAATTTTTCTCTATATCATTGATATATAACGAGAAGAGCAATGGCCCGAGGACAGTGCCCTGGGCAACACCAGAGGTGACAGCCTGAATGTCTGATTTTGAGCCATTGACAACCACTTCATGAGTCCTTGATGACAGGAAGCTACAGATCCACTGGTGTGTTTTGCCTGTTATGCCAGAGGCATAAAGTTTTTCTTTTAAACGGCACCATATCAAAAGCCTTACTAAAATCAAGGACAATTACATCAATTTGACTTGACCCTTTGTTCATAACAGATGTCCAGTCGTCAATGGCCTCAATAAGTTGAGTCTCACATGACGTCGACATTCCTGTACGAAACCCGTGTTGATTTACACTGATAATATTATATCTATTTAAATGCTTCCAAATTTGTGTTAGTGACATGGAATGGGTCTGACACAGGTCTGTATTTTCTGGCTTTCTCTGCCCTTTTTTGAAAATGGGACAAACAACTGCATGTTTTCTGGCCACAATTATTTGACTGCTGGAACTGGGTGTACATAGGGGCAATTTCATGAGGGCAGTTTCCTTGAGGAACCTAGCTGGTACGAATCAGGATCCCCTAAATTTGCATTTATATTATAGAATAGTTTAAAGACTCCTTCTTCACCTATGGTGATTTCTGGCATATCTGAACTCTTGCAGGAGAGAGGGTACGTTGTCTAAATTTTCATTTGTAAATACTGAACTGAACTGGTTGACTAGAGCGTTTGCCTTTGCTTTGTCTGTTGTAGCAGGTATGCCACTTTTTGTTTGCACTGAAGGGATTGAATTGGTATCTTGTCGTAAAAATTTTATGTATGACCAGAATGGCTTTGGATTATCTACCAGGGAATCACCAATCATGTCCTTCAGGTAAGTTCTATGACTACTTCTAATCTCCTCCTTTGCTTTTTGTCTGAACTCTTTGAATTTTGACCAAACCTCAGGGGACCTTGTTTTAACAACTTTGATATATAACCTATCCCGCTGCCTTTGGACTTTCTTCGGCGACAAAGGTTCAACAATTTTGTGGCCTTACTGCCAATGGCATCAATGTGCTCATTGAATGACAACCTGCTACCAATAGCATATGATAGGACTTTTATATTATCAATTCCTAAAATAGCAACGTGTGGATATTTTGAAGTGATTTAAATACATTGAACTTACAGCCACGTTGAAATCCCAGCTGAACTCCTGATTTCTACGCCTCAAGTCCCAAAAACGTATCTGTGTTAACTTCATCCAGTGGTCAAGCACTCAACGTGTGTTCATATTTTCACTTTATGAGAAAATTAGCATTCGAATATCACAGGTCATATCATGAACTGACACTAATTTACACAAAATATCTCCTGTAGTTAGTATCAGCACATTATCATATCATTGCAACACGTCTGTCGTTTTATTTGCACATTGCAGTTACTGTAAATGTTTTATTGTAAGACTGATGAGAGGATGTTACTTCTTCAGATCCTAATAAACAAATGCCAATAAATGCAACTAGAGCCGCACAAACACAGCGGCGGCTGCTGATAAGATGTTACTATATATGGTAAATAATTTGATCAGCTCTAAATCATCATTTTAACGTGGTGATAACTATATATATATAGCTACGGACTTATGTGATACAAAGGAAGATGGCGTTATGGACAAGTGTACTTGCTTAGTGTAATTGTACTTGTACATAATGACCTTGATATGATCACCTGTGAATAACAAAATGGGTGAAGAAAAACAAGGTTATTGTAGAGAGGGGCGAGCCACCCCAGTCTCATGTATCATTCATCAACGATACAGTAAAATTCTATAAAGTTAGTGGGGCCTGAAGCTATTCAGGGCAGCTCATTTGCAAATGCATGCATCTCAAAATGACCTCATTTAGTGATAAAAAGATGGTAAAGTAAGTCTCCCTGTAACTCTCAAGTATCAAAGATTGATCCAAACGCGTCTGGTATGTTGTAGAAAAGAGTGTATAGAATGGATTCACAGTCAAAAGTAAGAACGTTATCACATTTTTCATCAAGTACAAAAATTCCATGTCAAAAGTGGACAACTTTCCTCTATTTACTACGGTAAGAGACTTTTTATCGCATTCTGACCAAATTGCTTGTGCTTGGCCCCAAACTGTTTAATTGTGTATAGCATACAATGCATACTTATCGTTGGGATAAATGAGGGCTGTTGGTGTCCAACTGTTCCAGCATAATTGTGTACTAAGTGAAGATTGAAGGTGATTGTTGACTTGGGTTGACACAGCACCTGACTGTCATGATGCAAACATAACGCAAACTGCAAATTCTTTCGTTCTTTTAAACTCAATAATGAATCTAAAAGCAAAAATCGCCGAGAAACACGTTCAAAAGTTTGTGACAGTAGATTGGTCACAATTCGTTAATAAGCTGGATTGCTGCGTGTGTGGATCGCAGAACATTCGCAAAAATAAGTAACAGTTAATTTGGCTTGGTAGCAACTCATTGCATCATAATTCTCTTGTTAAAATGCCGTCTTTTTACAACTTTACCCAATTAGGGCCCTGCATGGGTCCCGAAAGATAAGTGCAGTGTCCCTGTGTCTATTTCTAAGACGTTTTTAAAACTTCTTGTGTCCCTTTTTAATATGATGCCTGTCAGAATATATGTGTGTGAGTCGTGTGTCCATAGATGGGAATTTTCAATGTGTCACTTTTACAGGTAAAAGTAGCTCAAATAACGGCCGTGTCACAGTGTTACTTTTTAGCCATGTGGGGTCCTCCAATTCGTGTAAATGCACGTGACTCTACGCTTCACTTTTATGATGTAAAATAATTGTGTGCATATTTTTTCTCCTTACCCACAGAAAAAGGAACAACGGACTCCTATATTCTACACCAGAACACCGCACATTACGTTTAAATGTTCGCTAATTACAAACTCACAATACATATTATATAGTGAACGCAGAAGTTTTTTCAATGTTTCATCCCAGGTCGAGACTAATCTCATCATGATTTTCAAGATTTGGGCTACACAAAATGCAGGATATGTGTTTTTCATTCAAAAATATATATCATGTGTGTTATATCCAATGTCAACATTATTGAAATCAGCGGGCACCTCAAGTGCTACTGTCTTTAAACACATAACACTTCATTTTAGTGTGTATCGAGAAATAGAAGTTGCACTCTTTGTTGTTATTGTTGTTGATTCTTGATGTAGTATAGTAGCACTATATCTGGAAGAAAATGACGTTACATCATAAAGGTAAATTGTTTGGTGGTGGGGATGGGGGGTTGCACTCTCATGTCGTTACATGTGGCCAATAATTTCAATTTTAAAGTTATTGCTAAAGCAAATCCACAATACCAATTTTCAAATAATTCATACTACTTTTACTGTGTAAGAAATGGTTACTTTTGTAATGTAATAACATTTCTTTTATAATGCGCATCACCATGTGACATCGTAATATGCATGAGAACGTTATTACATGATTTATTTCATAGTAGTGTGACTCCGTTGTATTAGCGTCTCTGCTGTCACACGTAAGTCACGTGGGGTCAACACGACGTCACGCCGTAGCGGACGAGATAATGTACGGTCCCCGGCGGGAGCCCACGACTGAAATACGAGACGCTCCCGACGTGTATTAGCCTCGCTGAGACGCGCATCCGTGGCACTTTGAGACCGTGTGTTGAGGCTAATTGTTTTTCCAGGTAAGATGTTGCCAACAAAGGGTTTGGTGCACGTTGTTTACACCCCTACGTGCACTGTATGTTGTTTGATGCGACCATGCTGCTGCTGCTGCTGCTGCTGCTGCTGCTGCTGCTGCTGCTGCTGCTGCTGCTGCTGCTGCTGCTTTGTTTTATGCAGTAGTTGCAGAATCAGAAGCAGTCCGACAATGCTGCTGCAACAGCAGCAGAATCAAGAGCAGTAGCAGCAGCAAGAGAAGCACAAGCACCAGCATTATTAAACTGTGTTTCTTGTGGAGTCCAATCATATCATACCAAGCAAATAAACAAATCTGCAAATGACGTTTGCAAGAAAAGAGAGTACAGTTTGAAGACCACCCAAAGCCACTGCATGCCGTATGCCTCGCCCGTCCTCCACCGTACTTTCCTCGAGACGCGGGCGCCAAAGCCCGGTAATCCCGGCATGCATCACCCGGAGTCAAGCTGGGATTGTGCCGAAGACGCATGATGCTGCCGTGAGTTAGAGAGGCTCTACCGCCCAGTCACAGCCCAGGATACAGGAGAACATCCTCTTTATGACATATCTATATACAGTGGAACCTGTCTGTTGTGGAACATATCTGCGGGAGAAGTGAAAAGTGACCTTTTAAGACAGGTGTTCTTAAAAACGGGGGTGGGGTCACTTAATATACGGTATACATTGGTAAATAGTAACCGAGGGAAGTAAAAAATGTCTGCATAAGCCAGGTGCCATTAAAAAGAGAGGCGCCTGTGTGGACACTTAGCATTGGATGATAAAATAGCTATAAATATAGTCTGTGATTATTTTCCAAGATACTGAACTTTCTTAAGCGATCACCATGAGCTTCCATATAGAGAGTACCTCTTCAGTACAGCCACTTGAAGTCAGTCCCCTGGGATTTTTATTATAGTAATTTATAGTCCCTGGTAGGATTCAAACCTATAACCATGCACAAAATCATAGGTAATTAACTAAGATGGACTCACAAATTCTCCCCGCCACCAGTACTGGGACGTGTGGTGATGGGTTTTAATACCACCACAGGCAATGTGATATTGTCTTTACATGACTTGGAATCATGTTCAATGACGTCGACTTAATTTCAAATGAGGATATATTTCTTTCTTAGCTAAGTTCATTACTTGAACGGCAACAGTGTGGCTCTTTGTTTCATGCAGCAGCTGCAGCAGCAGCGACGACGACGACGACGACGACGACAGTAGTAGCAGCAGCAACAACAACAACAACAGCAGCAGCAACAACAGCAGCAAGCAACAACAACAACAGCAGCAACAACAACGGTAGCAGCAGCAATAGCAGCAACAGCAGAAGCAACGGCATACCATTAGGTGCCTAATCACCGCCTAAATCTCTGCCAGAAAAATTGGTGACGTTTACAAGAAATGAGAGAAGAGTTTGAAGACAGTCCAAAGCCAAGATGTGCACAACACAGAATAATAATGATATACACTAAATTCAACCTAATTTCAGAGACGTTGTACAGTAACTGAGTGAGGCTCTAACCGACTCCTCCACCACCCATCTTCACCACCCTCCTCACACCGCCCACCACCGTGTCCCCGTGAGGCCCGCGCGCAATTTACGGCTAAAAGCCCCGCAAAAGGCGGCGGCGGCCACGTCCATTTGTCGTCTGTCAGAGTCCGCGGCGGGATCCAGATGGATCGGCGGCGGCGGCGCCCGGGCGGTGGCCACGGGGGGGGGGGCGTCTTTAAACCAATCACGGTGACACACGGAGGAGGACTTTGTACGGTACAATCTCGCCATATAGACAACGATTAGGGACACCTCAAGATTAGGAACACATCACGATTAGGGACACCTTGTGGTTAGAGGGATCTCGTGATTAGGAACATTAGTGGGAGCATGGACTACTGTTTCTGCTACTGAGGTATCGGTTACGCGGACACATGTGTAGTAACAGTTATGCGCTTGTAACAAATACGATTGAAAAAAGTCCATCATTGCGAGATGTCCCTATTGGTGAAGTTCCACGTGGCAAGGTTTTACTGTAATCGCAGTTTAAAAGCTCTTACAAGAGGTCAAATAACATTTATTTATCTATTACATTTTATTTTATTTTTTTTTTTTGGGGGGGGGGCATTAGGCGGTTTTTAGTCCTTTAACTTTAACACGCCTAGCGTGCGCACATTTAGCGTGTGGATCCCACGAAGCCGTGTACAACCAGTCACCAGTTAGGGATGGGTTTCCTCAACATCCACTACCAGATCCGACAGGGTATCGAGCCCCACAAACATACCTACTAAGCAGTAGCTCCCAACTCGGACACAAAAGCTCCAAGTCAGCAAGAATTGTTGACGACGAGGGTCTGACTGCTCCGAGGTGTAGACGGGACTCGTACACAGCTTGGGACAAGCTCAGCTTTTAAGAGTGATGGGGTTAGTTTGCGCATGTCAGGCTGGGATTGGAGGCACATACGTTTGGTAAAAGGTTGTCAAATGAAAAGTGCTGTGGTAGGGTAGTAGTGGAAAATGATGCATTTCAAACGATAAATATATATATAGAAGTTATGTGACATTCAGAACAAGCTGCAAAAAGTATGATTGCTGTAAACGTAATCCATAGGTAAGTTTAATCAGCTTGTATTTTCAGTATACGTATAGGTGTGTATAGATGTTTTCATCTGAAAATACACATTCATTGGTACTGACCATCGGTCATTTCCCAATGAACATATGTAACCATGATTATAATTAACGCCAAGTAGACACAAATTAGCCTTTTGATCGTCAGATAACTAAACTATTCTTACCGCTTACTGCTATGTACAATTGTTTTAATCAACTCTATAATAATTTACTGTATTCTTACAAAAACGAAAAATTTACAATGCTTTGGAGGATCAAGAAAAAAATCTCTTGTCCGCAAAGCATCCAAGCTCCGTAAAAGTCAACAGGTCTCGCGGAGTCTCGTTTCCTCTCTCACATCTCGCGAGATTCACGGCAGCTCGCGCCTGCGCATTAAAATTTCACGGCCTTAGCAGGCGACTTACGTATCAGCGTATAAATACGACGTAAGCAAGGGCTTGCCATTTGATCTAGGCGGCCCCTTACGTCTCAAAACAAATAGGGTGATATCCCGGGTCCTGGCGCGACAAAGACGGCTGGGTTAACGTGAACCGGTAATGGCGACTGGCCCGGGGGCACGCGAGAAGAGAGTTTATGTGCCGGGCTGGCGCTGGGGGGTCCCGACCGGGCTGTTTGACGTGTAGATCATCGGGGTGCTTGCTTTGATAGCTGGTTGTTTATGTGCCGGGTGGGTGTTGTGTTTTGAGGTGACGTGATGTGCTTTCTGTTTTGAAGTTTGTCTGGGGAAAAGAGGGTAATTAGGTTTTAATTACAATTGTCTTACTTTGTGAAGACAGGGCTCTTGATTTTTGCTGGTGAAATTTTAGGAGCTGCGTTGGGATACGAAGTATGTCTTGGCCAATCGTTACCCAATTAGCGGGTTGATGAACGATAATGGCGATAGTTGTGGCTATTTTCTGACTGCAACTTTAGGCCTGTGTAGCAGGAAATGGGTGAAATTAAGGACAACAGAAAAATACTTAGGAACAGAAAGAAACAAATGAATGAAGAGTCTCTCTTAATAAAATATTTCCTAATTAGAAAGCGTTCCATTGCTCAATAGAAATCTTTACTACTGTATCGAAAGGCGCAGTTAATCGTTCTGGTCTTACACCCGAGTCGTCGTGAGTTTGAGTCCCGTCAGGGTCACTTTATAGAAGCACAAATACAGTATTTGAGGGTGATCATGATGGACATTTATGTAATCATCGGATATCTAGGGGGAGAGACCTCGGTGGCTTGTTTACGTAGGTTTTTCCTTATGCTGAGTGACAGATTATATGAAATAATCTCCGATACAAGTTTATGTTTCACTGTAAGTATAGAACGTTTGGGCTATTTATTTGAAACAGGTTATAGGTGGCCCAATGGTTGCTGCTTGCTGCTGCTGCTGTTGCTCCTGCTCCTGCTCCTGCTCCTGCTCCTGCTCCTGCTGCTGTTGCTCTAGCTCCTGCTAATTCTTTTGTCTTCCTGATGCTGCTGTTAGTTTGGTAGTTAGTTAGTTTGTTTGTGTTGCTTGTTTGTTTGTTTACATGTATGATTGATATTACAGCGCTTATTGTCTGTATTATGTATGCTGTTCTACTGATGTTCACATGTAGCCGTTGTTGTCAATTCTATACATGTTGGTAAATTAAAGCCCTCCTACACCACACCACGATTTTCACAACACGGTCTGCACACCCTGTCCTTTGTGCGCGCGCAATCCCCCCCTCCCGCCCCCTCCCCCGCATCCCTCTTTACCGTGGTTGCTTGAAGTACACTCTCCAAATAAAATCACCAATCTATTGAGACCATCTTTGTAATACAACCACTTCTCATCGTTCCAAACAATCGTGAAGATGCCACAGCCTGAACCTCCATAAAGAGACCACCTTCTATTGAGACTAGAGTGACTTTGATTGAGAGGTTACAATGTATTTCGTAGCGTCAATCAGCGCGCCATGGCCACCCCGCGTCCCTGTAGCTCTCTACCGTGGTTGTGTAAAGAACACGCTCTAATTAAGACCACCTCTCTATTGAGACGACCTCTGCAATCAAAACCACATCTCACACTCCCAAGCCGTTATGAAGATGAACCTCCATAAAAAGACCACCTCTACTGAGACCAGTCCCTCTTGCTACCTTAATAGAGAGGATCATCGCGTCCATCAGCAGTAATGATCACGTGATCGGCGGGTGACAGGTGCGTGTGCACCCGGAAGTGCCTGAGAGACCGCGGGATTAATCCGCCATTATTTCATTACTTGGCGAGATTAATGCGCCAGTGATCGTGGGAGCGTGCGCGGAAAGCCACGGCTGGGGCAGAGAGGGGGAAGAGAGGTCAGAGTCTTTCAAATAACCTCCTTCTAAGAGTTTAAACTGACAAAATGTACTTGGAATCTTCTCCGCGTATGTGGGATTCGAATTGATAACCTTTGGGATGATATGATGCTAGATTACGTAGCCTATGTACATAGGCTGGGAGTCAAAGAGACAAACTCACAAACATTTTGCATATAGCCATAACCCAAATTATTAACAATCGCTTACCCACAACCGCACTTCCATTCTTATGTCTCTTGAATTCATGGGTAGCACCGACACTACCCCTATTGTATGAGAACCTGGATCCGTCAGCAACACGTAACATACCAGGGTAGTGAGCTCACACTACTAGAACCCCACCTTACAATCACTTAATTTCTAGCACACACCAGAAACTCCTGCCCACCAACATCCCCATAAGAACACCATATACCACACTCCAGAACATCCTGTTCCAGAACCACCATCACCATGCTCCCTGTCGATATCGCAGAACCACCACCATAGCACTCTAGACAACCGTATTTTTTATTGCAACAGTCAACATACACGATGCTACTGGAGTTGGCTAGCCAAACAAATCAGGCTAATTTGCATATTTGTAATTGAGAACGAGTATTTGTCCCTTTTAAAGACATCCTAAAGTTGGATTCCCCTGATCATTTGCTTGTTATGTTTCTCTGTTGCTTCACATAACTAGCGGTAATTATATCTACAAATCACAAAGTGATGTGACTACCTAAGCCTTTGTGTTGGTGTCCAGCCCACAAACACATATCATTCCCCAGAACACACTGTCCTGTGTTCACCACCACCACCCTCCCCAGACGGCATCGCATCAATATTTCACACGTCCCCGTGCCGGCATACATCCCCATCTCCTGTCCCCTCCAATGTCCTCTCGGGCCCTTCAGTCCAACAACCTAGTCTCGGTCAACCCGGACCTCCCTTACTACTCACCTAGTCATAGGCAAATCTATTGGGTAGGGGTGGCTGTTTGGGCGACAGGAGGCATGTCCTCACCCCTTTCACACACAAACATTTCATTTTCTTTTTTTTTTCTTTTTTCTTTTTTCTTTTTTTTTTTTGGGGGGGGGGTATCTGCTATCGATATCTCCTCTTTGTGTTACAAAAGGCTGAATCTTCCAGTCTGAGAGCTTCCAGTGCTTACTTCCCAAGGGGAAAACGAAGTACCGAACATCAGGCTGGTTGAATGAGACTACTATCAAACTCTACATCTCCCTCCCCCCTTGCAACCCCGCCGCTTCCACTGTCGCCGCCAATTCTCGCGCGTCTCGCGTCATCTCGTCGTATGCAAATGAGCGGTCACGTGTAATTAACGAACGGCGGCCGGAAGTGCTCGCCCGCCATCTTTGATAATGACGAGTTGCTCCAACGAAATTGACCCTCTTGACCCCACCGTCGGTAAATTAATTCGTCCGCCAATGACTTTGTCAAGCAAAAACAAAAGCAATTTTGGGCCGGTGCCTCGAAGGAACGCAAGCATTGTTGTTTAGTGAGGACACTTCATTAGGTCAATTAGGGGATGGTGGCGGCGGTTTAGTTGTTAGAGACCGTCATTTGATGTTGCAGACGGAATTTGATCGTAGTTTAGGGTTGGTTTGGATGAGCGGGGACTGCGGTAGTATTTAAAGGTGTGGGCCTACTGGACTACATACGTGAGAGCACTTAGTTTTAGAGTGTAGTGCTGCATCCGATCTGTACTTCGAGGTCATTTACTGCATCCAAAGGACTGTCATGGTATATACAGTTACATGTGCTGCAGCCAACCAGAACGAGCTTATTAGCATATTTGTATTTTGAAAATAGAGTATACAATGCAAGTGCCCGCGTGAAGACCAATAACTGCTTTGTCATTAAGAACATGATACAGATGATCAAGAAAAGAATAACTCAAAGTTATGGAATCAAGCATGCTGTGTACATTGCACATTTCCACTGGTGAACAAGCCACAGCCTTATTAGTTACACACATGCAAAGCGCACATCATCACAACCAATCATAGCATAAAACGCCTATCAGAAGAAACCAAAAAGTGTGATGTGAGCTGCTAAAAAGTACTAATGTTGCAATTAACTATGCACCAGGCGCATTTCCGTAACCTTCATCATACACCTCTGAGTGTTGTGTCAATGAGTGCATGAAATTCTCTAATCCACGATAAAGTCATTAAATAATCTATTCACCTTATTCATCAGCCCCTCTTTTTGTTTCACAAACCTGTCAACTCTAATCGGCGGGATTCTTTTTGATTTACTGTGGCACACTCGAGTAGCACCCCTGAAAGAGACCAACAAAGCATTACGCCTGGTCTATAATTCATGCGGTTCCCAGTCATGAGTACATACCTTCCACCCATACTATTGTTCTCAAAACTTGTGATCCAAGGCAAAAATGAGGAAACCAGCCAACAACGGCAATTACGCGTTGAACGAATGGGGCGTAACCTTTCCGTCGCCTCCGTTATCCGGTCCTTGCGCATTGTGGACGTTCCGCGTGCGTGGACGCCTTTGAACGCGCTGCTCAATATTTAATTACCTGGGCAAAATAGCGGGATTGTTCGAGCTATTGAGATGAGCGAATAAAGAGATTGGGATCGGAAGAATTGTGGTGGATCTGATCCGGTTCGACAGTCCCGTATTTTCATGGGGGATCAGGGGGGGTCGGAGGCGGGCGGGCGGGGGGGGGTCTCGTGAGCCTTTTTTTCCAAGTAGGTTTGAACTTGTTGACACTTTCGTTATAAAAAGTTAAGGGGACAAGAATGGTTAGTTTAGGCTTTCACAAAATTTCGATTTTCTCTCTTATTATAGCTCCAACCTTTACAAAATACACCTTGCTGTATAATGTCATCTGATGATATAACACAGTTTGAAATATACGAATTAATTTCCAAAAATTGTTATAAAGCAATTAATGAAATGTGTTTAACTTTGTCGTGGGTATCGTTTAGATTATAGAAAAATATCGGAATCATTAAGAACTCTCCACAATGATAAATTTCACATAAGTATGCAAACACCCTTTCCTCAAAATTTTGATATCTATTCAATTATTCATTTTACATGCATTTTAAGTTTGAAAACCACCAATTTCCATGTATTTGCTTCTCTTTGTTTATCTGTATTTTTTAAGAACGTGGGTGTAAAATGGACAACATAGGCTATGCCACTTTCCATCATTATCTAAAATGTAAATAAATTGATGCTTTTAAACAAAGAAAAACATACAACCCATTTTTTGTCATTAAATCCATGCCTGCGTACTGTGTCAACATGATAATACTCAATCCATGTCATGGCTTGCAGAAGAAACTTGGGACAATAGCAATAGGAATTATGATATATTAAATACTGCTACAGTGACTGTACGTCATTTTGCACCTATTCATTCTATTAATCTCGTTTAATATAGCAAAATTTCCCAATCGGTCCACCATATGGTCTTCTAACTGACTGTGTAATATGACATTCACAGAATAAGAAAATTAAAAATATATAATCTAAAAATCTAAAGATATACAAATATCTAAACAGAAATAATCTATAAAATGTTCATTGCATTGTGGGTAATTTTTGTTTTTCTAAACCAGATTATAAAAATGGTGAAAATAAATGTAAAAAAATATATATGTGAGTTGAAAATACGTAACGTTATCAATGCAGCCTTAAAACAGATAGACAATTTTAATACATTAACAGTTTTTCCTAGGATTTAGTATAAATCAGATCACAAATAATAGAGTTTATACATTATACATACAGACACTGGTTGCGGTAAATTCATATCGTGTTGAATCAAACTGCTTCATCAATAAGGAATTTGACAACATTCTTCACGTTGTGTTTGTTTTTCATAATTAATACGTAGTCCATATTCACAGGCTGCCGTTGCCATACGTTTCGTGATCCAGTGCACAGGGATAGTGTCATTATTTTTTCATTAATTTATTGATGACAATAATGCAATCGGTTAAATCTGCACTGAGGCGGGGATGCAGATAGGATTGTGGTCAGAGTTGTTTATTCATAACAATTTATATGCTGCATTTGAACAACAAAAAGTGTAATGTGTCAAAGAAAATAAATAGGGGTAAGTATTGCTGAATGGGCTATATTTTTGCACATAAAGATATGTCCATGTATCATCTTCAATACTCTGAAAATGGTGGGTTGTTGGTGAAGAAAACTGTTCTGGAATCGCTTAAAGTGACCCTCCTTTACCGATCTTAAATTGCATTTCTTTAACATGTTTTTTTCTTATAAAAGAACATGTTCCTAATCAGTTATCCCTTGAAAATCAAAGCATTACTTCAACAAATATAAACTCAATGCTAAAAACAAACACTTGTGCATTAGGAAAATAAATACAGCAAGAACAGAACAAGCCTGCCGAAATAACAAGCACTATCTGCGCTGTAAATGTGGATCATGGCATTATGGCTACAGCATAAATATTTCACTTTGAACTATGCATAACCAAAGGCTAACCATAAAACCCAATCTTTTTTAGCCATGACGTCCACAATATCTGCGTGGGCTGACTCAATAATATATAAAACTATTCCACATGACTGTGTCATTAGAAAGTCACGCTTAATTCAGTCACCAGCAGTAAAACTGTCATTTACAGTTACAGCACCAACTCAGTAACCTGTAAATACATATAACTTCCACCCCCATCAAATGAATCTCATCGCTCACCATCTATAGCCCACTGACCATTACCCATTAGGCCCCCTATTACACTAAGTACTTTAAGTGGCACATAATAGTGCCATCTCTGCTAAATCACCCACTGCACGTTTAGACCCATCCCCAGTCTAATGAGCGCCTCCAAGCTAGAAACAATGGACCAGAGAGGGGAACAGCCCCGACGGACGGGCTGTCAATACGGTAGCCGAAGTGGAACAATGCCAAACTGTCAAAGGGCTGATCAAAATTTGATGTCGTTTGCAATCTATTGGCAATTGTGCTGTAAGGTCAGTTCTGACCAGACACTTTGCCATAAAGAGCTATGGCCACCCGACCCCGGGGAAGGCTTTTAATTGCTACCTGTCGCTCGCTAAATGTCAGGTGCACGGGGGAATCCGACGACTCGCGAATTCGTCGTGGTCGAATTGAGTCGCGGACGAAATGACATGTCGCCGTAATGGCTGAAATAACAGGTGATACAGTGGGGTAAATTGGATGATGAATATTTGATAATTAAATATCGAAACGCAGGTCACGTTGAAAGGGTAAAAGGGCGTTGAGGGCGGGATCTTGTGTCACTGTATAACTGTTGTTGGCCAGGTAGAACTTAATAGACACTTGAGTAGTTTTGCTGTTTGAAAGTTGTCTAGTTTCATTGTCCCTTTAAAAAGGGGGAAATGTTTGACATGAAGTTAATTGAATGTCAAGTTTAACACATTGCAAGCGTGAACTGTTGTTATCTGGTCGATTACTATGTGAATGAAGAGGTCGGGGGCACTACTTGAGTTTTAGAGGTGAATTATTAAAATAGATGCGAAATGTCACCAGTTGCTTGTGGGTCGTGAACGAAGTTGAACTACTTTTATTTTGTGACAGACCTCTAGAAAATCAATTATGGGTGTTGTGGGAGCTGTGGCACTAATACGACCTGATAAAGTAATAGAAAAAATTACAAATACCATGTACAAAATCAGTAGATCCCATAATCGTGCTTATATCGAAAATTACATTTTTTGAGAAGTATCCGTGTGGTGTTCGCTTGGACACTAATTATATCTACATGTAGTGACCTACATATTGTTGTTGTTTTCTGTTGTTGTTTTCCTTTTTTTTCCCACCCTTTTTTGAGTGTGAGGTGGAGGGGGTAGCGTACGTGCCGCTCCAGTCAACTCTATAGTGATGAGTGTTGAGCAAACACTTCACTCTAGTCTTTCAAAAGACCTTATATCTAATAGTTTTTATTTCTATTATTTCATAAACCACTCGTGTCAACGAACAAGTACAATTGTGACGGCCCCTAGCTCTAATAGATATAAGATCATTTAAAGGCCTTCAGATAGGCTAACTTCACTCGCATACTTACAGGAACCGCGAACTCATGACATTCTGGTCAAGAGTCCAACTCGCTATATCCACTCGGTCACAGATGTTGAAAAATAACACGAGTGCATCAATTTAGTAGATCTGATGTAAATGATGGAAAGTCATTGGAAAGACTATAAAAGATGACCGCAAAATGACATTGACAAATGTTGTTTTCTTTCAAATGTGCGTTTTAAAGACATGTGTTGACCTTTGGTTGAAATGCTTCAGTTAAAAGCTAATCCGAGGCACTGAGTGGTTACGAAAAACCCGCCCCGCCATCAGATGGGGTCCGAAAAAAGTGTAGTGTCGCTGTGTCTACTGTTAACCATTCTACAAAAAGTTCCGTTTTATTTCTTACATCCGTACAGATAGAAACAAAAGCACATTTCTTGTGCTCATAGGTAAACAATCGATTGTCAAATTGGTCAGTTTGACGTGTCGAACATGTAAAACGTCACAAAAACAACCGCGTCGCCGTGTCACTTTTAACCCACGTGGGAGGCCCCGCTCGTGAGCGATCCGTTTGGGAAAAGGACACTAAAAGACAAACCAACCGCCGACATTTCATGCGCAGCATATACAAACCACACGGATCACCCTCTTTCTTGTAGAAGCCGCCTCCGAGGGCCTCCGCCGGGACCCGGAAGTGACAGATCGCGCTCTTAAGTTACTCACTGGCGTGAATAAAACACGCGCATGCGCACGGAGTCATCAATCTCGGGGTTGCAGGAGCCTCTTCGTCGCCGGTGAAGTCGACCGATTGTGGACGGATCGGATTTGGTTTGGTTTGTTGTTTTTGAGAGCGGTGGACTCTTTGTGGGGTAGCTGGTGGGTCGGGTTGTGTAGGGTGTATTATGTTTGTCGGGTTTTTTTAGGTAATGGTCACACACTTCATAAGTGTTACTAGTGGACAAGAGAACTGTGGTTGACCACGCGCAAAGCCAACTTGGGCGTTTGCTGATGCAAAGCTATCAAGGGAAAATTAAAAAAATACATATTGCTTAGTAATCTTAAAATGTTCTGAATGTATTGGAACAGATTTTTGTCAGTGTACGTTTAGACACCTATTCGAATATCTGGTAACATTTCATGAAGATCTGTCAAATATTTTCTATCGTATTATATTATTATATCCCATAGAGCTCTATAGCAAAATCCTGACTTAAGCGCCGTTTATAGCTCATAAAATCTGGCCGTGAAATATCTTTTTCCTTAAGGATTGTGGTGGAAACTACTGTCAATACTCATCAGAACTTCATAAAATGTTCGCCGATAGTAGGACGTCTGTAGAGACGTATACTGACAATCGAAATACATTTAATACTTTCGGAAAAACTCAGAATTCTGATTCTTTACGTTACCTCAACGCAACAATACATACGGGTTCCTGTGCAGTGTACATCAAGCGGAGTGACGTACAAACTCACGCGTCCTCTCTCGAGAACACTTCCGGGTCGCGAGGTTTGAGTAAATGACAATCTGGTGCGGCAGTAAAGAAGCCACAAGGTCACGTCGGGGTCACAGGCTCAGTAATGTAGGTTTTATGGGAGAGGGGGGTTTGTACAACAAGGCAAGGTGGAGGATTCGCTGGTGTGAATGTTCTATGTAAGTAAGTTCCTTGTGTTATTCTTGTTCTTCTTGTTCTTCTTTGATCTTTGTTGTCTTCTTGTTGTCTGAGTCGGCCTATCTGAGAAATGGCTAAATTGCATAGAATTCACATTTTCAAAATGAAAAAAATAAAAATAAACTAATTGATGAAATCATAGCTTAAAATGAACGTATAAAAATATGACAAAAGGACGGTATGAAAATGACCTTGGTTATTTTTAAGGCGAGTTTATAAACTGGTCTTTTTTGTTCTTATTTCTCTTAGCTGTGTGAAGAGCATACGTGCTACTCAACCGAAAAGCATTGGCTTTCAACATCTACCCGTGTATGTATTTTACTGATATACCTAAGAAGTTGGTGCATCACATGAGCTATGTGAAACTGCAACCTTTGATATTCTCTCAAAAGTGACACACTTGAAGTCTCTCCTCAACCGACACAAGACACAAACACATTTCTTGTATGTATAACTATCACATGATGAAAATGAACACTGCGCTTAACTTCGGACCAATGTCAGCTTTTAGAGTAAAGTTTGCTCAACACCCATGACCACTAATGAAGAAGAATGCGCAATAACACAAGACAAAAATAAGATGAAGTACAGTAGAATCTATTGCGATCACCCAGGGGACCTCAAGTGGTACGAGGTTCATGTTAACCGCTCGGGACCGTGAGTCTTATCATAGAGCTGGCACCTTTATAGAGGTGGGGTTTTTTTTTAAAAAAAAAAGAGGGGGTTTTACCGTAGAAACCATGATTTTAATAACATCTCAAGTACTTCCCGCTTACTGTCCATAGTCTAAATTAGATAAAAGTATATTCGAATAGTAATTGAAATTAGACCTAATTTGAACCGTATCCAGTGGGCAAGACATATGAGTAAAATCTTGAGACCCCCTCTTCTATGCCACACAGCAAGCATGAACTGGACATACTTTAGAAACATTGCCACCAATTGAAAGACTTCGCGTGACGTCACTGGCGCCACCTGCGCCTTCTGGAGAGCGAAGTCACGTGATGTGTCTCGCTCTCGTCTGCGAGAAAGTGCCAGTGTTGGCCATGTGGGGGCGCTGCCAGCCCTTCTGACACCCAGGGACCGCGGTAAGAGGGTGGGCGGCCGAGTGAAACTTCTTTCAATAACCACCCTGCTGAACTACCAAATGGCAAAAGAAATATACACGTATTCTTTGGATAGATATTTTGTTCCTCATAACTTGAGTATGCCCAATAAATTTACCTCTTTTCTAATTTGGCCACTTGTGACAAGCGATGTCTTCATCGAGTGGGTTTGCTGTACTTGTTCTTAGCAAGTTGTTTGAGATGTTGTTGTAGATCAAATCTGTCACGGTGCCATATGGTTTAGAGGTACTTGAGAAAGTGGTGGTTATGGTGGGGGGGGGGGTAAGTTCAGGCAGTTGGCTGTACGACCTTTGCCATTCCCATTTATGTCTGGTTTATTATTTTTCTATTCACATGTTTTTCAAAATATATTGTAACACTGGTCTGATTCACACCCTCCAATTAAGATCACGTAGAGAAAAAGGCCATCTCTATGACAAGATCATATTCTCAATTTGTATAGTTATCGACGTTGGGATCTTGCAGGATTTCATCATGTTTATTGTCCTAGAAACTTATGTGCCCTGCACAAATTCACCATCAAAGTCAATAACCTTTTACCGTATTAATTTAACACCACCAGCTCAAAAGTGTATCAAATATCAGCAATACAATCGCCACTCAATAAATGAAAATGATAGTAGGCCAACTATCTCATTAACATCGGTATCCTGTGTGTACTTTAATTTATTGTATTGAAAAAAATAGTCCTAAATTAAAAATTAACCAGCTCATTCATCATCCAGTGAATAGGTAGCAGGACCATAAACAAAACAACTCACATCAAACGAAACAAACAAATTACACGAGCACTCCAGCGCATTTGCACGCCTCAGAACCCCCTCTCATCAAATGCACCTGTAAATGCTGTAATAAACATAACTGATCCGTATTACCTGTTTTTAATCAACATCAGCTAATAGGTCCCCGGGACCATAAAAGGTGTGGTGTTTTATGATTGCATCATAGGGCATTTAAACGCAATCGTGCACCAGCGCGCATTCAGAACTCTTTTCGGGCCGCTTCGCGCGGAAGGATCTAATTTGCGTCCATTGTTCCAATAACACGGGCATATTGTCGGTGGCGGGCGGATCTTTCATTTCGCCGACTGAGCCATGTCACGCTCTGGCGATAGCAGGGGAACATTAGGGCTGATCGGTGCTATTGAAGGCCACACCTTCACTGACGGCCAGGTAGCGATCGAAAATAGGTCATCAAGGGGCGCGTCTATGAAAGAAATCGGCGCTATTTCATCACGATGCGGGACCAAATGGAATCACGCAAGTGGAAAGATGCAGCGCCTGTCACGGAAGAACCCTGGACCCCGAAAACGGAAAAGTCAATTAGGAAAAGGATCGGCGGCCGTTCGTTGGCGTCATTTCGATTTGCAGAGTGGACGATTGGCACGTGCAAACGAGATTACGCGTTGTTTTGCGCCACGCGCCACTTCCGTCAACATCGTCACGCTGGTCTGCGCACAAATGCGGAAAAGAGTGTGCTTTCCGGGCAGTTTTTGTTTTGTTTTTGGCTTTGGTTATCTTTTTTACACAATACTGATGTTTCGTGATTGTAATGCATCATCTAAAGGGACGTGTAGGTAACGTTAATGAGGTGATTTGATGGATTGATAAATAGATGTATAGATATTTTTTATTTTTTATTTTTTATTTTATTAATATTTTTTTTGCAAGTCACGCTCAGAAACTCAACAGCGCATGCGCGCGTGTGATCTTTAAAGCCCGCACTTGTCGCTTTGGTAAAATGGCCATTAAAAAATCGGCGCGTATTAATATCTCGTTTTTACCTGTCGGTGGCATTGTCCAAGCTCACTGTTGCGTCACTCCAAAACACAAATGACCATACGTTCCCTTATTTCGACTTAATTGGAACGGGCACTTACATGTTTTCACAATTACGCACTCGTTCCTTTCCAATCACCTCAGGCAGACGGCATTTCTTGTTCCACTTGAGAGTGCTGCGCAACTTTGATGCGTGGAGCGTGAAGACAGTACAGCAGAACCTCAAGTACGGCAACCTCTACAAAGGGACCACCGCTGTAATACTAAAACCAGTGTTGCGGTTACAACGCTTTCTAAAGCGAGCACAGTGACTGTGAACCTCGAATAAAGACATCACATGTCTAATTTGTAGCCACCTCATGCTAGTCCTAGTATACGAGTGGTCTCAATACAGAGGTTCCCCTGGAATCACCTGCCATCTGGTAGGTGGATGCTTGCGTAACAAAAACAGTGCTAATCAGATTAGCCTAGCACCAAGGCAGATTACCACGCGACTTGTTTATCAGCTATTTAGAGCAGTTATCGGGAGAGGCGGTGCTTTAGATGGCTGGAATTAAAGCCCACTTTTAGCCAGGGCGCACCTGCTATGGCAATGTAGCGATTCCATGAATTATAAATTTACGCTGTTATGTTTTAATCTCGGCCCATAATGGCTTGATTGGAGGATAAGATAATTACCTTCGGGGGCTTTTATTTTCCACTACAGGTAGCCATTTAAAATTGGTCACAGGTCATGCAAAAATGCTGCGGAATCATGTGGTGTGCTAATTGATTTTCAGAGTGGCCATCATCATGTAATATTTTACTTTTTCATTTTTAGTGTGGATTATCATAATTGACAAGATTTTGCGTGTGTGATAGTGGAGATATGGACCGAATGTACCTTGATTGTGGTTAATATGTCAGCTAATGCTAGAGTTTTACATTCATAATTCTGAGAAATTATGTTCTGTAAACTGCACTGAGAGATATACTATAAATAGTAAACCATGAGACAACTACTTACCGACTGATAATTAAACAAGTGTTTCAAAATCTTAAAAACAGCTGCAATAAGGCTATTCAAAGACTTGCACAGTAATTTAACCACAAACAACTTATAACACTCACTGAGACCAACCAAAATACTCAACAAAAAGGCCATTAGATAGCTGGCTATACCCTCACACACCCATTCCACGTAATGCGATCTCTCCAAGCAGACCCCACAGCCCCTTTACGACATCCCAGGTACTGGATTACGACACTTGCGACCTTATGATTACGGTGTCCATGGTAACCACAACAATCATGACCCCGGTAAATCATCATCAGCAGGCCTTGGACCACCATAACTGGCGGGGAGTCCAGCTGGGAGGAGCGGGGAAGATGGCCACAGAGCTATTAGGTCCTGATTGCTGTTTTTGGAGTGTGTGTGTGTGTGTGTGTTGTTTTCTTTCTCAAATGCAAAGGGTCTTATTTTAACTCTCTTTTTTTTTCATTTAAAAATACGTTAATAATAAATTACACGCGTATGAAAATATTACTCAAATGAATTATTAAGCTGCACATTTCTGTAGCAATTAAGCTACATAAATTATGCAAAACCATTACATCTGTATTCAATAGTTGATATTGTTGTCTGATTTTGATCCACAATTCTCGTCAAATTAAAACTCACGTCCTCATGTCTAGCCTGGATGGCTTTGTGAGTACGTTGCATGATATGATAATGAACATTGAGTTATCTTTTGCTCATATGAAACCACCCTGTTTCATTGTAAAGTTTCATGCAACAATGTACAAGCTTCAAAGTTCACCAAAAACATTTTCCCCATATTATTCAAAAGTGGCACAGTTATGAAACATTTATGCCCTTGCAGCAACGGCAGTCTCTTGACCATGACACCACTGCAGAGTGACATCTCCATTTGTGGTCACTCTCACAGCTCACGTCCACTGAGTGCTCAAATGAGAGACCTGCCTCCGCCGACGAGGGTCATTTGTGGGGTCAAGTGAAGCCACCCCGGACGCAAGGGCCAATTAAACAGCAGGGTGACTTGGGGGATACCGCATAGTGTCCTCTGTGGCTTGGTGGAGATTGCTAATTAAGGATTGCAGTGGACACTATTCTGGAGTAGCGTTGCTTGGCTGGGACTTTTAAATGGCGTTTCTTCGATATTCTGGTTTGGTTTGCTTTGGTTAGTAAGTTGTATGAGAATTTTTTTGTTTTACCAAAATGTATAATTATCCATTTATAGTCCACTTTTGTAACACTTGTTGAAAGGGTGACTAGGGTAAAGAAATTTGAATAAATTAAATATACATTGAGGATATTTTTTTAATTTGGGGCTTGAATTTAGCACATGGAGAACACATCATGTAAGACTTTGTTACAAACAAGATAATTAGAAATGCTTATTTCTCTAAGCGTGTTGCCATGGAGCGTGGGAAATCTCATGAGCATTCAAAAATGACCATATGCAAATGCATTGTATTCAGTTCGAAGTTATATATTTTCTGAAAATGGTTGTGTGTCGTTTAAAACTGATGAGCTATGTCAGAACAGCCCGCTACACGTGAAGTTGAGATACTCAATGGCTCAATCAAGTCCCTCTGGATCTCTGGACCTCATATACAACTATACGGAGGGTAAACACATCATAGTCCATAAGGAAACGTAGATTTTGAAATATCATAATGCATAACTAGCAACACTTGTTAAAGTGTTCACGATATTCTAACTCCATTAAGTACACTAGAAACTCCAATTAAGACCACATCTATACAGATACATGGCCATTGAAATAAGACCATTCATCACGGTCCCTGACCTCCATAAAGAGACCACCTCTCTATTCAGACCAGTCACCGGGGGGTGGCTACATAGAGTTTCTAACGCAATCAGAACAGAAAGCAGAACAACAAAACAAATAACAATCAAAACAAACAAAAACACTGCTTGCACGTGGCCCGAGTCGGTGACGCGGGAGGACAAGCAGTCCGGTAATCGAGGCGGATGTGTACCCGGAAGTAGCGCGCCGGCCCGGAAGTCATCACGCCGAGTTACGGCGGCGACGGAAACTATCTACGGCTGCTGGGGACGGTGGGGGGGGGGCTGAGAGAGAGTAGGGTCGAGGTGAGGACAGGAAGGGTTGGTGTTTTTTTGTGTGTGTTGTTGTTGTTTTTGTTTTTGTTTTTTGTTTTTTATGGATGGGGGGGGGGGGTAAGCTTAATCCTTGCAGTTTTGCTTAGTCTGCAATAAATTTTCCAATCTTTTTTATATGTTGGGACATTTCTGGCAGTTGCATTTTAGACCTTTTTACCAAGGCCCCAAACTTAATTATTCCTCTGATGGGCCTTAGATGAGGATAGTGAATTTTGTGTTTATAACTTATCGTTATATACAGCAGTGACAGTTGTTTATTTATGAAGTTGTGTAACCCCGGCTTTGCTGGAGTAACTCTTTGTAGTTCATAACTAGCTACACGATGACAATATTAAAACCTGATTTCCGAACTCATTGACTAGTTCGACTTGCATGTCTTCGATGTGTGTAACGTAATTAAACACACCTATTGTGGCACATACCTATTAAACCATAAATTTTAGTAGACAACCAGAAATAACAAAACAGGAATAACAACAGCAATAGACGAATCAACAAACTATGCCTCAATCTTCTTTCGCGGTAATTCCTTCGCTACCCATACGTCTTAGGTACCAGAAGTACAAATAAACAGCAACTAATAAACATTTGAATTCACAGACTATGTTCCATCTTGTTTTGCAGTTACCTACACTCCCACTCAGCGGCTTTGCCCCGGTGGCATTCACTTTCAAACACGAGAAACACTGCTAATAACGGTGTAGACCACGTAATAACCCTTTGCATTATGGCAAAATGTACAGTTAAACTCCCAATTGAAACCGATAGCAGTCTAAAACCTGCCCTAATTGCAGGGTATTAACATGTAGTTTTATCTACCAAACGATGCTTGAATAAGTCACATGTTTAGCAAAACCGACGACACAACATAGCATCTGCAACTGTGGCCATACCAAGGTAGCAATTATCTGGGGATATCTGAGTTTAAATCGCACTCGAAAAGATAGGGATATGTATTGATTAGGAACTCAAGTAATTTCTTACAGTTTTAGTGAAGCATATGTTTAATAGCCATTTTGCTACCCGGATAAAAGCCATGTTTTAACCCAGTATACTCTGGTCAGTAGGAAACTATAGATTATTCTTTACAATAACCAAGTATAGTTCACGTAATACAATGATTAAGTTCATGTAATTCTGCACCCAATGTAACCCCAAATGGCTACTACTAGAAATCTTAAATCACACCCTGAGTGCACTATTATATGTTTCTAGATCAAATTATTCATCGCGCTAAATGCTTGCACCCCGTTTTTTACTCTTCTCGACACTCAACAACACTCCTATAAATAATGCAAGCAAAATCGCGACTATAACTTCTTCAAGGCTGTCAAAAGTTTTATAAAGAGCTTTATAAACTGTTAACCCTCATACAAGTTTAAACTGCACACAACCCCAGACACAATGCTCTGGCGCTGGAGCTAGTGATTTTGCGTATCAATTTTATATGCCTCTTCTCATGAACTATGCACAAGAGCAATGCAAATAAACACTGACTTTTCCAAGCGCATTCAAAGCAAAATGCGTCAGCATTAAAATATGATGAGCTATGTTCGTCGCCGGCGTTCGTTTAGTCCAACTCGCATGGATCTAACGTTTCCGGATGAGGCAGGAGCGTAAAAATCAATACGCCCTTCACCCGACTGTTCCGCTTCGAGTCGTCTGCTAAATTATTCAGCGCGGGGCGAGTTTCAATTCAGGTGCGCCGCCATTCCAGCTGACGACATCCATTTGCCAAATGACAGACGACTACACTATGTCAGCCCATTGAAGCGTGTAGGGACATTTTCGATGACATTTTATTGCTGTCCTCTGTTCCACGGTTTGTTGTTGTGATGTGGCAGGCAGATATTATACATCATCATCCGCGCGCGCGAAATAGGTCATCGCTAGATCTAGCTAGTAGTTAAGCAAACACAAACACGTGTGCCACTGTTGCTGTATGCGTGATCAGCGATCTACATTGGCTACTGCATGGCTGACTATTGATCCACGCTGGTTTTTCGTCGAATAAGGCCACTGGATTAGCGCTGAATTAGTCACCTATACCATCGCCGACACTCCGCACATAAACTCAGGCTGATTTTACCTGATTCCTTGGCAAAAATTCAGGTGGTTTATTTTATGTTGACTTGGTAACAGGTAACTGTTGGACTTAATGGTCCTATTCCAGCTTCATAGTGCTCGCAATGAATTGAATTGAATAGCAGGTCGCAGAACCACGCAGAAATTTAACAGACGATTAATCTAATACATACTAATATTCAGCTATTCAAGAATAGTGCAATGTTCGTTTCTACAATGCTATTTATAGGAAAGCAAGGATGGGTCTACTCTAGGCATTTTATGCCAAGTTCAACCTTATTGGTTTCTTCTGTTTATACTCCTGCAAATACAGACACTATAACTTCCACGTTATTGTCTCCAATTTTCCTGATATGACCATGATGTAAGCATGATTTCCATATCTATTGGACTCAATTGACCACAATGCAGTGTGGCAATATTTCCTTCTATTGAGTTACATCAATCAAATCCCATTTTCGATTTTTGATATGGTTCTATCGCTTCAGCTACCATCCATCTTTTCAGTTCTTGTAAGGTACCATCGCTTCAGCTAAACTCTCTTGATTTTCCCTGCTCTGGCTGTGCCACTTCAGTACAACAAATTAAAAAATAATAATAACTTCAATTGTGCCTAATTATCATAATGAACGATTAGGGCACCTTGAATTTATATCGTGTAGTGGAAATGCAGCGATGGGTCTATATTAGCAATTTAACATTGATTAAACATCCTATTTTTCACACTACAGTAGTGAACGCAAGGTGTCCTGTCGTATTTCCATGTGCTGATACCACTTCAGACAGAAGAGCATTGTAACGTGTACATTGGTGAAACAACTCTTAACACATACGCAGATCGAAGTGTCCTAAGCCCACACACGAAAAGAGCAAACAGAAAATTATCAGTCAAACAAACAAAACAAAAATCCCATTTCCTCATCAAGAAACAACTTACATGCGTTTTTATGGTCTCAGATCCTGTGGAATTTTTTCACAGAACGGGCTTCTGAAAAATGTGTTCTCGTAGGTTTGTAGCTAGCTGCAGGGCTTACATGTACAGTTTACTTCTAAACAAACATATACTTGGTGCTAGTGTGTGCTAGTAAAAAAATGTCACTATACATAATTGCTTCTGGTCTATAGAAGCGATGATATTATGAATGTGCAGCAAATAAAATAAAAATCATAGAATGTAGTTGATTATGATAATAGATAATGTCAGCCAATAGGCATAAGTACTATGACACTAATCATCCTATTCCGCTCAATTGCTCACTATATGTACATCTTTCAAACTTGAACACCGTGATATCATCATTTAGCCTGAGCAAAACGCGCATTTTTACATTGTACGGAAGGTTAAGTTGTTTTCAGCAAGAGGGATATTTTAGTTTGTTTATTATTGTATTTTTATCGCCTGACATTTATTACATCAACAAATTCAATGTAGATCTACTAAGTTTTATGGTTTGATCAATAATGAGGTCGTGTCATTTTTGTGTGACGTCAGAGGCCATATGGCACAGAATTCTTTCATACACATAGTAAGAAGATTTCATGAAGGGCGTGCATGTACAATTGTGATAGGCTGACATGTAATTGCAATTAATGTCGTTCTATATTTTAATAATTGTACCTTCACTACACATTTATAATGATAAAACAATCTCTATCTATACATTTGATATGCTTGTCATTTTAGGGTCATATGCAAGTGAAAGCCTGATGTGTAACTTTATGAAAACACTAAAAAAGTTTATTTTTCTGCTTTATAGTTTGCGGTTTACGATGGATTTTCAACATCCGCTGGCATATCGCATATGTTATAGGAGTAAAAATAATAATTCTGAATAGTGTCTTTATTCTGATCATTTATAAGATAAGAATCATTCTAATTGCTTTTATTCTTTCAAAACACTGCAGATGAACAAGAAGAAACTAGGACCTTTAAACTCTGAGCATCATAGCTAGTTAGTAGTCCATTTGAAAGCGACTCTCAATGGCGCCGAACGTCTCTTTTGAGTTTGTATCTCGAATGGCAGGTGTAAAAAGAATATTTTACAACTGCTAAGGCTCTTACCATCAAAATTACAATACATAAAACACTTCAGTTAGTGTACCGAATGTAATTAAAAGGACATACATCAGAACAACTTTGATTGTCGTCAGTGTGTAAATAATACTAGATTGTGATCCTAATCGTTTCCAGTGTAAACGCAGCATGGTACAATTTGACCCTGTTCATCACACGTATACACAAGCCTGTAGTCCAAGTTGAGAGCAGGATAGTTGTGAATTGAAGTTCCTTGAGCAATTGGAAGTGTTGGATTCTATGTCATTTCTGGTAGACAGGCACACATTGGATTGTTGTGTATAACATATGATGCAAGTTACTTCAAACATTGCAATACATGTACGCGGGATATTTTTGTATATTTTCTTTGCACATCATATTTAGTTCGCTTCATAATCGTACTATTACTTTCTTACAGAACATCCTGTACTGGTGTGATGCTATATCCATTTCTCTCTGTTTACCTTTCACAGTATGAAAATGATTTTGATATTCAAATGATTTGAAAACGCACTGACAAAGCACCTTCTTCAATATCTTCGCCAGCTTCGTTTTCACCTATTTCTTCATGTCAATCAAATATCCAAACACCTCAATGAATAAAAGGCACCATACTCTTCTTATCACAGACTTTATTGATAATACATGAATAAGAATAAGAATAAGAAGATTCTATTTTGGTATAATCACACATCTAAACCAATATCACATACCGCAAATAAAATGCACATTACAATACAAAATCATCCACCAGTATACGTCCGCCCTCGACCAAAGCCCCGACTTGCTATGCCAAACTTCCCTCACACCACCCGATTATATAATCAAAGCCAGCGCCAAAGCATCCATTTTTCATCAACAATTTGTTCACCATTTGGGATTTTAAAATTTCATCCGAAAATGGGAATTAAGCGCACGTGAAAACGAAAAAAGCCACACCGGGTATAAATGTCGCTATTACTTATTTAGGCGTACTAGAAATCCCCCCGCCACTGCCACTGCCGCCGCTGCTGTTGCCAGAGAGGTGATTTGCACCAAAGCCCATGTACGTAGGAGGCAGAGGGGTGAGTTTTCTATGTTTCTAACCACTGGACATGCTAATATGGTCACTGCTGGTCAAAGACGGGTGCAAAATACACGACAGAAGAGACATAATTACGTCTGACGTTCGTGATCGCTTCTTGAGAGGCGACGAGCGGCCATTAAATATGGAAGAGTCGCGGGAACAGAGGGTAGCCGGGTAAATCAGGAAAGCCGCCTGTTGAGTTATGGAGGCTGTGTTCGCTGTTCAGGTTGTGTTTTCATGTGCTTGTTGCGCTTTATTATTTAGGTAATGGTTTTGTAGTTAAGGCAATGGTGTGGTTGTCAGTTTATTGTGCATATTCGATGTGTGCCAGAGCTATTGTCTTTTGCCCTCCTCGTGAATGACGTATGAGGGACGGTGATGCAGCAGAACAGACAGAAAAGTTTGGCATATAGAGAAATGTTCCACATTGCGATACCTCGCTAATAAGGACACCTGGTTGTTAGGAATAGCTGAATCTGAATGGATATGAATACTTTATATTCTCCCGTTCGATATAATTATGATGTCACTAAAAGCGCTTCGCAGATGGGGACACCTCGGTAATGAGGACACTTTTCCTTAGTCCCACCAGTGACCCAGATAACGCGGTTTCACTGTGTATATCGCCTAAACTTAATGATGAATATGATGACACTTGATACCTTTTTATGTACTCAACAAAAATAGTAACGTATAACATGCCTGGCAGATCTCTTCGCAACTGATGTTTAACATGATCTAAAATTGAGTAAAAGAATTTTGTAAGTTTAGGATAGTGTGTAACAAGTACTTTTCACAGTGTCATAGCTCCGGACAAGGACCTGTAAACAACAATTCTCCAAACGCGTGATCATACGTTATTTCCAAGGATGAGTGAACTCCACATGAGGGGAAAGAAACATGTACATTTACAAAAGTTGCTTTAGCTGCAATGGCAGAATATCAGAATGAGCAAGACCTTGATAACGGTTGACATGAAACAGCTAGCAGTGTCACCCTCTAACACAACTTATGTGTCCCATATAGTCTTATCTCGACCACGTGCTTCTCAATATTACGATATATCTTAATCAACATCTTTTCCTAATGGAGTGAATATAAACACGACTTTGAAAAAGAAAGCGTTAGTGTGGAAGGCGCAAATTTAGTCATTTAACAACACGTGTAAACACAGTGCTGTATTAGCAGTTCTAAATCTACTATTGGTTACGGAGACCTTGTCAAGATGTCACATCTTCAGATATACTGTATTAAGACCATCCGAGGGAGGTGGTCTCTATATAGAGGCTTACATTGGTCTGTTCATTGGTCTTTGGACCACAAGAAATGGTCCTTTTACAGAGGTGGTCTTTTTAGGGGAGGTTCTACTGTACTCGTCAGTTCTGGTCAATGGACATGTAGACAAAAACTATCTCAAATGTTGACACTTAAAACATTCCCCCGTATTGAAATTGCGTGAGACATTTATTACTTCAATTGGTAGTGTCATTCTGGTCTCACAACCACAGGGTGATGAGTTCGAGTTCTGTCACCGTGAGTCACTTGATGTAGTGAAATGGAAACGGTTGTCTTTATCTATGTCATGCTATCCCCCACCCCTAGCCCTGCTAATGATAATAATATTCAACTGAAGTGTAAGCCGTATGTTGCTCACTTTTGCACATGTGCTCACTTCGGGTGAATTTTCGAGATAAAACCGTAAAAGTAGCCATCTAATTCCATAATCTAACATGTTTACTTGAAAATACATAGTGTAGTCACTCAAACCCCCTCACGTGGGTCCCCTGCATAACAGATGGTGGTTAAGTATAAACTTGGACATACATACGCTGCTCATCTTTAATTTCACATGTATAGTCATTAAAATCATCATGTCATTTAATGCTCATGCACACAAAACGTCCTTATCCATTGAAACATATCTTCCCCATTTGCCCTTCACGGGTATCCCTTTTCCGTATGTCATATATTTAACTAACTTGCAACATGTACATGTATGCTGCTCAGGTCTGCACAGGTGGTCAATTAATACAATTTTCATATCTATGTCATGCCAAAAATAATAACCTGTTTGCCTCTTTTATTATAATACGCCAGCAACCACCACCACCGCTGTGACGCTTCCCTGCTCACATCACCTTCTCAATTTTCTCCACAGAACAATAGTTGATTCTAAACCCTACTCAGCATTCGTAGGTGATCTCTAGAATCATTACTGCATGCAAACATCTAACATATCCGTCTGAAAAACAGACACATTACCTCAACAATCTCCCTTTACCTACCCTACCCCCATATTGACTAAAACTTCATGTATGCTGCCCTGCCCATCTTTCACAGGTGGTCATTTTACACATTACACCATGCAACAAAACGACAACAGTATCAGTGGATATGGTCGTCTAAACGTGTCTTTTGAATAAGCCTTTGACAACCTGTTAAATTATTCTTTCTTTTTTAGCTTACTCAATCAATACTCTACAAACTATATACAAGAGTTACATCCAAAGATGCGGTCGTCTGTGATGCAATCATCTTAAATTCGAACATACCCCCCCCCCCCACCTTCATTAAAACAAAAACATCATCTCACCAAGCCCACCATTTCCCCGTCATGGTCCCCTTAACCCCCCCAACAACAACAACACCCCCATCCCAATAGTAAGTAGGCGTGTCCCTCACCTGTGCTCACCTGCCACCAGCAGCCAATGAGCAGCGCCGGCCGCCGTCCGCAGCCGCCGTGCCTACATAAGCCGTTGGAGGCCGCCGACCAGACGACATTCTGTGAGTGGAGCTCTGAGCGACGGAGCCGCGACCATTATTTATGTATAGCGCGGGATAACTCTGGTAGCAGCAGACGAGAGTTTGGTATTAGGGAAAGAGATTGGTGCACTTTTGAAACATTAATAACTACAGGACTTTGTTATTAGTGTTTGGGGTTTAGTTGGTAGGGTTTTGAGATTGCGTTGTTGTTGTTCTTTAAGAGGAACACGTGGTTTTTGCAGCAGAAGATTCTGGATCGCCGTCCGCCATTTTGAGTAGTTGGTTGTGGATGGTGATTAGTGCCGTTGAACACACAGAGAGTGAGTGGATCTCAGAACAGGGCCGACGATTCCCTGCTGATAACAGTAAAACACGTGAAAGAATCCACGGTGTCTACAAGAGTGCTGCTTTAACAGCAGTTCACAATCATCAAAACGAAGGGAAAGACATTTTTTTGAAAAGACCGTACCATGTCATAGAAGAAAGCAACTTGTTTTAAACAAAGTTGTATCTGTGCAGTAGTGCAAAAACTGTAAAGGACCAGTCGGAATCGGATACCACTAACCATGCAGACGTTAGGCCATTCCATGTCGTCGTCCATGTCTTCTGCGTACCCGGGGATCTACCATCCACATCAGGTAAGTTCCACATACATAATTCACTGGCCAACGACGCAACAGATTGTTCATCTCTTCATTGGTTTTATTCATTATTCACTTGTAGCAAGAGGCAGCGATTTCTTATTTACGCCGGTGGTGTGAGGGTCGCATCAGTTATGGATGAGATGCTTTTCGATTATAAATACGGATTGTTAGAGCGATGACTGTCGCGCATTAATATTTCGTGCCGGGTGCAGACGGTACTGTTTAGCGAAGGGTTCAGGGGTCTCTGGACTCTCTGCTTGTTTTCTTTCACTATTGGTTGTTGTTTTTGTAGCAGGATTTGTTGTTTTGGATGAAATATTCAGTAGGAAAATACTCTTGTGTGTGTTGCATTGTAGTTTGAAGGAATTTGTTAAGTTTGGAGTTGTGAATATGATAGTGTTCTAACATTTACTGAATAATTAAATGAAAAAGACAATTAATAGTTGATTACTTAGAATAAATACATTTATGATTATTTTAGGAGCATACATAAATAGCACAAGAGCAATGCTCCGACTACAGCAATTATGATTAGTATGATCAACTATTGTTATCAAATAATCACCATAACGCAGAGTGAAAAAAAATAATTATGACTATCCATTTCATTTTCTTACATTGCATTACAAATGGATCAACAATTTGAACGCGAAGTCGAAAGGGTATTAGTAGTATAATCCATTTCATTAACAACAGATCAACAGTTAGGACACACATCTTTAAAAAAATCTCACTCCAAAAGACTTGCCCCGGGCCACCTTCCTTTCCACACACCACGATCAACAGGTCTCGCACAGCCGCAGGCGGGAGGTGCTGGTGGTGGTTGCGGTGGTGAGGCTTTCACAAAATATCTCCACTAGCTGAGAATCTCCCTGCATCCTGTGACGGGCTCGGACAGACGGTAAATTGACATTCATGAATGATGCAAACTTTCACCCGCGGTGATACGCCTGGAACACATATGACGGCTTATTCTTATTCCTGTTTTTTGCAACTGTCCGTTCAGATTTGGCATCGTTTGGTCTAGATTAGTTTTCCTCGTTTTGTGGGATGTGGTTTGGTAGTACTGTGAATTGGATTGGCCATGTTAGAGTTTGCAATCATGATTGTAATGAAAATCACCAGAATTTTCAATGTTGAACAACGAGGTGGCTGAAATTTATTCTTTTTTTTTCTAATTGTATTGTGACAGTTGTTGCCTAGCATGTGTTTTAAATCTTATTATTTAGGTGATAATATTATTGCACTGCTCTGTATAATCGGAGTTCTACTATGCAAAATAGATGAAGTGTGGGTGCTTCATAAAATATTAAATACATCAAACATCGTGATTAATAGTACTATCTGTTAATAAATAATAGAGAAAACTGTATGCAGTACAAATACAACAGCAATATTCAACAAAGCAGTATAGCAACAGATAACAAATAATGAAGAAATAACAATACAACAGCCATGTTAAACAGCAACTGTAACAGATTCCAAGAACACCAAAAGATCACCAAATTAGGAGAGAAAGAAAACTATTCCAAACACCGAATACGCCAGTAAATCAAAATGGCATCAGCTGCGTTTTTGACGACGTGCGAAATGTCGCAGCATCTCCCGAGTTTTGTCTGCTGCACTGTCAATTATCTGCTGGATCAATTCGCGCCAAATTTGCTCATATTGCCGCTTAAAGCAGGCGATAAATTAGGATAAATCTGGTTGGTTGGCAGAGCAGTGATAGTCGCATTGTCTTGTCTCCCCAAATAAGCTGTATTATCGGGTGGGGCTTTTTTTGTTTTCAGCTCCAGGGTGATCATTGCGTTTGTGATGATGATTAGGATGATATTTGGGAGGGGGAGGATCACAGGGGGAGTGTGTATGTTGGATGAATATTCGGAAGATACATAGTACGTTTTATTTACTCTATAATTGTGACGGTTATATAGAACTATTTCAATATAGTATGCTTTATAATTAGATGCATGTAGTTTGTATAGAGTTTGATTCACTAAAACGATAAATTACATTATTTTGGTTGCAACTGACCATTACTACGTAGTAAAGCCGAATTCATAAAAGTTTATGAAGCAAAATAGAACTATTTCAGGGTTCAAATTTTCCAAGTTTAAGCACCAATCTTATTTCCCCGTATGAATAATGCAAAGCGCATCAGTCTTTTAAATTAAGACAGTGTGATGCAACCAATCAAATTGCAATTACCGGACATGAAGGGCCCATCATTCAAGCATCCTTCTCTTCCGGGTCTTCCTTCAACAGGCCAGCAAACGTGTCTTGTTCTGTAATTTCCCCAAAGAACTCATCCCCTATGCCAGTGGAAAGGACCAACAACTTTTGGTATCAAACTACAATTGCAAAACTATAAATTGAAATGATTGCCAAGCGATATTTTAGTCACCTCGACGAAGGGGAAAATCCTATGATGCACGAATTATGCCGAACACTCTGGAGAGCGACTTCCACAAACAAAAGCAGACGAAATAATTCGCTTAGTTGGCTTTTTAGCACGGACTACGAAAACACTCTTGTTGTGCAAGAAAATAGCAAGTTATGGACATAGCGACTCAGTTCGCGCATCTAGGCCTATAGACCTACCATGCTGTAGAGGAACGTTTTTGGTCAAGGAAAAAAGTAGGGGAGTGTGGTTGGTGTCAAATGTCGTGTGCCGTATTGACTGGAGGGAGATTGTGGCAGCTAAAGCTATTAGTGGCGTGAAAGACGGATTGATATTCGATAATTTAATTGCTTGTTCGCCAAACACACGCGTTTGTTGGTTCGCCTCCACGAAGACGTTGTGTCGCACGTTTTCGGCGAACAATCTGTGTGACGAACAAATATGAACACTTGATTTTTCCGTATCAGTGTTGCTGGGTTAATTAATAAGTGTCTTTGATGGCATCAGTCGATGGGGTGATGCTCTTCCTCGCTGGCAGGTCTTGTTGTTTTGATGTTTGTACAGCGCTGTTAAAGTGGTGTGGATTTTAGCACCTTGGTAAATTTGTGACACCAAAACATCGTCAACCGAGTGGATCTTTCTACCAGACGGTAAACAAAATGTAACAAAAAACAGTAGCAACAATAGCAACATCACAAGTATTCTTCCCTCTCATCTTAAACCGCATTGTTTTCATACAAACATCTCAGTAGGAAACAATAGCGCCCCACCAACACAACACAAAAAATATGGCCAATCTTTAAAAATAAACTCCCCATAATCAACAAAGCCCACCAATTTTGGCGTCACGCTGACAACCTGACAGCGACAATTTGCCGCCAGTTCACGGGACATCTGGTCAACACACCTTTGCAGCAAACCCTAAATTAGCCAGCGAACATTCCTCGCAGCCGCGAAGCTGTTTAAATGTCCGGGCGAAGGCGTCCATTGTTGCTCGCGTGACGGGGCCCGAACGCTCGGGTCGCCGGCCACTTATCCCCAGCCCGTCAGCTGGCTAATACGGCCACCAGGGGACGGGGCAAGCCGCCAAATTACTGCCTTTTACGGTGTGCGAGGCACGGCTAGCGCTCGCCCCGCACAACATCTGGTCGGCGGGCTGAGGGGTCTTCAAAGGCGCTCGGCTTTTAAGCGCGTATTTCTAGCCTTTCACTGTGTTAAGTGGTGCTCAAGCTTTGGCTGGCTGGTGGCTCTGTTGAGGGGGCAAGCTCCGTTGATCGCCTCTGAATGGGTGTAATAGGCAAACTGTCGAGGAATACAAAGAATTACAGCGGGGAAAGCTTGTTGCTGTTCCGCTGGTTAATTCTCCGACTGGGGGGGGGGGTTCTTACGAGTAATTGTGGGGGGTATTGAGTGGCGTCTTTGATGACAATTAAGCAGTCACTTCAGCCGCAAAGCGCGTTCTAATCTCGTCCTCTCGCTGAGCATTGAAGCGCCTCCCTGCCTGTGAAAGGCACCTTTATTATGACAGCGACAACAATGAAATACGAGCAACAAAACTATCTGTCTTCGTGCAAACTCGCCACGGGATCGCCATTATCACAGATCGAGTTACAGAACGAAATGTCGCAGATGAAATGATTAAGGCGGCAGCGAGTGTTTGGGCCTCACTTTAATGGGCTTTTGTAATGGCCCGCTATTGCTTGAGCACTCTCGCTGGTTAGGGTGACTACATTGGAGGCTGTTTTTCCTTTTATATGGTGATAAATGCCATACATTGTTTTATTGAATTGCATTTGGAGGCTGTGGTTACTCTTCAGTCGTGTAGATTATAGCTGTGGAGCGGGTTTATAAGGAAATGCAAGGGGGTGGGGGGTAAAGAGGCGTGTGGTGGGAAAAGCCCAGAAAGAGGTATGTGGGATTTCAAAGAAGTTGAATATGGGAAAAGCCTTTAAAATTTGTGGGGTCTGGGGGAAACATGGACAAGAAAATCAAGGGATGTGGGAAATAAGGCAAAACAAACAAATTAAAGCCCCGCCTCACACATATATGTAGGCCCCATATAAGTAGATGGTTTAGATTTTTATTTGTTGTAGTCTCATATCTACTCATACAGACATATAATAACATAAAGGTAAAATTAATTTTATTGGAAACCAATAGGAGTGTCGCGGAAATATTGTCCCATGAACTTGAAACTGCTGAAGATAACTACTTCCTTAGCATTTGCAAATGCGCTCATTGTAGAAATCCCAATTAGTGATAATCCCAAAAAATCCAACTTATGTGTACCTTACAAGCAATTCTAGCACTGTATCCACTATCCCTCCAGATGTAGTAGTAATACACAACCCAAACAATTTCCCCATATGTTTTATTATCCCCGAGCACAAAACAAATAAAGCCCACATAAACCTGACCATTACACTTGCAGCAACAACCAAAGAACACCACTGCGCCATCATTCCTGGCATTTCTGCTGAGTCTCCATGCCATTACCACCCTCGCCCCCGCCCCCAAGTCCAGTTCTCACATTAGCCATCTCCCCGGGGACGCGCGCCCTCCTTATTAGAGCCCTGATTATCACCCCCTCCCCGGCCCCAGGCGCCCTCTCTCGCACCGCGCAAGAAAGTGATAGGTTGGCGGGGCCACGGCGGTCCCGCCGAGGTCCCGGACCACAAAGAAGGCTCGCCGAGCCGAGACAAATGGCGGTCAGGGCGGAGACGGGCTTCAAAGGCGCGAGAATGTCAAAGGAGGCGCGAACATTGACGGCCGATCGGTTTGCGGATGTCGTCTGAAAGATGGCGATTACGGGGCTGCGCTGACGTGTTCATATGTCACGTGACATCATCAAACGACCACGTGGTGCGGGGAGCGCGCACCTTGCCGCGCAGGTTGGGCAGAGTCGTTTGCCACGGAGATTTGGCTTTGTGTTTTCGAGTTTTATGGTTGTTTTTTCTTTGTTATAAGGCAATTATGGGCATTTTTAATGTTTTTACACGTGCTAGGGTTATGTTTAAGTGGGGTGGTGATGATTTATTTTGGGTTATCCAACTCTGCATTATACACAAGTATAAAGCATTCAGATAATAAGATGCAATAAAAAACAACCCTATAAACATTACCAACTGATATGTAAAGAATGAAAGGAAATATACAGAATACACGCACAAAATACTGTCAAAACTCAATTTAAAAAATATCTATCAACCCGACCCTTCAAAGAAATAACCAGAGAAGTACAAAAAGCCGCACAAAATACTGTCAAAATCAAGAGTCAACAGGCCAAGCTGGTCCAATATCCTCTAACATCGCCCAGCCGCCTGAGCTGCAGTGTTAACTCTGTCCCATTTCCCCCGAGCCTTCCCGCAATGTGTTTAAAAGCCCATTATGCTCTTTCCTTTTACCGCCCGCACTTTCCGGAGATGGCCCGCTGAATAGGTCCTTAACAGCGTGTGTTTGTCTTTTCTGTCTTGTAACTCTTGAGATTCAGACGACTTTTAGAAGTCACCACGCTTTGGTCGATGTTCTCTCGCTTTTGCCTTCATGCAGTTAGTTGTAGCACGCGGGACTTATGTGGGCTTTGAAGTTGAACATTGGTGAGCGTTGTTAATTATTTAAATCTACATTTGTTCACTTTATGGCTTTTAAGTTCTATCTGTTACATAATTAACAATAGGTTGGATGCACTGTTTGTTTTTTGTTTTGTTCTAGTTTTTTAATCATTTTTTTCTACTGTCCAGAGCTTTCATGGAATGAGATTTGAAAAAATGACAGTTTTGATACATTGAGTAACTCGATCACATAAGTTTTAACTTATTATCATGGTAAATGGTAAAATCAATAATAGTTGCATGATAATGTATGTGTTAATTCAGTTAAGAAATATGCATAAAATGAAGTTATTTTTCCTACTCAGATATATACTAGTGCAAAAAGTTCACATGACAAAGTAAACAAAAAGAGCAAGGCCAATCGTTACCACCATAGTAGTACTACAGCCACCCACATCAATAATGAACCAATGGGTGTACAACCATAAAATCCTTCTTTAAGAGAATCTTGCTACATGGCTATGAATTAATAACCACGGGCAAATTGAAGACAATTGTAGCGCTAACATCTAAGCTAGTGCTAACTTAATCAAAGAAGCACAGGTCTTGATAGCTGATGATCAAGTATTTATAAATCTGTCTCAGATGTCCGAATGGATGGTTTATATCGGGAGGGCAAGACCTTGTTATGGTCAGGGAGGACCGTATAGATGTTTCCCTGGCAAATCACAGTGACGATTACAGTACTTTCACTGAAGGCTTCATAGATAACTGTTTCTTGTTTCATTGTTTCTGCTGTTTGGGTGGTTTTATTCTATTTTAATGTACTCTTTTGTTTTCAACGTCAATAACAAGAGAAAATGTATATGGAGCTATATCAGATCATTTTTCAAGTAAAATGTGCATACACTTTCTAAATCTCATCTAAGATCATATAACGTTGCCTTGCACTAATTCCAAAATGCACAAATCTTTTTGAATGTGTGTGGGAGTGAGTGGTTCTAATAAAGAATTAAAGCCAAGCAGTCTTTGAAACAGAAAAATGCTTCAATTTGCATCAATAAACAATTCATGAAACCTCTAAAATATTCAACCGAACACAATACACCTGTGTAATACTACACTAGTTTGGGCGTTGATATTGCAGCAACAAGTACTAATTAAATAACCGGTGTACGCTTTTATCAGTCTTTTTTTCCTCAATTTTCAAATAATAAAATTAAAATAACAGTGCCCCAATTCAATCTTTACATTTTTTATATTTGAAAAATGGACAAAAACGAAGGTTGGTACACGTATTGAATGGGTTTATATAAGTACTACATAACCAGTAGTATTAAACACCAACCAGCTGTAAACTGCTAGCCGCGGATGTGGGGATTACTGTTAATAGGTCTGTTCCTAATCCACCTCCACTAATGGAAGCAACAGTACTGCCGCAAATGACTGTTACCTCAATAACGACTGGCTTATTGGCAAAATGGCGGCTGCAGTTACAGACGACAATTCTCGTGTTACAATTACCGCTGTCTCTCGTCTGACACGAGATAATTCGTGATATTGATAAATCGCCTACCGCCGCGCAAATGACGTGTGATAGGGCTGTACGTAGGGCTAAAATTAAGTGACGGGGCAACACAACTGTGTTGGGGCCATTTCCTAACCGTACAAGTGATGCGTTTGTAGATCCTTATATTTGGACACGTAACACACAAATCTTATGTCATATATACATTTCATATTTGAAAAAGTGACAAGCTAAATGATCCACGGACAAGGCAGTTATTTTCGGACCTCAGGTAGGGGCTCGTAATGACACCATGTTGGATGTTTTTACTTGTTTTGATCACGTGACTTACGATCGTAATATGCCTCCATGTTCTGACATATACGTTTATCTTTGTATTTCCAAACATTGATCCCTGTGTATTTCAGGGTGTTGATACTCAGTAAAGAAGTTATTGAAACAATAGTGCATTTTGTAACAATAGTGTAAGAGATATTTCCGAAGACCAACGATGGTGCATGTATTCCAGCGTTTGAACGCTGTTCTCAGATGGGTAAATTTCTGTAAATTTACCAGATGAAAGTTATGTTTCTGGAGGGGAAACAATAAAAGCAATCATGCTGAGAAGTTGACATACATCAATTTAGGCAAAATTTGCGCACGCAATTAGTAGTGTGTCTCTCAGTTGGAGTCCACATCATGCATCGTTCCTACACCTCATGAAACCATACTATGGCAGTCTAGAACGGAATACTGTCCTTTTCATCCACATGGTCCTTTGGCTTGTTTTATTACAATTCTATTTATTTCCTCTATGTCTTTATCTTAGCACAAATCAATCTATATTTCAAGGTAGTTCAAAATACAAATTATAAATAAAATGTTTTCATTACAATAGTAACCTCTTAAGATATAATAAACACCTTTATTTCTATCAATTATATTTTAACATCCAAGACGAAAGCAAAGAGCTGTATTCATTCCTGATCCTCACAAAAAACCGAATTACTAGTGTATTTGTTTTTGACAGTTCAATATCTAACATTCATTAATACATATTCAATAAAATAAAGTTTAAATTAAAAATCTAATTTAATGGCATGTTTGTGCACTAAGTGAATTGAGAAATGAGAATTTACACGTGATCTGTGAATACTTAACCTTTCATTACACTTTCATACATTCAGTGATTAAAAGTGACTACGTGTTTAGATGTCCAACAGCACTAATTAACTTATACACATAGTAGTCAACATTATTTCTACCCAATGCGAGTTGCACTTACAAGTCACTCTGTCCAATGATCATCATAATCAGTCAAACAAAATACACCATGAAAACCAAACTAGTTTTGGAACTAAAATAGGTTTTATTACGCCCCACAAAAGCTGGCCAAAACTGGGCTGTGCGATAATTGCGGACATAAAGCCTGAAAAGCCCGTAAAATATGAGCATTGCTCCGGTGGCCCGGGTCCTAAACGTGTGCTGAAGGGGCCACTGAAAGCCAACCTTTTGTTTATCTAAAATGCACTCATCAAATATTCAAGTGGGCGATATTCAGTGACAGAATGTTAGATAGTGACAGTGGCAACAGGACTTATTGATCCACCTAATCAGCTGCCGCTATAGCAGGGATGATCCTGCTGTGTTTTAATCCACCTCTGCTGCAACAGCAGGTGAGTTCTGGGAGCTATGCCAATCAACCACCACAGCTCGACTACACTTCACCAGACCAGTTTTATTGCGGCATGTGAGAGCCGTATATGTCCACCAGAATCGATTTCTTGCCGTTGCCTACTCGGCTTGGACGATGTTTCAGCCTTTCAGCCAAGGTATATGAGTATTGGCAGGAAAATTAAAGTGTCACCCGCCGGACAATTGAGCTACTCTACTCGCTTGACCGTTTTACTGCCACATATACAGCGCCCCGTCTTCTTATTGTTTGAGGCGGTCAAATTTCGGCTGCTGACACTCGCATTTAACAAAATGAACGCTTTGTTTTTGCGTTCGCTCGATATAGCAAACAGACGATTACGCCATTAGATTAAACAAAAGGTGACAGGTGCCTGTTTTGAGGACAGGCGTCCGGTGACCAAACGCCCCCACGCTCCCCGGGGAGCGTGCGTGCGATATGGCATCGTCGTCCCGAGGTCCTCTTTCTGCCAGGTAGCGACACTTACACCTTCGTGTACGGCTGGTATTATCATCCACCAGAGACGCGAGCAATAACTGCTCCCCGGGGCTCCTGTTTGGCCAATATGGGGCTGCCACTTGGCGCTAATGACCAGATGACCGGCGCGCTGACCACATAATGCGACGGCAGAGCGCTTTGTCCACGGGTCATCAGAGTCCACTTACTCATAATTAGGTGTCACGGGCAGAAATTGGAGGTCCAAATGACCACCGCCTCATACGAGAGGGAGTTTGCGCCAAGAGTGGTTCGCCGGCATAATGGAAACTTATTGGTCAAAAGATGACCGACGATGACGTGTCAGGGGTCAGTTTTGAGTGGTGTCAGAGGTCACTGTTGAGTAGTATCACGCGGCAAATTGGGGAGACCGCCCCGGGCCACCGGTTGATTGCTGCGCACGGCAAGTGCTTGACTTTGGGGAGGAGGAGGAACAACTCACGTGAATATTGGCTCCGGGTTATTCACGTAGGTAGCGGATCAATACCCGCTTATGGATTAACTCTCATCCTTTAGACTTTTCTCAGGGTTATAATGTGGGTGTGCTGCAGTAACACTTTCTATTTCATTTATTCAATGCTATCTGGTAGATACACACTTAAAAACATACACGGAAAAATGTTGGTGCTGCAATGCATGCATCATGTGGCTTTCGTATAAAAGTAGTTGAGCTGGCTCTTTCATAAAGGCACCAAAATTTGCATGAAAGTTGCGCTTAATGTAAAAAGCAGCGGGAAAGCAGTTTGTTTACATCTTCAATTATGCAAATCACGTGACTTGGCCATCGAGCCACCATTACCAGCTGGGAACTGGCTGCAAAAATCAAAACGCATCTCCCACACTTCTTGATGTTGCTTCTTCAGCAGTAGATATGCATCTGATATGTATTTATTGCTGTCTTTTAATGACAACGAAGCGTATTTTGGCTTAACAGTAGTGCTGTTGATTGTTCTTATATAGGGTGCTTTAATCTGCATACAACTACTTTTCTGAGAAGCCTACTGCATAACATCCCAAGCCGCTGATGGAGGTCCTTGGTGGATTCCAAATTACAGAGACAATATGGAAATGTATTCAAATCAGATCCTTTCATTGTGTGTAAAATCGCACTAATGATTGGCGTGAACATGAACATAATTTGTAATCTGCATGCATTACAACACCCAGAACAAAATACTTCACATTAGGCTAGAATCAGAGCCGCTAAGTGGCACGAACTGGCAAGACGAGAAAACCCTCATCTGAAGACCGAGTCAGTCAACAAAAACATTGATAAAAAGCATCTAATAAAGCCTCAAACAAGGCAAAGGCACAGGGCTGCCGCTTGCCATATTTGTGCCTGTTGATTCAGCAGCAGGCGAGATTTGGCAAATCTAATACGCGGGACGTACGCGACGCTGCAGGTGGTTACGTCATTTGGCGTACGTCTGCCGTGCTCCGGCTGAAGCTGTCAGAGGCAATACGATCACAGAGTTGGCATAATTTTGTTACTCAGCGTTTCACTGTTTTCTTGTTTCAGGCATTTTCATCATCATCACATGTTGATATGTGTTGATTTGATTGTGCGTAGATGCTTTTGATGGTGACGAGTTGTTGAAGGTTTCTTGTGTTGTATTCTTGACTGGTTTTGGCAGATAAAATTCTTTATGAAGAGGTGTGCATGGTGGTGTATTTAAATCAACTTTTTTGTATTAATTACAGGAATCTTAAGTTTAACTTTGCAAAAAATCATAAAAGTAGAAAAACGCATTTTCATCCACCACCGTTCCTAACAGAACACAAAAAAGGTTGTAACTAACACCATCGTGTAATCTAACTGGTCTATCTTCATCAGAATTCCAACACCATTCATGTCATCCCTTGCGATGGCATTTCAAGAAAGCTACAAAGACCACTACTGTCCACCACCACCAAACTGACCATCCACTAACCATCATGACTAACAACAGCACAGCAGATCATGTTTCAATTACGTCCAAGAAAGCCACGTGGCCTTAATTAAGACGGGCGATAATAGAGGCAGAGAGCGCCCGGAAACGGAAAAGGCGGCGGACCACTAAATCTCGTCAGCAGGTTGTCGGGGCGCGGGGGCCTTTGTTGCGGGGCTCTGATTTAGGTCCGCTCCGGCGTGTCCCACCGTGCCCCGCCGCTTCAATGGAGACATACGGCCAGTTGATTTGTGCTCGCCGCGGGAGGCCTCGGCTCGGGGACGCTACTGGGCCGGGGGACGCTCGTAGCGCTCGTAAACGTCGCTCGCGTTCGCCGCACGCCGTTTGTCACGGGCACGTGGGTGAGGCCGTCGTGTCTAATGGCGGGTGCAGCGGGGACAGTCCAGCCGAGCCGTGGATCATGCCAAATGGCCGAGCTCTAATCCCCTTTACGGCCGTGCTGACTTGACATCTGCTGTTGTAAGCATTAAGCAGGAGGGGATAGTGCTCGGGCATTACCGCCACCAGCCTCTGTCTTCATCTCCTTTGCTGCGCAGCGAGCGCCGTTGAAGCGCAGTTTACGAGGCTGTCGGGGATTCCCCCGGGGGAAGCCCACGAGTGATGTCGTCTGCGGGGCGAGAGCACTTGATCTGTTAATGAGGCCTCGCCGCGTCCTAAGCTTTATGTTCATTACGTCCACGGCGCATAAAAGGCATTTGGGCGCGCCTGACGGAGGGCCCGCGTGTGGCCGAACCGACGAGGCGGGGCCCAGTTGTGATCTGGGCTAATCCCTCGATCCATCTTTATCTGGACGGAAGAGATCTCGGTGTGGTGACTGGAAAACAGATTGCTTTTGTGTGGTGGCTGCTGTCTTAATGTAGATGGGGTTTAGGTGCTATAAAAAGCGGTTTGGTGTTAAATTGTCAGCGGACTGGAAGTGGAAGATGTGCCGTTTGTATTAGGGATGTCAACAATGTTGACAGCCGTAGACGGTCACTAATCCACTGACGCTGAAGAGCCATTTAACGTCTGTCTTATTTTCGAAGTTAGTGCGGTATACTGTTAGGGAGGGTCGGTGAAATGGTGTAAGTTATTCTCAACTCTGTTCGGCTAATTTATAAATGAAAAACGCTTACATTGGAGCAATATATAAAAGTGGAGGTTGAAACTGATTATACTGCATGTTGAAAAATATTACACATATCTGAATAGTTTAGTTAAAATGAGGCTATTATATGTGTAAAAATAACTTTGACAAGCGTGAAATTCTGTCTTTCAGCAAACACACTCACTTTCCTAAAAACTCACAATCATATATACAAACCTGTTGATTCTACACGTATATTGGTCCGAGCCGAGCGTAAACACACATCTCGCTCCTGAATCTGTAGCTGATCTAATATTAACGCTAAATCAACCAACATCTGACATGAAGTGTTCCACGTCCGGAAACCTCGTGTGTTCTCGCGAGACGCGACGAGGTCCCTTTAACTTAATGCCGGCTGCGCCATATTTCTTGCCGCCGAAGCACTTTCAAATAGGAAGCATCATTCCTACCAGAATGCCCTTTAAATGGAGATGGGTTTCAAAATGGAAAACTCGAGAGCAGATGATGATTTATACGGGCGTATATGCGTTTCAGAGGCCATGGATGTACTTATTACATTTCCTGTAACGATGTCCATATCCTTTATGGAGAGATCTTTTCTACGGCCTCTCTAAAATGTGATGTAAATAATGGTGGAATTCGGCGTTTATCATCAGTGCTGTGATCATGATATCTCACCATAAAGGAAAAAATGTTCTTTAATGTCGACACTGTGTGGATATATTGTTACTTTAACGCCAACACATGACTCTGTATTGATGGGCAAAGGTCTTTGTTTTGCAACAAGAAGACAACTTTATCATCATCATTTATACTAAAGGGCTTTAAAAATGAAATTCTTCGCTGTGCATGATGTCAAAAACTATGATATTTCTTACATGACGTAGATATCTATCGTCATTTTGAAGGTATGCAATCATTAGCGGGACTTCAACTAATCTTGTAGACCAGATTTCTCTTACCCAGGCAACTCATATTTTTTCTTCACAAGTACATGTACATTGTCTTAGTCCTCTTGCCGTATTCCTTCCCTTCGTCTGGGTTATTTTTACTTTAAGAGCGATATCTGCGAATTTGACAGTCACCTTTGCCAATTAACACTGACGCAGGCGACATTTTACATTGCCAATTAGCTGCGCGCGCAGCCAAACGGCTTTGGCAGACGACATCCCCATTTATCGTCCACCTCTAGAGGTGGACGAGGCAAACAAACTGGCACTTGCGCCGTCCACTGATCTTTTACAATTAGCTGACAGCTCCCAAGTCTACTGAGGCCTAAAGAGTGGACATGACTCGTACATGCACGGCGTTAAATCTCCATAGCGATTTAACTGCTTCAGCCACGTGACAAGCACGCTCTGAGCGCATGCGCGTGGGCAAACGCAGATATATACGTTAAAAATCGCCAAGAAATGGCGATGATAAGTTACAAGATAATCAGATTTCTCTTTTACGGCTTGGTTTACATGCCACGAGACCCCAGTTTTTACAAAATATTAAATATTCACCGTATCGTAAAGCCTACGAGCACGCTACTCGCGTGTTACGCGAGAAAAACACTCAAACGCGCGATAAACCGCGATTTCCGTCAATGATTCATGGCCGTAATTCGTTTCACTTAGATCTGCGAAAGTTCGATGAATATTTCAGACGCCGTGGCGAAACCATCCTCCTGTTCTTGGCTTCTAAAGAAAAAGTCTCTTTTCTCTGTGCATGCCGCTTCCTTGGCAATCAGCCTGCGATCGGGGCATTGATTTTCACTTCTAATCCCGTTCGGATCAATTCTAGCCAATCACGAGGCCAGGTGTTCTTCGGCGCGGGGTAGTCTTGCCAGCGTCTTCCGGGTCCTTAGATCCGTGTATCCTTCATCGATCCCAGCCTCCTTGCGTCCATCGCCAGTGCAAAGCCCACTACAGCGAGGCTGGTCCTTGGAGTAGGTTCGTGCCAGCCGTACTTTTAATTTGGCCGTAATGCCTTCCTTCCGTGTCTGCGTCTTGAGTGGCCCCAAACGACATCAGCAGTAGATTAATTCTGCTCGCCGCCGGTAGAGCGGGAACCTGTTGGAGCACCTGTTGTCGTCTTCACGGCGGCCATTGTCGGGGAGGGAAATAAAACCTATTTATTGGACTAATTAGACGCAGATTGGTGGGGGGGCCGCACCTCAAGCTTGTGCTGGTATGAGTGAGGCAGTAGAAAAAGTAGGCAAGTAAAGGAATTATAGCTCCATGCATGGTGGTGTGAGTCTTTCTTTTCTGGAAAGTTTAAAATCAATGGAAATCGTTTGGTGGTGATTTTTGTTTTGTTTTTGTTGATATTTAAGACAGTGAACAATCTAGCTGGTGGGCCTGTCCTAGAAAAAAATGCTTTGGTTTTATCTATAGTGTTTATTTGCGTGTTTCCTTATTTTTCTTTTGTTACTTTCGTGAGGCATGCATCTGCAAAAAAGCAAATCATGCACCGATATAATATACTTATTGAGAATTCCACTGCATCGTACATATATGTGAATCATTGGCTGTACAAATTAATGTAATTAAGAAGAAATTGTTTAAAAAGGACGCAAGATTTTATAATGGATCAATTGTTATGGCCACAATTTTATTGCCTTTCTCATTAAGCACTGAGTCAGATCTGCCCTTACACGACTTGGCACTCGACATGTTTCTAGGTAGGAGCTCGTGAACCTCAGTTATTTACACTAATTGGCTTTTATAGGTTTGATAATTTCAGCTTGTTATTTTTCTCTACATTAGGCTACAATTATTTAGGATTTTGTTCTTGTTTTTGGATACAGTATTTAGATTCAGCTTATGAATGTTGACTGCAAGAAATGAAACTATAGCAATGGGGTTTTATGAATGTTTGACAATGGATAAAGTTTGTACATCCCCACTTGTAGCATCCTTATTCTATATATAAAAGGTGAAATAGTACTATAATTGTCCTTCTCCCCCCCCCCACACACACACACACACACACACACACACACACACACACACACACACACACACACACACACACACACACACACACACACACACACACACACACACACACACACACACACACACACACACACACACACACACACACACACACACACACACAGGTCCCGCGAATACTGTGGTACTGATTTCAACACATATTCACGTGTACAACACGTTATTGTGCGTTTTATTTGTGTCCCCGTCTGAATAATTCAACGTATATCACAAGAGATTGTGCAAACTGACACGGGTCCGTTATGTGGTGCCCACAACACTCATTTATTTTACATGTGCCTGTGTAATATCATATCAGGCCGAGCCGGGGTTTAAATTATAGACGAGGCTAACTATATGAGTAAGATTACAGCACAAGGCTCTCAATTAGCCTATAATTAAATGCAGACCTATCACCCAGGCGTGAACCCGTGACCTTTTTTATAAAGCAACAAGGTGTGGATTTAGCCTGGGATGTCTGGCATCTATGGTTACCCTGCGTGGCAGGGTATTAGTTAGTGGTTCGCGGAGGGCCACACGAAAATTTGATTGCTGTTATACTTGCCTATTTGCACAGTAATATCCTTATTTGTACGAGTGAGGCTGCTGCTAGTTTCTTAGTGTGTCTTGGTTATCAGGGCCTGTGCGCTTGTTTTAGTTTATATTACATTTTTTTTTATTAAAATGTATATTTAGGGGACATAGCAGTAACCTTAGTTACGAGAGGACCAGGAATAAACTTGCTTAAAGAAGTATCCCTGCAGACAAAAAGATACTGCATGAATATAAACAGTATCTCAGCCAACAAAAAAGTCTCTTTAAATCTATAGAAAAACTTCATAAGCTCCAGCTCGTTCTCAACCTAGTTACGTGACTTTAAACACAGGTCCACAAGTCCCAGCAAACAATAGCACGAATAAAATTCCTATTAGAAATAACACTGGCAGGCAATCACCCATCTCAGTCTATAAAGCAAAATACTTCAAACCCACCCACCATGCACCCACAAGCCCCCGTCAAAAAGCAGCCTGCCGACGCTGGTCGTTTAAAGGGCCGCTTCGAAGGTCCCAGCACTTTCAAGTGGAGAGCGATAACATATGGCGATCGACGTAATAAACGCAGCAGACGAGTTTCAATTAGAGGCTGCAGGTTTTAATCAAGACGAACATCTCCAAATGAGCCAGTGCGCAGGCGCAGACTCAAACTGATGGCGTGCGATGGTCACATCGAGGCAGCGCATGCGCATACGCTTAATTAAAATGCACGTGGTTGTGCCTCTCTCTTTCTTCCTCCTCCTCTGCAGTAAGCAGTAGCCAGGTCCCCCGTTCATTAGTTTTTATGACCTCCAATTGTTATTATTGTTGAGATAATTGAGATATTGCTTCACAGGCTTTGAAGTCTGATGGTAATAGGTAGATAATTCCTCAGATGACTGCTGATTAGGCTGTGTGCGTTTTGGCTTGTATCTTGTCGTTTGTGATCGTAGATTTGGAGGCACCGAGCGATTTGGGTGATAGTCTGTTCCCTCCTTTCTCTTGTGCCGCATGTGTTCGGCGAGTGTTGAAAGAAATGCAATACTTTGGTTTTAGCACTTGAGTTATCGCACCAGATTGGGAATGATTTATTGGCTGAACCGTGGCCACTTTTCGTTCAAAGAATAGATTGAATTATAAATAGTACGTAAAAGAACCTATTACGTAGTGGTTATAACTTGCCTGAATCACATGTCTCATATAGTGCATAGTACGATTTTAGTGGGACCATAATAGTTTGGAAATGTTTTCCAATCCTATAGTTACTCAATATTATAATAAAATCAATCAGTACTAATATATATATGCATCTTTTCTTTTAATCTTGTATATTTTGTGAATGTTAAATTGATTCATATCATGTTTCATTCTTTAAGTTTTGTAACTAATCTTTTATATCATTTGAAAGCTAGGCAAGCAACGAATGAAAAAACATAAAATGCTTTTCAATGGTTCATGCACCTCCCTTTTTCAAAAGCCCCTCTCACATCACTCAAATAGTTTGCTGCAACAATAGTTTTATGAAAAATCAAAGGAAATATGTTTGCTAAGTTTATAACTTAAGCAGCAGCACTTCCTAAAATATAAAATCTATAACAAATGTCTTAAATAGAACAATCCAAATGTATACATGTCTAAAATGTAAAAAAGATACAATTGTTTAAGGTTTTAAAAAACAATATCTTCGTCAGAATGTGCTTGTTATTAAACACTATATTAAATACATCACAAAACAAAACAACAACCAACAAAACCAAAACCATATCGTGGTTGCGTTGGCCACAAAGAATCGGTGACATGAATGACATTGTGTCACTCAACTTCATATATCATTCTGCCAATTTAAACCAGGCGCAGAAGAAATCGCAATGCAAAGCCGCACGCGCCGTCCATTGTTTAAATGTCCGCTCTGAAGAACAGAAAGTGGACAGGTGGTGGTAAGAAACTCTCCCTCACGGTAATAAGAAATAATGATCGGGGCGGGCACGTTTTTATTGGAAGCACAAGTCACGTAAACTTCTCTGTTGCGTGAAACAGACGAATTTTCGCCTACTGCGAGTAGCTTACCAAAGACGGCGCGGGTCGTTTCAATCGTTGGCGATGCGACCTGTTTTTTTTGTCTGTGTTTGTGTTTTAATCATCCCCAATAATTAGCAAGCGGGGGCATCTGGGGAGGGCGAAGCTGACAGCACGAATTACAAGATGTGGGCTTTGATGCGTGGTCATTAAGCAGCTTTTTAACCCCGTTAATCCATCGCCTTTGTGGCGGAAATAGATGTTATCGTGTGCGCACAAATGATGCGCACTTGTTCGCCGGTTTCCACTAATAGTCGGCTAGGTGGTGGTCTTTTGTAACCTGTGGCCATTTGGCTCGATTTCTCCCAGTGGTTATTGAATAATAAGACGATGGGGTGATAGTATCCAGCTGCAACTGACACAATTATTTCCGTCTAAATTAATTTGCCGTGCCGATCGCGACAAACGAAACAATAAGGCGCTGAAAAGACTAAGTGCGTTGCACTAGAAAAAGCAGACCAGTTTTTACAAAGCCGTTTCACACGAGCGAAGCCATTTGCGCTGGTCGCCTTTTGAGGAACGTATGTTCGTTAATTTGCTGTTAAACCAGTCGCAAAAGTTACACGTATCAAGTAGTTGTCGAGTGTGCTTAAACGTTGCAAAAATGTCAAAGGCAGATGCGTAGATCTACATTGCACATGGTTTCTACTAAAACGCACACGGTAATGATATAGGTGGACGGCTGGTTAGTTTTAGAAGTTATGTTTTGTGAGGTGAGAGTCTATGATCAATCTAAATTAAATTTATATCAACCATCTTTGAATTGTGAAATTTAGCTGTTCATCATTCTGTCCATCATAGCTGAATGATTACTTCGAAACAATGTATAACAATATATCTATAGAATCGTATGCAATGCTCTGGCGACCACTCACAATAAGATGAATATGTTATCACCTTAAAATGTCACCCTATGGCAAATATTGATTCTATTGCTTATGAAATGGGAAAAACACCGAATTGCTCTGTCAACATGTGCACTGGACCCTTAAGATAACACCCACACATCCCAAATGCTAGAGAGGTCTGCAATTTTAATAAGAACCTTAAGCGGTCTGATCTAATATGCAAACAATCTGATTCTGGCGTTAACTTGGCACTGTTGTCATCAATTAGTTATTAAGCAGATCCTGTTTTATTGTAGCAGTGATCCTAGTGAGGAAGGGGAGTTCTTTCATGGTTGCTTCACGGCTCAGGGGACTTGATTGCTGTTTTGACAAGTTTTTTTCAAACTTTTTTATATTGATTTCCTGTGTCAAGGGTTCAAAGAGAGTGACAAAGAGCTGAATTTCATGGTGTTTTTTATAAGATAAAACGATTAGGAGGAAACTACAGATACAAAAGCAGTTTGTAGAATGGTTAATGGCCAGTTGATCACTCAGATGGATCCATACGTTCTGGAGCTAATGTACCGTGAAGCAATTGGCAGAAATTTCATCTTAATTGCTCCCTATTGTTTCCACTTTGTCACTATAATATTTCAGAGAGATGGAATCAGCATTTTAATGGCTCTGTTCATAAGAATATAAAGGCTAATTTCATCAAGGTTTTTTTAAACTTGTGTTTTAAAGCAAAGGGTTTACCAATGAAAGCTACAACAACTGCAGGTTGATTCCAAAAACTCTACAAATAAGGGAGAGATAATCAGTATGAAACCACAAGCAATGTTAAGAAAACACGCATATATGAAAACTCAGCCTGACACGATCATCATTATCACCAGCACAGGTACACTCACCACCAAACCCACAGCACCCCCTGAAAACCTCGGGAAATGAAACCTCCATCATATCATAACCAGCAAAACAGCAAAAATAACACCACCTCCCCCATGTTAATCACACATCCTCAATAATAAAGCACACTTCCCCCACGGGACGTTTCGCCGAAGACGGATCCGCCGTCTTCCTCACATCCGTCACCGCCTTACTTACCCCCTTCTCATCAAATTTCCATGCCGACCCCCGCCCCCGCCCGTGATGGAGCGACGCCCGGTGGCGGACGCAGAAACGAGCGTGAGTGACGTGCGCTCGTTTGTCACGTGACTGATCGTTGTCACCGCGGGATTCTCGTGACGCCGATCTCGCGGGATTCTATCACGTGGCCGGGTCACGTGGTCGGGAGTTGTCACGTGTGATTACGGCGTGGATTGCGGGTCGTCTGCTGTGATTTGTGGCGGTTGTGATGAGGAGCTAAGACGCTAAAAAAATATATGCAATTCAATTACACATATTTAGAAACATACGAGTTGCTCTTGACTTTCACACACCTGTTTACTGTGATGCTTTTGATTTTGAGGATGAAATGTGCATCTTTGAACGACACCAGATTCTAGTGCTATACGGTTGATTTACGGGGAATCTTGTTCACAAGCTGCTAAAACAAGCCAGAAAGTTGTTTTTTTAACACTCTACATATACTTGATCTTCTGTTTGTTATGTTCCAGCAATCTATTTATATTTTGTGTGTGTATTCATTCATTCATTGTTAGGCAAATCAAAATCATATGGAAAACCTCATACGCTACAGTTTTGTGTATCCTAGTTTACCAATTCATTTAAGCAAGCAAAACCAACATTCACTTGGTCACAACGTGGTCACAGAGCGACGAAAATCAAAATCAAACTCCTGTTCTGTTCTGCAGAGTCACAAGCAAGGAAAGCCAGTGGTAATGGAAATTATTACAAATGTACACAAGGGGCATCACCGTGAGACTCCCCACTCAAGGCATCAATATTTCAGACCTCCTGACAATTCTCTCTGCATATCTGGGCCTCATCTTAGGAAATAGAATCTCTATTATTATGCAACGATGGTGGCCACACTTTCTTGACTCTTGTGCTCGGGGTGCAGTTTAATACTATTTCTTGGTGGTACCTATGATTGTATGACCTACTTACTAGTAGGTTAAATGAAGCATTTTTATGTGTTCATAATGTTTCAACTTACACATTGTAGTATTAGTTATAAAATAATGTGACCACTTCTTCATGTATCTATATTTTAAACTTAATTTCTTCTTCAAATTTATCTCATGTAAAAGAAATTTTTGGAAAAGGAAAACCAACATAAACAGATTTGCTGTTGGACGAAAAAACAATCATAAAACTTGTGGACGATTTTGACATGTATAATAACTTTATAGCTTTGACTTGCCCATTGGAATACCTTAAAATATCTAGGATTTTAGGTATCTACTTCCCCTTATTTTGAAAAATATAATATAAAACCAGCATGTGTATCCCTTCAGTTTCTCTTAAAACACAATACGCAAACACCATACTCGCAATCTTCCTCAAAACTTAATTTCAAAACAATTTCTAACGCATTACACAATAGAAACACCATACCTATTATAGGAGTCCCTGGATGACTGGAGGTTGCGTTTGATAACATACAAAAAATAAAACCACCAGCATCACGGCACCAATTGTGTGATTAATGTTGCCTGAATGTTTCACACGGTCAGGGCCCCCCTCGCGCTCACTCCTCGAGGCTCACTTCTTGATAATGAGTGAGCACAGGCTGTTCAAACTCATGACTACTTGATGAAATGAAGATTGAACACTTCTAATCTGTCTTTGAATTAATGGGATGCGAGTAGATTGTCTCCACTGAGGAATGATCACTTATGATTTATGTCTTTTCACTTGTCTGAGCGGCCCTCCTTGTTCTGCTGCTGTTGGTTTCTGTGTGTTGCTGATATATGCTGTGGCATAATAGTCTTCTTGTTCTTTCCATACTATCCTCCAGCTTTGGAGCATTAAAAAGTTCAGCATTCAGGGAAAGTACATCATAGCTCACATAAATCATAAAAGTATTTTGAAGAAGAAAAAACAGATATAAATACATTAATTAACAGAGAATACAACAAAGCTTTTTTGCCTTTCACTTTTAAAAACACAGCATAGATTTCTTGCGGCTTTCAAAGTCGTCAGTGCAGTCTTTGTGCTTTCATTATGCTTTTAAAAACCGCTTTGGGATAAATAATTGATACTTCATAACGTAATGAGCATGGCTCTCTCGATTCCTGTCTCCATTTCCAAGGCTTCAAATGACAATAGACTACTGGAAACGACGTCCATAACTGCCATATTTCACGTCCTCGCGGCCTGAGACACCATACATCACGCCCGTAACGGCTGCTCCACCAGACAACCCAATGACGTCTGCAACGTCACAAAAACCGAAACTCCGCGCAGCGAGCGGCAATTCGCCTGCCAGAAATTTCGATAAATTTCCTCTTAATGGCTGCCGTAGTGACGGGCGGTGGTGACTTTAACGAGCACGTACCACGAGTGCACACACAGGCCCGCTACCTCCTCCTCCCCCATCCACCCCTCCCCTCCCCTAGTAGTCAACTCTTCCTTCCTCTTACTGACCTGAACCTGAAAGCGAAGCTAGCAGACGATACACAAACAAGCAACAGTTGTAAAACGAAACCCGGAAATGACGTCGCTCATTAGGGAACAGGTTTATTTCCTGATGGCGGCGAATGGTAATTAGGCTGCCGCTGCTGCAAGCGCCCCCTTTATTGAGTGGGGTGGGGGTGGGGGATGTTCGTCTCCGCTCCAGTTGCGTGATGAGATTTCTGCCGTGAGCTTCCTCTTTAGATGAGCGACGACCTGGTGCTAGGTGCTGACTGTCCACTTATCGGACAACTAAACCCCAAATCCCGTCCTTATTTTCCCATCTACATCGGTTATCTCTAGGTATTATCTGCGAAAGTCAATATAATGGATTTATGGTACTGGTCTTGTCTTGCCTACTCCCTGTCTTTTAGAGCTATATATGAAGCCAAAATTCTCACCAGTTCTGCATTACCATGAGTGCTGCTGGTTTTAATGACAGAGTCTGTTAGGTATGAAGACTGTACTGAAACCCACCACCTACCTCTCAACTCTCCAAATCATGGGCACTTGGACAGTGGTATGCTTTAACCAATATAGCTCATGCCTTTCACCATTGTTTTATGGCATATCTCACATAAAGTATGTCTGGGAAAACAATGGTAGGAGCAATGAGCTCTATATTTCTTAAACAAATAACTCTACAAGTGTCCGTGCACTAAACCACCACACACACAACACACCTACGTAGAGTTTCACTATGTTTCAAGACTATTTTATTCTCAGTGTGATGCTGTGGACTTTTGAAACTGATAAGCCTACATGTTTTAAAACTACAGCATTTAATTCCATGAAATATAACTTCCGTGCTTATTGTCAAAATGACGACGTTATACATAAATATATAGGCCGACAACAAAACGTGTTGCAAGGGTTGTATGCTCACCAGGTAGAAAATAACAAAGGATAGCAATGACCTGGTGTGTGTGTAAAGTCGCTCGAGCTGGATAACGGCTACTTGAAATGTGACTCTAAAATTTCAAATAACCACAATTCCATTTACAAAACGCATAATCAGTGTTAATGCAATGTGTAATGTGGTTTAACTGAAGCGTTGGCGGCATATAGAATCACAACGACCCCGGCTGCTTTGCTCAAGTTGTATCGCCCGCTGTACGGTTGCATTGTGTGTTTTGCTGAAGTCCTGCAGCCAGTTATGAATGTGCTCTTTCACAATGTTGCACGCTGTGATGTGTTTCTTGCAGCATGCAGTCTTTTTACTGTACATATATGATGCACATGTTGCTTCATAGCTAGGTGCATTGTGTTTTGAACAATGTAGCCTTTTATATACACGTGAGCAATCTGTGTATGTGCGTGATGCTTTCCCGAGATGTTTGGAGGGTTGGAGCGTTGTGGCTATTGCATTATGCTTTGTAGACGATTTCTACTTGTCCGTTCAAGTGTAGTGTATACATGTAGTTGGAATGTATATATAAATGAACCATACTTTAATGTAACACCAACACAATCTAATGCAAACTAATAGAATGCAAATTGAAATCTGAATATCCTATGCAACAAACAACACGGATACAAACTACAAAGGAAAGAATCAAATCCCCAAAACAAAACACAAAACCTCATAAAACACACCAAAATCAACACAAAAAGAACACAAAAAATCAGTCAAAACACCCATCAAGATCACCCTCACATCCGCCACACGCCCCAACTGATCCCTACCCATGGGGCCGCAGCCAAACAGTCCCCCAACTTCCTCCCTACCTCAACACGTGGCAGTCTCAGGAGGCAATGAGCAGGCTCTCTCTCCCTCTACCGTGCCAAGGGGCCGGGTGTGCGGAGAGCCGTCCACCGTCCCAGCTAATTGAAATATTGCATCCAAATGGAGACGATCTGAGCTCGCGTTGCAGGCGACTTTTGAAGCGTAAATGGACGTGGTTTGCGGGACTGTGTGGCGCCCTCTCTAATCGCCAGCTTTAATGCACTTTCTTAACTCACTTCACGAGTTTCCCTTTTATTAGCACGCGACTTTAGAGAGGGCTGCGCAGTGGTTGCTTGTCTCTTGCAAGCAACAAAGAGAGGGCGTTCAAATACGCAATTGGCTTTGTAATATGTAAAAAGAAGCCATTAAGGACTTGTGTTTTTGTTAAACATGGAGTGATATTTTGCATTTTTAAAAGGCGTGTTGCGATGCTTATTTTCCAGTTTCTCCTGCTATTCGTTGTTATTGTTTTTGGAGCAGAAACAGTGGGACTTGTGCATGTAGCAGTTTAATTGAAATATTCTATTAAGAACTTGCTTGATTGCGTGCCATAACGTGGCCCCTTCGGATAGGGACTACGCTCAATTAAATGGACATACTACAGGGCCCCGAGTGCGACCCAAATCTGGTAATAATGCCGTAAATCCTCCCTGCCTTTTACGACAGCATGTCGTAAAAGGGAATCGCCATTAAGCTGCCGCAAGTGGGACAGTGTCAAGTGGGATAACTCGGCCTAATATCCGCTAATGTGCTCTTTTCAAGTGCACGCATCTCCTCTAGAAGTTGCGCAAATTACTCTGTTTTAGTTCGGAGGGGCATTTGTAGTCTGATCTTTCTCTGGCAAACGAACGTAAAGTGGGGTGGTGCTTTCCAGCAATGACCATGTCATACGTTTGTTGTTTATAGTTGACAAACAAACTACTGATAGTAACTTAAAGTTTTTTTGGGGCTGTAGCGTTCCCCAGTGTATAGGTGGTTCTTATTGTGTTAATTCAATGATAGATTAGGTTTTAGTAGCTATTTCAAATAAATATCTTGCACATATGAGTTTTAGTAATAATTTCAAAGCCATTTCCTGCACATATCAGTATACAGATTATACACTGCACTATTGTTATGTATTCATACCTTTCATGTCAAGTGTATACGATGTAGGTTATCTTAAAACCCTTCTCTTTTTATTTTTTCAGTACACAAACACCCAGAAATGGATGGAAAGACCAAACAACGGCAACTTTCACAGCGTAAGTACTTCATCATGTTAATATATGGTTCGCCTACATATGGCTGCAAAGTTTAAACATAAAACACGTTAATTCAAAATCACAACAACCCAGTCAATCGAACTAATCCAATAAAGATCTGCTGATCAGAACAGCTACACGTATTAGCAGCAGAGACCTAAATGCTTCCCTCGTTAACACCAAACCAACACGTGTCCTCCCGGAAGTACCCATTACCGTGCGCACGCACCCCAAATCCACAGCTTCCGGTGAGCGACAAAAACGCCTATTATTCTATTTTATTGACAGGAGAAATATCAGATATCCGAGTGGGGAGGCGTCGCCTATAATTCCCCGTCCCAATTACTTGGTGTCAATAGAGGATCTGTTTCCCAATCGTTAGTCATGAGAGTTTGAGTTTTTGGTAAAGTTTTAGCATTCTCGGTTTTTCTGTTATTATATGTATAGATATATTTTCATGCATATGACTTTTCAGATTAGTTGGATAATCACTTTAAAATTATTGCTAAGCTACAGTAACAGGAACATATTAACAATTGAAGATTATAATTCATATCCTATATTGCAACATCGAAAGGTTCTATTGCGTGATGTAGTAGGCCTACCAAATCTATGCATTTTTCAAGCTTACAATATATATAGAACTTAATTATATCGATGTTGCTCATCTCGAATCTCCATTATCTGGATGTTAATTTCAGTACCATTGAACCACGCTATGGCCACATAACAATTGCATATCTCGAATAGTTTTTATCTCGAACATTTTAATGCCGTCCGCATATATTCGACATAACGAGTTTCTGCTGTACTTCACATCACTCCTCACCACCAATAACATCCACATCATCCACTCTCTTTCCGTAACAATAGAAACATTACCACAACACCTCCCTGCTTCAAAGCCAGACCCAGCGTATTGTGTTGTCACTGTTCCATTTCACTAGTGCGCTGTTTAAATATCATTACAATGAGGACTGTTGAGGAAACGGAAGAGGCCAAATATTGGAGTCTTCCACATGGGCGTTCCCAGGGCTGTGATTCCTTGTTCACAGTCTATTGTCATTGCAATTCAGTACAGTAAAACCTTTTTGTTAAGACCACTACTTCGACTCTTTTCAAGTTGGTCTCAATAGATATGTGCTCTTTGTATGGAAGTTCAAGTTGGTCTCTATGTGAAGTCTTGGGATCGCGACAATTTGTCTTTTTGTAAAGGTGGTCTTTTTTAGGGGTGGTCCTAATGTGAGGTTCAACTGTACTTCTCTCTTTGTAGTATTGAAAAGTGTAGGCATGTCGGGTTATGTGTGCAAAATGGGAGTCTAGACTGACCCAACCTGCTAGCCTGATAACAGTGTACCACATTGCAGACATTCATAAAATATTAATGAGATAATTAATCATATTAGCATTATGAAGAACACTCAGTGCATAAAACGTGAATGTTTTTTCATTGTTTTGTATTTTGCTCATAATGCAATGAATGATGAGTATGGCCTTTTTAAATATTTACGACTGCGTTCATTTGGTATTATTATTACTGCTATACAAATTCAGTGAAATCATGTCTATTATCATACTCATTCAGGTAGCCTCATACTGCATATTATCTAGTACTTAAATGCATTAACAGTAATCACTTATTAATCACTTAATTACACAGGACACCAACACATTATTATTGAGGTCATGGTTCATAGCTCCCAATATGTTCACATAATTGCAGTTTCCAGTTACTAGATCCAAATTATTATCAGAACTACTATTCAAAGCAACGGAATTGCAATTAACCAATTCAATTACGCCTTTGTGACCTGATGGAACTTTGACAGGTATTGGCTTCTGCGCTAAATATACAGCTCTGACAAACTAAGATCAACTGATTTAAAAGCTGAAAAAATTGACAAGTAGGACACGCACACAGTCCTGTCAAATAAAATGCGCCTTTGGTGCAATGTCCAAACATTTAGAGCGCCCTACTGCTGACCACCTCTTCACTTCTGCTCTTCACCACACATCCCCAGACCCCCGCCCCTCAAACCCCCTCTCCTGCTGACACTGCTACTTTCCGTCAACGTCCCGTGCCGTTAGTCTTATCGACACTCGGCCCTCTCGGCCTTTCTTCTCCACTTTGTCCCCGGGAGCTCGAGACGTCGGTAATCAAGGCCTCGGAGCGTTGGCCCGCCTTGCCGGCCCGTCCCCACGGACCTCACCACACAGAGAGGCTTCCATTAGAGCGATCCGGGCGGATAGCGGCCGTCGCCACCCCCGCGGGGCACCATATTCTCCGCCACCTCAGCAGCAGACACCCGGATGTTGACGACAATGACGACGGCAACAACAGTAGTCCTGCGCGTGCGCAAGAGAACAGCAACAATAGCAGACGATAAAAAGTAGCGCCGCCGCGGAGCCCTCATTTCCTCAAAGCGGCTCCAGCTGCTGATGTTATTGGACTGCTGCTTGCCTGACTGCTGCTGCTGCGTACAGCAGCTGCTGCTTCTGCTGAGATGAGCCTACAAGGAACAGGTGGTTGGTGGTGAAATAAGGCGCGAGGCTAGCGAGAGAGCAGCCGCCATCAACGCTGACTCAGTAGCGGCCAATGCGCGAGAAGCGACCGCGCCACGCCTCCTCTCTCCTCCCCGGCTGCCACAGCGAACTCGTGCTGAGATGGTGGAGCTGGTGGTGGAGCAGGCCAGCAGGATATTACCCTATCCACTTGTCATGGCCCTCGATCAAGTAGCGAGCTCTTGACTCTGGGATTAAAAACACTTCTATCTCCCCGTCTGCGGCTAATTGTTGCTGCGGCGGCTTCTACTTCCGCGTTGTTGCTGTTGTAGCGTTTCTCGTCTGCGGTGGAACTACAGAAAAGAAACAAAACAAAAAATAAGAATACATCGAGCATATTTGTTGATTGGCTATCATAATCAGCAGCAACATCATCATCATTACATATTTAGTGTGCAGTGGAACGCAGCAATCGTTCTCAATGACTGACTCTCACACGGATAGCACCTTCGCACTATGAACGACGTCAAGTCGTCAGTGGCCATGGGATTACACACGCTCACGTCCGTGCCCGGTGCAGGCCTCCACCGCTACTCGCCGCCCTGCTCTGGTCCCAGCTACCCCTCGGTGGCGGGGCCTCCGTCCCGGGGAGCCCCGGGACCTCCGCCCAACCACCCTCCTCCGAGGATGACCGTGACCACGTCGAGCGCGGTAAGTACCACGTCCGTCCATCGCGATCTCTCGCCCTCGTGCGACTGGACTGCTGACACCCACAACCAGCAACCAGCCTAACTACTTCATACATTGCCAGCCCTCGCTACAACGACCGGCAACCTATTATTTAACCTATCCATATTTTATGAAGTATTTTATTGAGTGTGGTGGGTGCTGGCGAAACTGGTATGTGTCTTAGTGGCAGCGCTGAGACCTCGGTTCAGTCGCTTGTTGGTGTCTCACGCAATGCAGGAAGTGGATTAAATTTTCATCACAGCTCGTACGCTGCTGCTATATTTGGAGGATTGTTGTGGTTATTTGATAGCTGGATGGGCATGTAGGTACTTTGGAGATGGGTTGGCTGGTAGGTGTACTACTTTTTTCTGTTTTCTTTTAGTCAAGGATGTTGATACTTGATAGACTGACTGCACTCGAAGAGCAGATGTTTTCATGGAGATTACTTGTTTGGTCTGCACATAATCTTGTTTGTTTGGCTCTGGACATGACATCCCAATCTAGCACTCTAAAGTATTGGATCTAATACAGTATATGATCCTCATGTAATACGGAATACAAATTGTTTGCAAAGTTTGTACTTAGCACAGTATGGTTTTAAAATAAAGACCTACAATGGGTCAACTACACCAGCATATAGACTCAAAATTACCATGCATAATTAGTATTATCTAATTATGTAAACAAACATATTCTTCACATTATTAATGGTCTTTACTTTTACCAGCTGAACATGTCTAATGTATTGTACATTTACGCAGTCGTGTAATTTGTTCATGTGAATTTCGCTTGGTGGAGGCATCCATCAAGAGCCTCGCTGTGGTTTCGGGGACTCCCGGGGAAACTCCCCGTCAATTACCCACGTCAGAGGAGACAATTCTGTCTCATTACTTATAGCCAAACGACAGTGAAAAACGCCTTGCTATTGGCTGACAGCGTGTTCCCACAAAATGAAATATTATACCTACTCTTTCAGTGTCATCTCAAGTTCTTTCCACAATTCCACGTGATTAATTTGCCCATAAATTTTGCTGTTAAAAATGTTTATCTAATTTTTCAAAATTGAATTTTCCTTTTTTTTAATTCTCTTTGAGAATATTTTTGATATTCAACTCATTTTTACACAAACACGATATTCAGGACAGTAACATATTGCTTATTGTACAAAATCATACTATATAAAATGTTATTGCGTATGACAATGAGAAGACAATTGAAAAAGACAAACAATAGATGCCACTATCCTAATAGCTTTTGCTCATGAATACAGTGTGCATATAGGTTTAAACATCATAAACATCAAACAAGATATTCAATCTGTCCATGCAACATTCCAGAAAGAACAGGTGACGAACGTGAACTTATATCGTCTATCAACCACGTCAAAAGATTCATCACAGTCTAGTCCACTGGCCCTTCACATTCATATACGTTTCATAAAAAATACATGAACATCTTGCATCAACTTATCCCACACGTCTAGCACACTTTTCCTTTTCATTTCATTTAGATCCTCATCATCAAAATCTAATCTACTGTATAGCACTACACAAACTGTTCCTTTTTAGTGTACATTGGTTCCTTTAGTATGAATATCTTGCATGGAGATCTTATTCATCAAGCTCTAGTCATTTTCACTGATCACTGTTTCATTTCAGGTGAGTATATTTCATCTAGATAACTTCCATCTATGATCACTTCATAAAATCTTCCTTTTTACTGTACACTGCTCCCTGTTATACACCGTGATACATTTTATCAACATCTTCATCAAACTCTAGCCCACTAGCACTTCACAACTTCTTCCTTTTTGACTCTACAAATAATTGTCACAGTTGTCACCATCTTTCATCAACATTTAGTCCACTAGCATTTCACAAACTCTTCTTTTCTTACTGTACAACTAATAGTGACCGTCTTGAGAGTTGGCAGGTGGCACTGCGGCGATTAACCCCCCGTCCAACCGGCCACCTCCTCTTATTAAAGTTTCATCAGAGAGCAGCTGAAAGAATTTATATAGCTCCTGCAGATGAGACATGTCTGAAAATAAGTAATATCTTCAGTGCTGTCACATAACATTTTGTGGGTGACAACTAAGTTGATAAATTGACATTTAGTCTCAGTGTAAATGTCAAAATAGTATATTGCTGTAAGGATGTGAAATTGTTTTACTTGATGAAGCGATTACTAAATGTAAAGAGAAACTTAGAATAAATTTCAAAAATAATGAAAAAATAATAATTTTGATGAAATGTTGTTTTCAACCTGAGCGGAACTTGTCTTATGTGACGTTTCATACTTTAATACGCCCCATACTAAGTGCATGCCTGAACTCTTTGCATTTTAAGTGCTTATTAGAAGGAGGTCTTCTGAATTAAAACATCATTTCAACTCTTCATAACATCTTCAAATTATGGAATTCTAAGTAGCTATTAAGATTAAATTGACAATATAAGGGAGGTTAATTGGACATGTACCCTATACAAAGTTGTTGGGTTTTTAGAATTAAGCAATGACACAATGGACCATGAAAAAAGTAATATATTTTCTTACATTATAACTATCACATCTTTACCATATTCAATGATTCATGCATTCGGTCTTTTTAAAAAAGGCTAGAAAATCGGTTTGACGTAATCTGAAGCATTCAAGTTAGGTATTAAAACAGAACAAACGAATTGAGACCAATATACATTTATTAAAAACACTTCTACATACAATATACACCTACGTACACCTACGTGAGCCATGACCACCTCACGTGTACCTAGCAATGCCATTAACATTCCTTTTATTTTTATTTATTACCAAACTGCAAAAAGAAAACATTCTCACAGCAATACATGCCAAAATAGCAATACTACTACAACAACAACACTACACTATTAACTACTTTGCAATCCCAGAGAACACCTAACAACAAGCAGCAGGATTATGATACTGCAGAATACGAGAAGACGTCTCCATTGAAGGCTGGCCTCCCAACAAACCAGCCACATCCGCGAGGGATGACAAAGAACCCGTACTTACACATGATAAATACGCAGTCGACTTTTCTACAAGGCCAAAATATGGATTTTTGTTCCTGTTTTCATTAGTTGAGGCGTCTTGACCACTTCCCACTGGACGCGTGAAACACGTATTTAGGCCGTTCAATGCGCGGGGTGCATTGTTTGGAGAAGAATATGAATTAGTTTGCTTTTTATGACTGTGTGTTGGAGGTGGTTGGGGGTTGGGAGAGTAAAGGGAGGCTTACTTTTGCATCGTGTCTAAATTCACACGTTCTTTGGGTAGATTAACAATCAATGAATCAATTGGTATATGAGAAAACACAATTCTACCCCAATCCACTCTCTCTATTTTCTGATATGCTGATGGGTTATAATATGCATAAGTTCATAAAATGACCGCCACTAGAGATACGGAATCTCATATCCATGCACTGATTATTATTATAAGCTGGGACATAGTCTATCTAATGTAAAATGATCGATTGACGAGTAATAAGTTCATCAACACAAAATGTGAACATAGACAATCTAAAGTGGTAAGCCTAATTCCAAGTCTTTATGCATGTGTGTTTCAATTAACACCACCTGTTTGAGATTAATAGTACTTAAAACATGTATAATCAGCAATACATGTTTAGGTTTAGTGATATATCTTAAAAAGGGGGCCACCATCAGGTAGGTCTGGTGATTTATCTTAAAATACGCGGTAAAGTGCAATATCTAGAATACGGTAAAATGCAATGCATGCATATATCAAGAATAGCACGATAAATACAGCAATGATACTGGAAAAGTGGAATAGTGTTACTGACAAAGCAAATCACTGGCAAATCAACATCGTAATGAACACAACTGTGTCAAATACTCGTCCGGTAAATACTTATTGAGCGTGGTGTTTATTCTGATTATTCAGCCATCGATTGGCTGATGTGATGCTTAGAAATAGGTCAGCATGGGGGTATGTTTCTGTGCTCGTCAACAGCGTACATTCGATGTTCTTCGCACATTGTGCTAAATGTTCAATACGTCCCATTCTTGCATTGGACTGCCATTACCTAATTATTCCAACACAGAGATATCTACGAAGACCATCTGCTTGAGAAAGCATTCAGCAGTTCAAAACAAACTCAATTTACTAGGCCATGTTTGCATATATATATATCAGCAAAATTGTAATTGGGACTGTGCGTTTCCTAATAAAAACACTAACCACTACGAAAAACTTAAGGTGGGCCAAGTTGGCCATGTGAGTGAACTGTTAGCATCCATTTTTGATGAGCCTATCGGGCCGAGAGAGCTGCCATGTTGCAGGTTGTGTGATGAATAATTGAAAGAGGCTTACTGAAGAAACTCACTACTTGCTGGCGTATATTGGGCCAGAGAACTTTATACTGCTTTTTGCGCAGACTGCAAAGAATTAAGTGCTTTATATTGATGATAGATTTGCAGTATCTGTGTGGGAAAGATTTTCATTTCTGACAGAAATATGAGCAAGATAGAAATACTGAGAGAAGGAGCATGTTGAATCAATCACGTATAACTTCAGTTATATGTCAGTAGTCTTCTTGCCGATTCGGAGATGCTAATATTATACTTAATAAGCAGTCAAAGCCTACCTGTTAATGTAACTAATGTTTTGATACCTATATAGCTTATAACTATTTTATGTCTACTCTTTGCTACACTAACTTGCAAGATATATTTGACTCTAGCTACTCAGGTGAAATAGGTCCTCTGGTACCAAACAAAGTAGTATTGATTTCCATTCCCAGATATACCTCATTCCTCTCTTCGCCTCTTCCAGATGAACTTGTTTGATCTCCCCAATACAATTATATAATTCCATGCACCTAATAAAACTGAATTGACATGTATGTACTGGATGAACTGGGATGAACTGGTCGGCACCCTCAACATGTCTGTATTACATTGCAGAACACCAATCACCACATCATATATTTTCATGATGATCTGGTCCTAAATATAACAATCCACGTGCTTCTTATACAGTAACCAATTAACCTCTCCCTTTTCGCTCATTTAAGTTAACCTTTTCAGTCTCCTCAATATAACATCTAACACATCGTACACATCTTACAAAATCAACCTCCTTTCTCCATACATGTTTCCAGTGTACCCCCAACATAACATCCGTTATCACAAATACCACAAACCTAACCCCTCCCTCTCTCCTCTACTTGCAGGGTAACCTCTTCGGTGGCCTGGATGACTCCCTGCTGGCCCGCGCCGAGGCCCTGGCTGCAGCCGACCTGGGCGGCAAGGCGGGATCTTCCCCGGGCGGCCCTGCAGGCGGCAAGCCCGGCATGGCGGACCTGTACGGCCACGACATGGGCGGCAACCAGGGCCACCGGGGCGGTGGCGGGCAGCTGGGTGGCTCCTTGTACCACGGCCACGGCGGCGAGAGCATGCTGGACCAGCTGAACGGCGGCGGGGGCGGCCACGTCTCCATGCCGCTGACGGGCATCACACCAGCAGACCACACGGTCACCTCACACTCCAGCCACATGGCGGCGGCCGCGGCCGCGGCGCAGATGTACACGCCCGTCTACTCGACACACCCCATGTCGTCTGTGACCAACAGCTACCAGCAGCCGCAGCACCAGCACCCGGGCATGCATGGCGCCTCTGGCCCCCACGTGCCGGGCCTCCAGTCGCCGATGGGCGGAGGTCCTGGCGGCGTGCAGGGAGGCGGTCCTCTCGGCGTGATGGTGCACCACCCCGGCGGCCCGGGAGGCCCCGGCGGCCCGCATGAGCTGGACTGTGACCCGCGCGAGCTCGAGGCGTTCGCCGAGCATTTCAAGCAGCGGCGCATCAAGCTGGGCGTCACCCAGGCCGACGTGGGCAACGCGCTGGGCAAGCTCAAGATCCCGGGCGTGGGCAGCCTCAGCCAGAGCACCATCTGCCGCTTTGAGTCGCTCACGCTGTCGCACAACAACATGATCGCGCTCAAGCCCGTGCTGCAGGCGTGGCTCGAGGAGGCGGAGAAGGCGGCGCGCGAGGCGAGCCAGAAGGCGGACGGCGTCTTCAACGGCGCCGACAAGAAGCGCAAGCGCACGTCCATCGCGGCGCCCGAGAAGCGCTCGCTCGAGGCGTACTTCGCCATCCAGCCGCGGCCGAGCGGCGAGAAGATCGCACAGATCGCCGAGAAACTGGACTTGAAGAAGAACGTGGTGCGCGTGTGGTTCTGCAACCAGCGCCAGAAGCAGAAGCGAATGAAGTTCTCGGCGTCCAGCATGCAGGGTCCGCACACGCCGCACCCTGGACACTAGGACATGTGCTGGTGGGGGCGCCCCTCCTGCTTCTAGCTGGCTGGCTGGCTAGCTGGCGAGGGGGCTGGCTAGTGGGGCGGGGTTAGGGGTGGCCTCCAGGACTGTACAGCTGTGTGATAATTATGATATGATGAGGATGATAGCCAGAACTGCGGTTCACGGCGCAGAGGTCACTGTGACTTTGTCACTCCCGGAAGTGTGGTGGACAGGTCTCGTTTTGAGCTGATGGAGAAAGCACGTGGTTTTGGTTTGACGACATGGTATTAGCCAGTGGAAAAGCCAATGAAATGTGTGGGTTTGTTTCGGTGCATTGTTTGAATAGACAGGATTTACGTGGAATGTTCTGGCTGCTAGCAGTTGACCAGACGAGATTAAGATTGTGTCAAGTTAGCCAAAGGGCGGACCGGACGAGTGACGTATAAAGACAGGACTGAGTTGACACTGCGCTGCAATGATTTCGTACCTTCATCAACCATGAGCTATTGAAATATAGTCTAGAATTTACATATATTTGTACATAAAATTCAATTTATTCTATTTATGCAAATTGTTTCCAAACAAAAAAATCTGAATTTGAACGTTGGAAAGAATATGCAAAATCACAGCTCATTCATCAACCGCATTACCTCGTATTTGTCAACGATTTTCGAGTTAAACTTGTATCAAAAATTCATGTTACTGTCACACCATTCCAGCTGACTACGTAGCTCATCGCATACGTACACGTAGCCTTCAAATAGTACCACAGAGAAGAACTTGATGCCATTTTTTCTGCTTCACAAACTCAATTACAAAGTCATTAGAATCATCAGTACACAAACTGTAGCTGTAACCTCGCCTTGGAATGAGTGATGACGTCTGCTTCTCTTGTGCACAGAAAGTGCAGATTATGTTAACACCTGCTAGCACCGGAAGTAGGTGTGACGTTTCCCCGCGGGCCAAGTCTCGCGTCATCTCGCGCGCCCTGCTCTCGCGAGATTTATGGCAGCCATGATGGCTTGTGACGCACTACACGGCCACTTTCTCTCCTGCCTGATTTTCTCATTTTCCTTACATTTGCTAGAAGCAGCTAATCATTTCGCCGCTTGCCCGGTTAGACAGCGAACAGCTTCTTGCAGGGTTAGATGGCCTTGTTCATTCTATTGGACATATATCTCATTTTGAGGTTATGGCCAAGCTTTGAGGAGAGCATTAATACAATGGAGAAGCAATCTCTTTTCATGCAATAGATACAGAGCAAATTAGATTTGATGAGCACAGAATGTTCTAGTCGTACGTACAGGCTGGTGTTTTTGCATATTCTTTTCACGGAATGCACCTGCGTGTGAAAGGTGCGATTAAGGATAAGCTGGCATTTATATTGGAGTGTACACCCAATAGCTTTGATGCAGACATCAAACACCAATTTTATAGACTTGACACAACACATCTCAATGTTGTTTGAACAGAAAAAAAACTCTTATTGCCTAAGCACAGGACTACTTTACCCCGATCTTACGATTGGGGAATTTGTGCGTTGGTTCTATAGTTGTTGCTTGGACAAAATACGTTTACAATGTCATCAACTGGTGCGTGGGAAAATGTGTGACTGTGTGGTCTGCAATGCTCATATCTATGTCTGTTATTTTATAATGTATGCTATGTGGCATAAAAAATGTAGAATTGATTGATTTCAAACACCAAGACAATCTTGAATACTGAAGATTCGAGTATCGGTGTTGTACTATATTTGCTGGCAATACGGAGGCCATTTTGTTGCGACGTTATATCTGTGATTTTTTGTCTTTTTATTATGTAATTTAAGTACTTAATGGTTCGTACTATAGAAAGTCATATTTTCTAATTTATACACTTATATTTATATGAAAGTCATGTTTATTATTTATTATTTATTATGCAAAGAAGTACATGTTGAAAACTTTCCACCCACCGAAGGTAGTAAACGCTGTGCGTTGAATTTATGAACAATGATTCCATTTACAATATTAGTCATTATGAAATGTTGCTTAGTCAATTTATGTACAATATTGCAATGCATTACCTTGAGGTATTTGTGCAGTGTTTGGAGTGAGGTATGGAAGACAATATCCTGCTAGTACTTGCCAAGTATTGATCTCAGCATCACTCTACCACAGAGTTCAACATAATGAGCTCAACTATGTTTTTCTGTGCATAATCATTGTTATATGCTAGTTACTTTCTGAATTTTAGTCTTCGATTCTAGTCAAATGTAACTTACTGAAGAAAAAAATAAACTGTATTGTCGTGTGCATGGGCTACAGAGTGCTAAATAGTCCGCTCCTCGGTGATGAAATATTCATCCGCGGTGGCAATATCACCACCAAGGGAGCACCAGCCCATGTACTCTCATCATTCCAAGTCACTTTTCTTGCTTTTTGCAACCATGTTTGTTTTGTATGTATATGATGGTTTATGGGGATGATACAAGCCCTTTTAATTTACTCATTTCTTGTATATAATCAATATGAATAAACTTGTAAAAATAATTGAAACTGAAACTAGATGTGTTGCGTATAAGTCTTTTTTTAATACTTGAATTACTTTTTTATAGATTATCTCTTAACATTTGCTAGCATTTACGTGGCTTGCAACAATAAACCAACAAGAACAAACAAACAAACAAACGCAACCAAACTCAAACAACTTCAGTGGACTCTTTCTTATGCAAAACAAACTCAACAATATGGTATTTTTATTCCCTGCAAATGTGTGCCTAAAATATCGCCCATGCAAGTCGTCTGGTCGTCCACCAATTTCCGGTTCAGCTGCCCTACTGCGCATGCCCGGATGTAGCGCACTATTTCACGTGCTGCAGAAGTCGTCTGTTTTGCGCCTTTTATGGCGTTTTATACATTGAGCCACTTGCAACAGCCGTCCATTTACTTTTATGTTTGAGCAAATGGGTGGACGTTTGGAGGTAAACAGTTTTAAAACCCGCCCCTCTTTATTTTTCAAATGAACACATTTGATTTCTATTTCATGAATACCGGTAGCATCACTAATTTTGACGGGTTTTGCCAATACCTGAAAATATTAGGACACTTATACTTTACTAGATATTTAACAAATATTTAACAAAATGAGAAATGTTATTTAATATTAAAACTTTCACATATACATTACTTCTATATCCTGCTGTATACATGCTAGCAGCCCGCTCACATACAACAGTATTTATCGTACTCATGAAATTTGCTATACACGTAGATCTATTTTGATTTAAATTGTCCATTTATGTCATAATAATCCATTTATTACCAATACGGCTATCAACACGAATACATTTGGCACTTTACACCAAGTTGACATACTAACCAATATTCATAAAGAGGCTGTTATGTTTTCATACGTTGAATTCAATGGGAACACATTCATGTCTATACATATCTACAATATCTGACAGCTCCGGTAACAAAAGATATGTCTTCATAGCATGGGGAAGTTCTTGTCCAAGTTTACTAACTTTCTCTGGTATATGTTTTCCTAGGCGAAACCTAATTGACATCCTACAAAATTCTTGTAAACTTCGTACTGGTTTCACTATATTTTCAAGCACATTAAGCGTTCTTTCTCTGTCAAACTCAGTGGGCATTTCAAGGAGAAATTTCACGTCTTCCTCAGACATACCACATGAAGGGTTCAAAACATTTCCATGGCCAGTGGTGGTTTCAAATGAAATTGTATTCCTATCCCAGTTGACAATTCTATTGGCTTTACTACCAGCAATCCACAGTAGATGGACATACATTGGCATTCCATGCTTAATACTATACTCCAATGGTGTCAGTCCAGAATTGTTGTATTCCATGTTGACATCAATGCCCTGTACAAGTTCAAAAATTAGGTTGGCTGTATCCAGCTCCAAAGAGGCATTTAGCTGAAGAGGCACACTGGCTAATGTTGGGGAGGAGGTCAAGCCATGACTTAATATAAAGCCAGAACTTGGTACAGGATTTTCCATATTTTCATTTATTACATGTATTTGAAATACTTCTATATCACAGAAATCTATCCATAAACAACTTTTATTGTAAATCATCCACTAAACATCATCTGCAGTGATGTCAAACCGTGATTTAAGAGCAACTCAGATTTTGGTACAAAGTTTTTCACATAAAATATACTTAAAACACCTCTTCATCATATCCATAAACAAGTTTCATTATAACTCCCTCACTTAACATCAGTGGAAGTGATATGATGATTTTGATCTATTTTCATGTAATTTCAACACATCCAAAACACCAATCTGCCTGATGTGCACCAATTGGTGAGAATCTAGGTCTCTGTTTATGTCAATTGATAACTGTGCCAATGACCAACAATGCAGGTCACCTGCATAAAGCGTTTATTGAGGTATTTAGGTCACGGTCATTTTAGTAACCATGCATATGAAGTGGACGCTGGTACACTGATAATACTATAAGAGTGTCCATATCAATAGGGTGTACACAATAGTTGAATATATAGCAATATAGTACAGATAGCCAAGCTTTCAAAAGCTGAAGGCAAAACAAAACTCTTCTTTGAAAACAATGATTACATCGTAAATACTATACTAGGTCTATCTCAAACCCTTGGCCTATTGACTAGAAATTTTAATGACATTTTTAAAAGATCTCTAAATTTCACAACATTAAGACATTGACTGCTCGAAATTCCGGTTACTTGAACATTATCACTGTGCTAAATCACAGGAGGGTAGTACGTTTACTAACTGCCCTCATAGAGCATGATGGACGCCTCATTTCAAGAATTTGTTTGAGAATAATAGCCAATACACAAGGCATGACAACAAATTTTATGTGAAGACGCTTTATCACATAATACTTCAGATTTATCAATATAGAATATTTGTTAATTAGCAATAAATATCTTTTTTAATGGTGGATATCTGTTGAATGTTTGCGGGCAGGTTGTATTTAAAGTTATGACGTCTGTTTCTCCCAAATTACATACGGCAATACCAATTGGTGTTACGTCTATAAAAAAGACCACCTTAACAGTTAAGAATGTTTTCAGTTTCAAACCTCAAACTATTTGTAAACTAATTTGGCTTACGTATGTCCAGGGGAAGCAGGATACACTTTTCGTTGGTATTTTGTCATCCCCATGGGCCATTGCGCATACAAAACCCATGGAATCATGTCGGTGCGCCCCTCAAAACTTTTCTAAAATCCTGAATCTGTCAGTCTTTGATGCTTGATACAACACCAGGCGAACTGGCAAAAATGGACATGTTAGTATGTTAGCGTTTGCCATATATGTACAACTGCACCCAATAAGAGGTTGAGTAGTCACATAAAATTGTTCAGTTCACTATAATGTTACCCATTCAAGGCAACAGATAGATATTAATTAAGTGTTATAACCTGGGGGATCCCCGTTGATGAATGAATACAAGCGCATTGGGTGTTGTTGTTTTTGGTTTTTGGTTTAGTTGTTGTTTTTTTTTGGGGGTTGGGGTTTTTTTTTTTTTTGTTTTTTGGGTTTTTGTTGTGTTTTTTGTGCAAATACATGTATGCAAATTAGCTTGTCCTGATTGGTTGCAGACATCAGTAACTTAACGTGTTGTGATTGTAGCATTGATAAATGGCACAGTCGCTGGAGTGTATTTCATTCGAACCTCACAATGAGGGCACTTCTATAAAGATACCACTTCTATAAGGAGAACGTTTCTTGTGATCCTAAGCCTCAATAAACAGACTTCTCAAAACCTCCAAATCTTTATTGAAACCCCTTGAGCCCCACCCTTGAGATGGTCTTAATAGAGAGGTTCTACTGTAAGATGTAGAGCAGAAAAAGTTGATACACGACAACCCAAAACATCAGTACATTCCACTGACCCTTCTGCACTTTATATATCAATGAGTATTACGTTCATATTTAAAGTATATTGGATTGGATGATGCAATGGAAATCTAATCTAGTTGATTAGATAGTCTACTAAGGATACAGGAATGCAATCTGAATGCATTCTGTTGGCGTGTAGGAGAAGATATAGCGTTTTTGTGGCATGCGCATGCTTGCCTCTGATTTGAGTGGGTGAACGTCTGTTGCGTGCGATGTGGTTTTAGATTATGCTTGGATGTGGAAATATGTCTTTCTCGTGTACTCCCTAACTGGATGTCCCAGCCCCACCCACCCTTTTCACCCCCAAAATATAGTTTCATTCGGGTTTTGGCAACTGCGCGAGCTTTAGCAAATGCGGGACCCATGATGTCCTGCGGATCTGACAGTGGTAACCCAATATAGCCAAATATATGTGTTTCCCATATGTTTAGAGATAAGGATAAGGATAGGTTTATTTCGGCCATACATGTACATCCGTATTCATTAGTGCTTACAGCTTTCGCGTGTAAGATGGAAGACTAGACGCTTAATACCTACGACCCCGTTGTTGTGCCGCAAAATGTATGCCACCTTTCGAGGAAAAGAATATGCTCATTGGCTAAAGTAAAACCTCTGTTTTATTATCTCTTCACCATGGTTTGGGACCGTACGAAATGGTCATATGGTAGTTTTTATAGAGCTGGTGTTTTTATAGAGGTCGTCTCTCTATAGAGGTTCATTATTGGAGACACATAGGCGCCCCCAGGATTTCTAGAAGGGGGGGGGGGCAACCCAAACAAAAAATAATTTATAAATAACAATGCAACGCGGAATGCAACGCGGAAACATATAGATTTCTTCTCCCGGGAACCTCTTGTTTTGAAATTCTAAGGGGAGGCAGGCCCCCCCCCCCCCCCCCCTCCCCCAGCCTGGTGGCGCCTATGGTCTCTTTACGGTCGTTTGGGATCATGAGAAACAGTCTTAGCACATTGGTGGAGTTTTTACATAAGGTGGTCTCTGCATATATGTGGGATTAGTTTGATGTTCTACTGTGTTGGGAAATGGAGTACAGAAAGTTCGCCGGATGAACTTCCACTATCCATCAACCCTTTTCTGCTCTATATTTCCCTTCAAGACAGAGTGGCTGTTGTGAAGTGATGGAGATGAGGCCAGTTTAGCGCTCAAAGGGTGCAAGATTGTGTATTAAGCATAAGAATGGTTGTAAAAGCCTCTTTGAAACACCAATTACTATAAACATGTTTACAGTAATAGGGGAGGAGTTTTGGATTCTAAGGAAATGGAATGTGTGGGAGAAATGCTGGAAAAGATATGTGGGATATGAGGGAAATTCTAACAAGGGTGATACCATTTATCGTGTGCCACGGTGGCCTGAACAATTGGAATGGGGTGGGTGGGGCTAAAAATAATCAACTTGATTTTCTATGACGTTTATTTATTTTTCATTTTCATATTTTCTTTTCTCTCTAAGTGTGAGGGGTAGTGGGGGTGGCGCTTGAAAATATGGGTGCTCTTACGATGCCGGCCCAGATAATTGTTATTAATCTTAGGCGAGGTTGCTGAAAATTTTATCATAATGGTTTCATTTTTGTGCTTATTTTAGTCTTACTCTGTGTGGGGACTGAATTTGAAATTTGAAATTTCAAGAATATTTTAATTTGTGATTTATTTAAAGATTTTCAACACAAGGGTTTATAGGCTAATTTTTGAATATTTGAAAAAAAATGTATTTACTTAAAGAGGACATCAATGTGTTGAAACGTGGAAAATCTGTAATAAATCATAAAGCGAAATAACCACAGAAATGATGTCATATGTGATATCCAAAAGCAAACAAATTGCAAACACATTGGTTTCATTTTTTACACCCCCGCCCCCAAGAAGCATCTGTTTCATGAACCACGTGACTCAGTCAGGGAAAGTGTCGCTTTTCTTCTTGGTCTCCATCTCATTATTTGGGTGTTAACGAGCGCACTGAAGCGGACAATTGGCCATCGACGAGAAAGCGGCAACATTGATTTATGGGCGTGTCCATCGTGTTAAATATGCTAAATAGCTGCTAATTTGCATATCTTTTGAAGGGTGAAAATGAGTGGTCAAAATTGAGCAGGAATTTGGTAAACTGATGTGCGGTTGGATTAGTATTGGTGTACATGTAATTAACGGCTATCTAAATGCCATTTACGTATATAGAAGGCGTATCTATACTGGTATGTTGCATATTGATAGAGTCATAAGGTAGTGCCTGACAATTAATACCACCTAGTGTCTGATGTGAAGTGGTCTCACTATGGCATAAAATCTGTATGGAAGTTTATAGTGGTGTCTTTGTAGAGGCTTTGAAAAATGAGAGGTTTTCCTGTATGCCATTACACATAAATTTATATACATGCGCAGTTAAGGCCTAGTATATACGCTATTATCTGGAATATTCTAATAGTGTCACTTCATACGTACACTTTACAGGATACCAGAAAATGTATTCATTCATTTTGAAATACATAAATACTTGTTTGTAACACACACATAATAATGAATCTATGGTCTCTATTCTAACTGCTCTGCACCCAAAGCAAACAGAATAGCTGCACACAGCTCCGGGACACAGCTACAGTGTCCAAAAACCAGGTCTCTCTGCTCTCCTCCTCTCTCTCCCATACACCGGTATTTGCATAGAAATCAAGCCGCCTCGCGTCGTCTGCTATCAAGAGACAATTGTGTGTTGATTCACAAAATAATCGCCAGACCTCGCCACCACGATTGGCAATTAATTAGCTGCTAGAAAAGTGGAGTGGAAAATGGGCGAACAGATGGATTGTGGGAATCTCCGATGCACGCGGGGAAATCCCCGAGGAAACAAAATGGCGGCCGACACGCAAACCTGCAGCAACAGACGAGAACCGGCTAAAAATGGGGGAATTGTTTCTCCTAGTTTGAAGCGGTTGTTTGATTTGTAATGGATCGTCACTGCGGTGATGCAGAGGTATGGGCCTTTCAGGCGCTACTGTGTGTGTAAAAGCACTTAGAAGTCGGGGGATATCTGGGTGAATTTACCTAATTTAACGCACTCACTTTGAGTTATTGTGTACCTGTGGGATTGCGAGGGTTAATGTCAAGTTCTGGGCTGTTTGCATGTCCGATTGTGCAATGGTTGTGATGTTGAATAGGTGGCAATAGGTGCTTGTGGGTATTTGGGGTCAACTCTTGCTATGGAGTAGCCTTGATTATATAACTATTGAAATGGGAATATTGAAAACCCTCTCGTATACGAGCACGTAAGATATCAGCAAAAAACAACATAAAATCCTTTCATTTGCATCATACAGTGTAACCTCCCTAGTGAGACCAACCGGGGGCTCTCAATTGAGAGCTGGCCTCCTCACAAAGGTTCAAGATCAGTCTCTTGTTTTATGAAAATCGGGGACCGCAAAAAAGAGTCATATTATTGAGGTGTCTCCGTAGAGATGATCCTGATTGAAGTTTTTACAGCAATCTACTGGCTTAATGTCTTTATTTTTCTACATACTGTTGCATAAGCATCTAGAATATGCTAGTGGATAGTACAACCTCAAATGAAGCCCACCTCTCTATTGAGACCACCATAACAACACCATCTCTCATGGTCCCAGCTCCTCATTTCCAAGACCCCATAAATCGACAACCTCACAATTGAGACAGCTATAGATGGCAGTCTCTCTGGCGATCCCAACAGAAATATACTGCTGTTGTAAACATACCAACGTTTATCACCAAGCGCCACCTGTTTCCATTCCGTCCTTGAGCTGGGTAGATCCCTGTTATTTACTACCTTCCTCCTGCCCCTCACGGAGCGCCCTTCCATCACATCTCCCGGCCCCGGGGCGTCCCCCGCCCCCAGACACCCACCCCTCATGCGTCACACTGTCATCGGCGCTCTCACGACCGATTAATCTTGGCCGGGATTTATGGAGCGGGCGGGTGATGCGACTTTAATTGACTCATTATCACTTTTATGCGTCGCGATAACTGCGTATTTTAAGTGTAGCTACTCGACCTAGGCTTGAGTGTAGTCAAAAACAAGTAGAGCTGTTGCAAAGCATAATAGGGAAGAGTTTGATGTTATACTTGGATTCATGTTAGTGAAGAGTTGATTATTTTTCTTTCTTTCTTTCATTCATTCTTTCTTTCTTTTTTCTTTCATTCTTTCTAGAACTAGAACTAGAATCCACGCCAGCTACCTCTGTATCAAGTACATATTTACTGAAACCCTGTATATCTGGTGAGATGAATATAATTCGTATTTCATTTCATGGTTAATTGCTTGTCACTAATTAGTAAGTACACACATGAGCAAAATGTTTCATTAAGTCTAAGTTAGAAACTTAGTGCATACATGTCAGAAAGGCCATTGAATCCAGGTACAGGGCTACGCTAAAGTATCTTTATGAGCGTGTAAAGCCCCTAGCTGTACTTTTGCCTTTATGGTTTTGTTTGTATATGCTATGGGTGCCATTTTGCCGGAGCGGAGACTTTGAATGAACAACACGTGTTTTAGCGTTTCTTTTATGAGAGTGAGTTGTATTTGTAAGAGTGTGTGTCTATGCGCCTGCAGTAAGGGAAGGATCATGTAGTACCAGGGTGGCGCTGGCGATGACATAGAAACGTAGTTCAGAAAGACATGAGTGACCCACCACTACCTCATACTGAGTAAATGTAATTTGAATGATTACCCAGACCACCACCACCCCACTTTTCAGCAACTCAAAACTGTGTGCTACCTCCTCACCCACCCACCCAAAAACCGCCATTGTTCTATTGAGACCATCTCTTCAGTTTTCTCCTGGGTATATCTGTTGAACATTCCCAGAGCTTGCAAGGCGAATATTTTACAAGTGCGAACAGTGAATTAACATATATATACAACTACAACTCATTATTATATCATCATTATATCACGACAACCCTTCAAAGTGTAATTTTCACAACAAATCAAAATGAGTTGCGGCCAAAGACTGACCCAACCTCACACTCTGTGATCATTGAAAAGCTACGTGAATTAGGTGTGCATGTATGGAAAAATATACTCGTCTGTCCTCGCCTTTTACCCAGTCAGAGTACAGGGTTTAGGAAGTTGTCAAATCGGAGTGGTGTAATGCACTGTACAACCCCCTATGCACTGGTGTTCTCACTTCAGCATCTGAAGATCTAATTGTTCTGGCGTGGACGCTTTAGCGTCACTGGTCTGTGTAATATGTATGTTACTCTTGCACTGGTTTAGCTACATGTACATCAGTACTTTATAAACTGTAATTTGTTTTTGCTGTTTTATTTTAGGTAGTGGAGAGAATTGGAATTAGGGGGTTATTCTAATTAATTATTGAATTATTTGAATGAAAAGTTGTTCGTATAAGTCTAGAAATCTTTCCTACTAAAAAGTACATAAAAGTAATAAAAGTTTCACAAAGATCGGAAAACTTTCGGACATACTCTGCCTATCTTTACCAAACTTTCACAAATACCAGGACCGGGTTTTCGACTTATACTGACAAAACTGTATTGAAATGGATGCAATACTGTTGGATTTGATTTTAAGCAATGGTACCGATGTCTTAAATAGGAGATGAAGAATACAAAATTAATGAAGCTCATTAGAACCAATAGTGTATGAGTAGAATGCTTTAGTCAGAAGAACTTCAAGTGAAGCCTGATTTTTATGGACACGTAATGAATGGAAAGATTCATTTTTTTAAAGAATTGCCTAACAGACACATCTTAATTAATATGGATTCAGCGTCATAACCTCTCTTTATAGAGGTTGTTTTTATTGCATGCATTTTGATTGTTGGATGGACATTTTTATGGCTTATCTTAACAAATGATTGGATTTCATTTTATTCAGTTCTTATTGAGCTTGATAGCTGTACTATTCAAGTACACTCAGGCTTAAATCACCTACACCAGCTTTAATCTGATAAGGGCTTTGTAATTTCACCATCTTTATGTTATATCAAATGGTTCTGCACGTGTATAAACATTTGTTTCTAAAGTGATGTGGAAATGTTATCATTGAAATGAAGTCAAGACTATCTTAATAAATGAAAACTAATAAAAAAGATTTATTTTGCTTCTAAATCATATGGAAAGGTTGGAGATCGCTTGTTCAATTTATATATGATAACCAAAGCATGGCACTCACGCTAGCGTCGAACGTTCGAATCTGTCCATCAGCGATCTTGCTATGAACTTTCGAAGGATAAAACAAAAACCATCGAAAATCCCATCTCTAAGCACAAAACCTCGTCAAACCCCTCGTTTACCCGCGAGAAACCCAGGTGTCCCCCTTCTTTCATAAGTCAGCATCGCAGACGAAATTCAATTTCTTCCGGTGTTGCTCCACAAATCGAGTTAAGCCAGCAAGAACGCACTGCGATTCTGATTGCACCCAGACCCCGGGGGTTTTGCCCACTGTTTGAAACTAGTTGGCTTTGTCGACCCTTTTAAATGCACGTCATACATCTGCAGGAACTTGCGCCAGCCCTACTGCGTGTGCTTTCTTAAGAGAGCCACTTGGCTGGGTTTCTTTGCTTGCGCCCGTCTTTTTATGACGTCATTCGGGCGTATAGTTAGTTTAGTAATATGACCACTTTGGCTGCTGCTGCCGCCTTTACAAAGTACGTCGTACGTCGTTTTAGCGTAATGAATCCCTGTTACGTTGATTTAGACGTAATTCGTGAAGCGGTGTGTGGTGTATATGTGTGCCCATGGATGGGGCAAAGCGAGTACGTCCGTTTGTTTTTAGTGTAGAACATCCAAATAAACCAAGTGGTCACATCGGTAAGAAGACCACAATACACATCCATAAAGAGATCACCTTTCTTTTGAGACCACTTGATATTAGTACAACCTTAGTAAGACAACCAGAGACTAGATCTACCCCTGTAATACTATGATACCATTTTTTGCGGTTCTAGATCTTCACAACAAACATACGCCTCCATAAAGAAATCGCCTCTCTATTTAGACCACTTGAGATCTGTAGCTTCTTCAATTAAGCCCATCTCTCTATTGAGACCACCTCCATAATAAGATCATTTCTTGCTGCCCCACATCTTCATAAAAAGATCAACATAAACCTGCATAAAGATACCACCTCTCTTAAGCTTCTGGAAGCTGGGTCCACATGGTCTTTCACGGAAATCTACAATTTTTGCTTATTTTGACTATAGATATACATGAGGTCTTTGTAGATCAACGGCTCCATCTGCAGTAATCTTGGTTAAGGAGCGTGAGAACTCGTCCTGACGGAAAAACTGCAGAGTCATCTACCTTACAAATGAAAATCCGCAACATTACAATATAACTTTTAACGTGACAATTATGATTTTTGCAAATGAATTCAATCAATTCAAATCAATTCACACAATTAAATATATTGTGAGAGGCGACTTTATTGCACAATTCTAACAGATATGTCGTGTATAATCAGCATACAATACTAAACTAAAACCTTCTATGTTATCATTCTTCTGTGAATTAAATTATTTATATTTGAGTTTATCATCATTAATAACTCTAACTACTTCATAATTTAGACTGGCTCTTGGCGTTCACTTTACGCCTATGAAGATAAAGAGTTACTTTTGCTACATTTCTCCATGAAAACCTTGCCCAGCTACACATCTTCATGATGTACCTCCATGCGTGCACCTAAGATGTGTACACATGGGCTTCTATATTGCATCAGCAAAGACCACCCTTCTATTTGTTCAATTCCAACAACCAGGCCAAAGAAGACACACAAACCCCTCCAGCTCCCAATCCCCTCCACATCACCTTTTCCTCGTGCGAGTTTCCCCCGCAGACGTAGAAAGGAAATCATTGTGGACAATCTAATAAAGCACGGGTGTTAGAGCGGGTGTCAAGCCACACTTTGTCTTCATTTGCTCATTATATCACTTTCCTAAATGGCAAAACATAATGAACATGCACACGAGACGGTCAGATGTCCGCTCTGCCAACACGTCTGTTCGTCTGACGTATCACGGCTACGTCTTACGTGTGGCTCTGATTAAATTTCACTGTGTGGAAATGAGGATGAAAATGAGATGGGTTTCAGGGCTGTCTTTACACTTTTGCCACTTTTTTTCTTTACAGGGGATATCATGGATGCTAGTAAGTGTCTTCAAAGTCCAAAAACAGACAGATAAGGTAGTTTATACATGGGATGAGTTGTTTGATTCTGTTCTATGCAAACTGTTTGGCATTAAACTGCAATATGTGCATTTAAAATCTAGATCTCTGCCATATGCCTACATCAAAGCATGTAGTAGCCTAATAGTGTTGACCAAGACATCTTCTGCTCCTTTCCAACAACTTACAGCCACAACACGGCCAATTTTGTCTAGTTTTATTGATAGGAATTTAAAGGTCACAGGAAGCAGCATTTTATAGGGTTGGTTTTTGCGGGCAAACGACCGTTTGTTAGAGAATATGACGGGATTTTCCCGGAGCAGCCGACAAAGTGGCCCAATGAGCACAACAGTGTCAGCAGAACCTTATTCACTGGTACATTGCCAGCAGTTATGGTTTACTCTTATTTCATTCCAGCAGAGTTTGTTTGTATTGTAGTAGAGTTTAGCATAAAAATGTAGATGTCTGTAAGAAAATCCACTGTTTTTGTGTGTTTTTGTGTGTTTTTATGCGATAATGCATAATACTGATGTACAGTTTCCTCCTCCTCCTGCTGCTGCTGCTGTGGTTGTTGTTGTTGTTGCTGCTGCTGCTGCTGCTGCTGGGCTGTTAGTTGTTGCTGCTGTGGATGCTGCTGCTGCTGTGATTTGCTGCTGCTGCTGCTGCTGCTCGTGCTGGTGCTCGTGCTGCTGCTGCAGCAGCTGCTGCTGCTGTCAATCATGTTGTTGCTGCTTAATTATAGCCCATTGTATCGTACTTATTATAATCTTATACTTATGGGGGCTATATCTTATAAGTGGTCGAGAAATCCCACATCCCTATATTTTGCCTTTTCCCCACATCCCATATATTTCCCCTCTGATCCCACTTCCTTGAAATCCCACATCCCTCATACATTTTTGCCGCCCGCCCCCCCCCCCCCCCCCACGTTCCTTATCTTTCAGACATTTTCCCCACAAACCACTTCCTTATAAAGTTATAAACCCTCCCAACTTATCCCCCAAAAAAAAAAAAAAAAAAAGAAAAAAAAGTTGCGTATTTTACACTCACAAATTTACCCTGACCTGCTTTCATATAATTTTATGCCTATTTTGTTTTTTCACCACAAGTATGGGATGAATAATTTATTGCCAAACTTCAAATTTTGCTCACTCGCAAGACAGGGGGCGCAATGGGTGATAATGGAGTCAATTTCACACAACTCTTGCTACATTTGGCTAATATATGTTGGGTTGTGGCCATTTTCAAATGTCGCAATTGTATGTAAAGCAATATGCTTGACAGGAAATGGTTGTGAATTGAAGGGATATTTAAACAAAGACGAAAAACAAGAATTGCGATGACAATACATGAATAAGATTTTAGAAATATCTTATGGAAATGAAAAGGATTGGGCAGTGAAAAGAAACCTAAGACTAATTTGAGGAAAAGAATACTGCGGTGGAGTTTTTCTTATGTGGACATCTTCTGGGAGAGTGGAAAGTAGCTATATGAGGCAAGTGTCCTAGAATAGGATGTATCCAACAAGACAGAGTCCGCGGTAACTTTCTGAACAAAAAAAAATACAACGTCTTCTGACTCTTCTCATTGGTTATTTCAATCAAAGGCATTAAATGTCAATTTATAAGGTTTGGAGGGAAAAACGCTACCATTACCGCCACAACAACAACAACAACAACAACAACGACAAAAACACCAGATATACCAACATTTGATGGCTCAGAAGTGGCCACCAATTCGGCTGGATAACACTATCTCTCCCCAATGTATCTATAAAGGGGTATTGTACTCCAACAAAAACAAAAACCCGCACTAAATATACCGAAATTTGATGGCACAAAAATGGCGCCCAATTCTGGCGGCCCCCTCGATTTGCAGGTGTCGGGCGCATGTGGCGCAGTCAGCCGGCGCACCATTTCGTCGCCGACTAATCTGCGGCTAATCCAATCGCGTGCTCCCCGTGGACCGACTCGCGGAGCCATTAACTGGATCTGAGAGGAGGGCCCTCCGGCGGCAGCGGTGGGGTTAGTGGAGGGGGTTGGATGTTGGATGGGGCGATAAGGTGATGACTAGGTGGGGTGTTGGTGGTGGTCATTTAAAAAAAAGCTACTTTTATTATTATATCTAATATTTTGTTTGTTTTTATTAGTTAGAACTACTAACATCGTTCCATGGCAGGGGTGAATCCTTTAATATGTAATATATCATATAGGTGACGAGTAAATATACATATGTTGATAGATACACTGTCAGAGTAGGTCAGATAAGGAATTCACCGTGGATGTGTTTTTTACACATGAGGCCTTGTGATATTAGGGGGGGGGGTGCTGGGTAGGTGAGGTATGGTAGGTTACAGGCATGTGTGTTCATTTTCAATTTAACTGTACAAATGTAATTCAGCTGTGTGAACAGGTTATACCGATGAAATATTGCAATGTATATAGTATGGTGTTAAAGTCTATAACATATATTTTTATTTTAGTTCATTTTGTTTGTTTTTGAGTTTTGGGAAGATTTTAATGAATTTACGGGGTGGTCTGTGCTTTGTTATGTTTGATATTTGTGTGTTTGTTTTGCAAAGTTTCATCATATTTCAAAGAGGTTTTTTAGTTTTTTTTTCTCTACCAGGGTCTCTAAAAGCGATAGTCACCATCTCTAGAAGTTGTAAGTAGACTATACATGATGTCTATATTCACTATATATGCCTACTTTATACACATAATCCATTTGTTTGCAAAGTTCATTTGGTTTCTGATTGTTTTCGTTTGCTTTTCAAGTCTCTAACGTGTTATTAATTTATCAGTTACCAACTTTAAAAAGTTATATATAGTTTCCAAATTACATGTGCATGTACATTTAAGACTTCTGTTCAGTTGATCCTTGTTGTGTGGCATAAAGTAGTGGGTATCATGATTTCATATAATCATAAAAAATGATGCATTATTATGTTATCCTGATAAGTCGAAATGTAATTTATTGTTTCCTAAACTTATTGATAAAAATAAACAGGAATTACATTTTAACTTATTTTCGATAGTAAGCATGTAATGACATAGAAATATTATATTATTTATATGATTAATAGAATCCTCTAAGATTTCTATATTGTATATTGGCAATCACAATACCAAACAAACCACAACCCTTTAAAAAACAATGGACCCACCAACCAAACACCCTTCAGCCTTCATCCCTGGCCGTCTATAATAGGATCACCGCGTCTCCACATGGTGTCCATCTCACGAAGAAAGCCGAGTTGACCACGGGTCAGCCGTGTGTCCCCGCGAGAAAGTCGATACCCTTGAAGTGAGCCTGACAGAGGCGGCCCGTGGGGAGGGGCGGGCGAGCCGATTGATTACAAACGACAGCTTAATGAGACTGCGGGCGGTTGCAGGGATTGTCACATCTTCTTGGACTGTGTGTGAAAGGGTGGGGGTAGAGGGTTTACTAAGGAGAGGGGTGACTATGGGTGATGCTTTTCTTAATGAATATAGTAGAATATCTCTATTAGGACCACTCAAGGGCTGGGCGGAAGAAGTCTGAACATGGAGGTGGTCTCGTCTTGGACTGTGGTTTTGCCGAGGGAGGGGAAGGGGTGGCTAATCTTTATGTTTTAACAATAATCGTAGTAGAACTTGTCTATTTAGGATCACCCAGAGGCTGGCCTCAAGTGGTCTCAATAAACAGTTGTTCTCTTCTTGGACTGCGGTCTTTGGGAAAGAGAGGGTGGGGTGGCTAATGCTGTGTTTTTAACAGTAATTGTTGTAGAATATCTCTACTAGGACCACCCAATGGCTGACCTCAAGTGGTTTCAATACAGAGGTGATCTCTTTACGGGAGCTCATATAGTAAAATGATTCGGTGCCGTTAGAAGTGGTCTCATCATAGAGTGAACGGAAAAGTAGAAATCCTGCTTCAAAACATGTCCAACTGAATTGTCTGTATACTTCTGAGGGCATCGTAATAGGATTGAATCTGAGTCCATATTTGAACATGTGCTCACTTCAAAATCCTGCTTTCTTAGCATTCTCTAATTTCAAACAGTTTGCTTTAAACAGAATCATCTTATTTTAAGTTTCATAGGATTGCAGTTCAACTCTTTTATCAATCAAATACAGTTATTAACATCTTATTGTCTCGAAGCTTGTTAATATTTTCATTTAATTTACACCTCTAATTAATATTCATGTTGAGAGGCTGCGCACCAATACACTTTAAACGTAAACCAAACATCTAACGCCGTCCTAATCTTAAAACCCAATCCAAACAAAACCTAACCACAAAGAACACAATATCAACATTTTCACAAACACAGCCAACACACTATTTCAACAGCCTTTTTATCCAATTATCCCAGCAACAAATCATAAAAAAGGAGAAAAAATAACAATGTGACCTCGGTCGGGAAAACTCGGCTTTTTCCGGTCGGACGATTTTGCAGGTGGATTCGGCAACACGTCAATTCGACATGAGTATTGTCCGGGGAAGATCAGCAAATGGGAAAATAATAACAGGTGCCGCTGTTGGATTAGAGGATGAAAGTGACGTTGGGCCAAGGGGGTGGGGTACACAGGGGAAGGGGCCAATTTGCGCTAGCCAGGCTAATAACTGAGCTGGTGAGGGGAGATGATAGCCTTTTGTTTGTTTGCAGACGATATTTGAAAGGACAAAATGGTGTGTTTTTGTTTTGTTTTTGTGTGTTTTTGTGCTATTTTTTGTTTGCGGGGGATCTTTGAAAAGGATGATATTCAAGAAAAGTAGATGAAATACAATTACGGTGTTTAAGATTCATGGGGTTCCTTAAAAACTATCATGTGCGACCTTATTACGACCTAAATACGATTCTGCATAAAAATTAGACCACAAACTAATACATTAAATTTTTTTTAAAAAGAATGAAGAGCGAAACGATGTTACACAACTGTCTATGCGTTGACTGTTAACTCGCTGTGTAGGTTTTTAACCAAATATATCATTGAAAACAAACACCACCGGTGGTCTATGATAGCACCCCCACTCCCCACCCCACCAGGCTAAGCTAATAATAAGCGCTCATATTTACCCTGTCCGCCATCTTGTTTACTCTGCTAATCCCGTCCCGGCATCTCCTCATTACGGGTCCATTATGTCGCCATCACCTGTAGGCGGCAGTTGTGTGTGTAATATTGCTCAGTCTGGTATTATAATTGCCATGTGATGTTACTAAATTCACCAGTCTAAAGGCTATGTATTGTTGATGACGCTATGTTCCCTTTGAATATACTTATTTTCAATATACTTTTTATGATTTTAGTAGATCTATGTGGAATATGATCTCATGTAAGTTTGCAGTTGTTTTTGCTACTTTCAAAGCCTAAATGTTTTTAAAACAAACTTTTATCCTTTTTTATTATCTGCTTTCTTTAGACTTCAGCCTCCATTTCAATTTTCAATTAAAAAAAAGAAAGATGAATCTATCTCCAAAATTCTATCTAAAATGTCACAAAAATGGTTTTTCTTTTGTAGTCATTCATAAATGTTTTTGATGACGAACATCAATAATGCAATGTATATCAAATACTTAGTCAAGTTACATCACTTTGGTCTGCTTCTAACTACCTAAACATTTAGAGCTATTGATGAACAGGTGACCAGGTGAACAGGTGAAAAGTGGAATCCCGCGTTATGATATATATTGAAGTGAATGCAGGCACTATTTTTCAAATACAAATATGCAAATTGAATTGTTCTAATTGGCTGCAGACAACAGAGCCTGTGTGTATTTTCACTGTAACATTGATTAGTTGTACCAATTGCCTGGGGTGGCTACATTTGGAAAATAATTCAAATAGTAATGTGACAAATGAAATGAACCAAATGAAAAAAAATCGTGTTTAACAACTTCAGCACTTTGGTTTTGTTTGTGGCATTTTCTCAGTGATGTAAAACATCACTATGGTAACGGAGTGTATATTACAAAGCTTTATACACATAAGAATAAGCCAACGTTTGATCACATGATGACAAACTGTTGTTGTCATTTTTTACTCATATAACAGGCGAAGTTTGTGCGATTTCAGTTTGGAAATGACACCATGACATATGGGGAAAAATTGAAAGAAAGATTATGTTTAAAAGACAATGAAAAATATGTGCGTCTATATTGTTGAGTTACTATACCAAATTATAGCTGCTTTAGTCAAGGGAAAAGTTTACAAGAGAAATCTCATTTATGATACCGTACCATATTAGTAAAGATTTCAAGCAGAATTCACTTTGATTGTGAAGACAAATTACAAACAATGCATTATAGTTAGACTACAGATGAATAACAGTGCAAATTAAAGTATAAAAAGCCACTGGCCTATACAGGTTCTCGAAAACTGGGTCTCACTCACAACATTTGGTGGGTATCTTACACACGAAAGTTCGTGGAGATGCCAAATCTCTATAAAAACGAAATCTATGGGTTAAAAAATGGAGGCTCTCAGTCCCCCACCCACACCCTTTCCATATGCCTATGAAAACCAGCCATAAATAACATCATAACTATCATTTCAATACATTTTCAATACAAATAAATAGCCTCACACAGAGCCTAAACCAAACAGCCCCCTCTCTCCCCGCGCGTCTGCCACTATTTTTCCAACCGGCAGTGCGAAAACAGACGACATCTCGTCGTTGTATAGGCGGTCCCGTCCGCCATGTTTTGCCAAAAGCCGACTCCATAACAATCAAGCCTCGTTTATGGCGATATTCGCACCATCGCGAGCCGAGCATTTGTCAAATCAGCTGACGGTCGCGCACGCCCCCCGGTGGATGATTTATCCGACCCCGCCGCTTTCCACGTACGGTATTCCTCCGCGGCGAGGCGGCTGTCGACTCGGCCCGGCCACTGCGCCGGCCGAGCCCAAATTGAATTTATTACGGCCAACACGTGATAATTTTCTAATTTGCTTCACATCCATATGCTGCAATAAAGGCTGGCTGGCCGGGAACAATGGGTAAAGGGGCGAGGGCCACACGATGCCAATTACGCAGAGTCGTTACATCGCCGGGTAGAGCAGCAGACGAGAGATTCTCGCGCCAGCTCGCAAATTACATTTCCGTGTTGCTCGTCAGATGATTGTTTTCCATCGCCAGCGCTCTGTTGTTGTTCTTCAGCAGGTGGACGGCACCAAATAAGGCTTGTGTTGTTTCATACCAACTCGACTATGCAACAGCGCGTTAATTTTCTGTATGCGTTTTTCGTGTATGGTAGCGACCACGTGGTGTCTCACGTGACCCGTGTAAAAATCGCTTTGACGCTCGCCGCTCTCGAAGAAACGAGAGCTTTGTAAGCCTAATTTCATCAACACTTGTTTTTATGATGATCACACGGGCTTTGATAGCTTCAGTGGCTGTTTTAATTACCAAATTCGTGCTCTAGTGAATGAATAAAGCACGCGGGCGCATGCGGTTTTGATCGCTATCGTGTGGGCGATATTCGGCTAATCCGTGAATTAGTTCCTCTTCAAAGCGTCGGCGCCATATGTTTAGTGGCCGTATCGCCCTAGCATTTCTCCCCCATCGCACGACCCCCTAATTTGATCACCCTTTATCTCTCAATCAGTCGTCCGTGACCCGAGCGCAGGCGCACTATGCAGGAAGGTCACGTGCCACAAAATCAGCAGCCGACTTTTGACAGCGTGATTCGGCTGTGGCCTGGGGCCTGGACGCAGCAAATGGCCGGTGTCTCTGCCCCTTTCATCTGCGGCCGGGGAGGATATGGGATGCCGAGGTATCAAAAGGCAGGAAAATGTAGGTTTTATCTCTGGCCAGTACTAATGGTGCTCCGTGCAGGTGCCTTCTGTCCGGAAGTGGTCGGACTACTTGCAAGGCTGGTGGCCATCTTTGCGTTCAATTGCGCAATTGTGTTAAATGGCTGTATTCCTGCGCAATTTGTAATTTGCGTGAGCTATCGCGGTCAGATATCAAGATGTAGCCAGAGATTTAAGTTTTGGGCGTGTGTTGAAAGCTTTAATCCGGGCTTTTAATTGGGAAGATGAAAGAGGATTTGTGGATTGTTGTGTTTAAAGAGATCACTGTGTATCAAAAAGCGTACACAAAGGCTTGATTAGAGGTCATTGTTACGAGAACAACAACATTAGTCTGATACAGTTTCAATAATTACCATACCTTGCACCCAACCATCTAACCATCTTACAATAGACAAATACAATGTTGAAGTCTGAGAAGGTTTTATGTAGGCTTAACATCAATAGATTTTCTTCCCAATTTCACTCGTCAACACTTGGTTCTTTTATATTCCATAAAATGAAGTACCTATACATCAGAACCTCCAATTAAGACCACCTCATTAAATAGACCGGCTCGATAAAAGACCATTTATCGAAGTGCCTATACCCTACATGAGGAGAGCAACCTACATAAAGTGACCATCTGGCTATTTGGACCACTTTTATGAAGGCACTCACCTGCGTGGTTTTAATTGAGAGACTGTCTACAATGGTTGATGCTTCTGTGGATGAGTGGATATGGAGCAAGACACTCATGATCAAAAAGTCATGGGTTCTATTCTCAGTCGCGTCTGGTTGTGGGTAGTGAGCAAACTCGTTCTAAAATAGTTGCGCGCTGCTCCGTGATACTAACATGATAATTAGGTACAGATCAAGCGAGTGACTGCGAATCTGAGTGATAAACAACGTACGCTAGTGAGTTGAGAGGGGGGAAAGCAATATAGTGTGACAAAGATGCCAATGACCTGGTGAGCATGTCAAGTTATTAGAGCACTATAACAATGAACTGTGAACAATGAAATAAGCACAAACTAAAGCATTTATACTGCACTGCACTTCCACACACTTTGTATAGTCTATAGGAGAGTTTTCTAGTGTGTTTCCCGCAGCGAGACTTGAGCTAAAGAAACGTATAGCCGTCCACATTTGCCCCAAAACAACATCAATACGTCTAGTACTTCCGTATGAGTCAATAGGTGCACAGATACCTGCTGCTGTCAGTACACCAGTGGTGATGACGATTATATTGATATTGATGATGCCATTACTAGTGTCAATGTTGGGGGACGAGAGAGCTCACCCACTTTATTGTCAGATGGTAATTTGTGGTAATGCTGTCCATATAGGATATTGCGTTGCAAATTGTATAACATTGGCTATCGTAGTCCCTAATGCCCACCCAACCACAGGTTAAGTAGTCACATCATTTTGTTGTGTATTTACCAAACCATTTAAAGTAATATTGTGCAGTTATAATGTTTGAGAGGATGGATGCAAAAGATCTTCTTTTAACACAAATGTGCAAATTAGCTTGATTTGATGGGCTCCAGACACCAGCAACTTTATGCATTTTGACTAAGGCATTGATAAATAGCTCAATAGACTGGGGTATTGTTGCTCAAAATATGAAAGCTATTACGCCCAGTCTTACTGCACACTTTATAAGTGACATGAAAATGATAACTTCTGTGTCTGTGTGGAGAATGTGGTGAAAACTAATAATGCAAACTGCAAAAAATGTTGATATGTAAAACACACAAAATCTCCACAATCATAACCCTAACGAATACACGTTTAAAACAACAGCAATCAAAAGAAAACAAACATGGCCAGATTCCCAAAACCACCAAAGGATAGGGATGATCCCCTCTTCTTCCAATCCAAATCCCCCACCCTTACCTCGCCCTATTCAATATAATTCCTCGACAGACCATTCGCACTTGAAAGCGAATGCTCTGAGTAATCAGAACACTCTTGCCAGCAAAGCCTAATGGCTTGTTAGGGTGTAAGCTTGTAATGAAACTGCATTACCACTCCATTTATTTCAATAGCTGCGTCCCTCTCTCTCTCCTTCCACCGTCTGTCGTCTGGTCCCGCGTGACCTTCCCACCACGTGCCTCCTCTTCTCGCTTGTTTCACCCACCGAGTCCCGCCAGGCGAACCACTGCCAGCAGCACTGCCCTCTGGTGGTATCGGCTTTTGTTATTATTAGATCGTAATAGAGTGGATTAGATTTTGTTGTTCTAAACGCAATGGATGCGGCTGTGGTATGATAGGGAGTGCGAATGTTCACTGTTTTTGCTGGTTGAGCCTTTTGGGACACAGCTAGCGCCGTTATGGGCTCCAACTGATGCTAAAAATGGACACGGAGCAGAGAGTTTATGAGGAGATAATAAAGCAGAATTGATCCATTCTATGAATGATAACTTTAAGCCTTGCTTTTGATCACAGTTTTGAAGCAATGCCTCAAAGTTGTGCTCAAAAGTAATGCTCAAATCTGTGATTGATAATGATATGCGAGAGTTGAGCAATGAATATTCATCATAGAATTCATCTTCTGTCAATGCAATTCATTCTATGTTTAAAATTAAACATCTGATTAATGTATTTAAATATAAATAGAGAATTACATGGAATCAAGAAATACATTAATCAGATGTTTAATTTTAGTTTTTAAATCCCACAAACCAAAATATAATAACATCAACGCGCAGACGAAAACGGTGCTAAGTTTGCCGCCATTAAATCTATCAAATCAAAACTGAGAAGAAAGAAGAGCCAGTGCAATAAAAAGATGACTGATGCCCCCTGCGGCACCCACCCTGGAGCTCATGTTTCACCTCCGAGGGTAGAAGAGGTCCTAATAAAGCCCCCCCCCCCTTCCTTCTATTTAATGACCTGTTATGACTGGCGCGTCCGGACGTCGGCAGTACGAGCAGCGATTGGGCCAGACGACTTGTGGCCTCCAAATAATTACAGTCGAACGTGGTTATCTCTATGCTGCTTATCTCGATTTTTAAATGTTATTATAAGAGTGGGGGTGAGCTATCAGAAAATATTTCACTGAGTGTGGACTTTAACAGAAGGAGTGGGTGCAGCGAACGAGTTCTGTTCAAATTACCCTTTTCTTCCATGTTTATTCATCATTTTAGGCTATACACTTTTTAGTGTACGATATCGGAGAATATCATACACCTCTCAGTCAATTGGAATCAAGTATTTTCAGCAAATATGGGATAATTTCTATTATCATGATGATAGTTTCATTTCCCTTCAGCAACGGAATTATGATAGAAAATTTTGTTAGACTGGTTTACGATCTACTGCAGAAACACTGTTCTCCCAATTTTGCTTATCTCGATTTTCTGTTATGTCGATGTTAGTTTCATTTCCCTTCAGCTTAATATCATGTATGATTGAACGTTTATCAGAATATTTCACTGGTGTCCCACAGATTCGAGATAGCGAGCTTGCATACTGTGGTAAATGTCTTGTTTAGGAATAAATGTGGTGCAAGTCAGTTGCTTCTGACTGTACCAAAAAGACAAGAACTGCCGGTAACAATATTATCAATCTTTATCACGTGAATACTTTAAAAACTGTAAATGGGCTTTCAATAAAACATAGCAATTCTGTGAGAGTAACGCTCATAATCTTGTCACTGGAAATCTATGTACGTCGGATTTTGGTTTTGTTTTCCCTTTTCTTTTTTTTTTCTTTTTTTTACGGAAGCAGCTAACTTGCGCTGTTATGAGTACATAGTTTTTCGTTATTAATCATAAAGACATTCCCCGATTTTTACACACGCTGTTTCAAGATTGAATTACATCAAATTGAATACTAGCATTCTGGATTGCTCTTCAGATTATTGGTCATCGAACTTTCACAGATATTTAAACAGTGACTAAAACATTATTTATCTTCCAACTTTTACAGCAATGATATGGTTTGATTCATTCTAGATTTAAAATTGAAATTTGAAATTATCAACATAATTATGCAGTATTCATGATCATACCAAAATAAACACCATCCTCGTAACTATAGTGATAGAATTTCATTCTAATTGAGATAATAATGCAATGTCTACTCTACAATTGATTAAGAAAGAAATCAACTAATATTGTAAAATTCTGTATTTTAATAGAGAATTATAACAAAACTGCTGTCAAATTCATATAAGCCGTCAAAGTAAGGTCATGAAAACAACTATGTTACAATTTATTTCAATTCAAGTCAGCCAATAAAGCAATCAGTCCATCACATTTGCAACTACTAAAATATCACAATTTTCACAAACTTTGCATCAAATTTTCATTTTATAATATCACGTGTTAGATGTAACCAAATGTTACCATGGTAGGTTGCAGGTTTCGTCAGAACGAAGTGTATATGCCTTATTTTGGAAAACATCCAGTAATATAAATTTCAACGTGGAGAAGGTCCTTCGTTTAATAATTGACGTCATGTGTGTGCAACATTGAACTTCCTTTTATAAAACAAAAGTCAGTCCACCAAGATTGTGATATGAAAATCAATTGTTTTGTGTTAAGAAATCGAATCCAAATACATCTGAACGCAGTTCCGTTTCATATCATTCTACGCGTAGTCTAAATCCAATTCTCTTGTCCATAAAACCTAAAACACACATTTCAAAATCACTCAAGATAGTCCAAAGTCATATTCATAGTGAAAACTCTCATCTCTAAAACGCCCATAAGTATCCCAGTATTCTGATCAACCGGTCGCCATCTTGATCTCTAAAAATCCAGATGCGCTCCGTACGAATCCAAATGACAAACTGTACCAACCGGCCGCAAGTAACGCAATAATACACTAACTCTACTGTTGTCTCGATGAATTATTTAACGCAATATTAGGCGTGGATTGCCAAGCTACGGCCGGACGTTTATTTACCTCGAATATTGGTTCGCCCCAGACGAAAATAACGCAGCCTCCTTGATAAATTATTTACCGCTAAAACAGGAGCTTCGAGCTGAAGTAACAAGCTCCCGGTCTTTGAATCTCATTCTGAGAAGACGTGTCTGCTTGGAAGCACCAGATTTATTGAGGTATACTGTAGCGGAAACGCGTTGTCTTACCCTTTTACAATTCTCAGGTTTTGTTCATTGTGTCTGGTGTGGCAACAGCAGTCGTGGGGAATCTAAGATGGCGGATGCAACGTGGATCTGATGGTGCAACTAATGGTGCTGGAATATCCGAATACGTGTAATATTGGCTTATTTGTGTGTATAAGATTTATATTTCTAAACGGTATTGTTTATGGATAGATTACTTTGGCTTTTGGTGAGTGTAAGTAATGCGTATGTTTCGGTATCTCGTGTGGTGCTGACGTGTGTTTCATGCCAAATACTCATCCCATGACATGACTCCTTACACTTGAAGCTGATTTTCTCATCATGATTCTTGGGCACGCAAGCTTCGAGTTCGTTTGAAAGGAGTCTTTGAGAAAGGTGTTTAATCTTTTGTAAACTTTTGGCTTACATGGCGAATGATATAATTTTAAAAAAGAATCATATGCATGATTTGTCACCAAGAACTAGTGTTCATTTTGGGCATGGTGGTTTTGTGTATTGGTGACAAATATGTGCACAAATATGTGCACATGGTATGACAATAACTCAACCTACTCTAATAGAAATAGCAAGGTGGGTCTGTTGCCTGGCTCAACTAACCCCATTAGTATTGATAATATTTTAAACTTTGTCACCACCATTGACATTAAAAAGCGTTATTTTTATGTCGTTCGTCGTTTTATAGTTTTATCGGGTGTGCTTGCTTGATGCAATATCCATCTAAAATACAAAATACTTTTAGTGTGCAAAAATTACTATGATATAAAAATGTTCGACTTTCACGAAATTCAAACGATAATGTTAAATGTCCCTTCTTGTACTGTTTCCAACACCAAGAGGATGCACTTAAAATGATATGAGGGTGTTATAAAAGGAGAGAGAAGAGTGAAAAATGACAAGATTCTGCTTTTGTGTTTTTTTTAATGTTGTGGAGTTTGTTTGTTTGTTTCGTTATAGTGATATTTTTTTCTGAGCACCAGATATTATTCAAATTTTGATGGTGGAATGGATAGTCAGATTTTTTTCATTTTATAAGCAGATTAGTTGAATAAAACAATATAAGTAAACGCAATACTTGTGACACCCTCTCATACCAATGTCTGGACATTATTGGTCGTTACCATCGATATTCCTGACACTTGATACAAAGTGTATCAAATGTGGTGACTTTTCAATTCAATATGTCCACGCAACATGTGATATAGTCATATTTGATTAAAAGTGGGTAGATATGGGTAAATACTAAACAAGAAACTTTCCAGTTTATATGTTCCGATGTCATTTGCTTACGCACCAACTATTAGATTACTGTCAATGTAGTTTTAAGTTGGCATGCAGGAGAAAAAAATATGGGAAAAATCATTGGAAGCAAGTTTTGAAACACTCTTTTGTGGGTAACACTGCACCATCGCATCTCCATTCATAGTTGTTGATAGTTTGATACCACCATCATTCGATCTGTATTCGTTGGCTTCTTCTGTTTTTTCAAACCCAAAATATGGATCTTCTTTAAACTGAAAACATGAAACATGAGATATAGGCCTACAGTTAACGATAATCATTGAGCAAATTTGATCATAAGATAAATTGTATAACAAAATGCGTGTTCAGCTGTTTATAAACAGCTAACATCAGTCAATTAGATGGCCAAATAAAAGACTTATAGTATACCAAAGAAAAGCACACAATAAAACTTTTTATCGTGCCATTTATTTACCATAAGATATAGCTTTGATCACAAAGTGGAACATGCTAAAATCCACCTGCTCCATCGGCAGACCACGTGACTTCTCTTCTCGGCTGCAGCCTCGTTGTGGTACTACTTTCTCAGCTGAGCCGCTGCTCTTTGTTTTGCTTTATAAAATATTCAGGGGTTTATATTGAGGGTAGGATGTCAGTGGCAACTATATTCCGGGAAGTGGGGGAATTCCAGTACTGCGCCATCTTCTAATTGGATTATATTGGATCTACATTGGCAGCTAGTGGTGTGGGTGTTTCTTGCAAGGCCACTTGCAGAGTTGTGTAGTGTCCTTATATTTATGAAGAAATAATATGTGTCCTGTTTACGAACGAATAATGCAATTCATACTAAAAAAACGTGTCAATTATGTTAATGAAATAGATCTGGAAATCATACCCTGGGGCAATTGTCAAGCTATTTGTCTGATAACAGTTATAAAAACAGAATTGTACAATTGTTTATTAGCTATTCTAAATATTGCTTGATATATGATTGGCTATCCTTTATAGAAATGATCATATACCTTACCAGGGGAGGGGGCCTGTGAACTTGCGATAACGGTCACTCAGTTTTGCATTGTTGGAAGTGGGTGGAGATCGCTCTGTTTCAAGTTTCTTGATCAATTTTGACTGTGTACGTCCAACACTCTTCTTCATTTTCATTTATAGCTCGTTATTTTACAGAGGGGGCAGGGGCATTCATATTCTTATCTTTCTGTTAGGGTAGTCACTAAATTTACAGTTAGTCATACAAGGGTGTCACACAATTCTTCCTGAGCTTGCTTTCCATCTTACTGCGTCTGACAACTCCATCTGGTAATATATACATTTGTATATTTTTTTCAACTGTGCCATCTATCTTTTTATGCAGGATATTTTATACACACTCTATTTTTTCAATTACTCGCGATTATTTTGATTTGATGCTTAAAACGTATGTTATGTGTACTAAGTCTACTAAAACAAATAATATACTGACATTTTTGAAGACTTTTTGATCCTCTAGTTATATGGTTCACCTGATAATTGTTATATCACGGAGGCAAATTTTAATGCAGCAACATAAAAGTCCCGTTCAGCTGTTCCTATCCTAACACTTTGATAGGACGGGTAATTATTCCACCAGCTTTTAATTTGCAGACTGATATTGTAGCTACAGGTACATGCATGTGAACGCGATGACGCCAATTGCAACTGAGCACAATTTATGAAATTAATGCATCAACTGTGTACACCACACACCACGTCGTAAAACATAGGGAAAAAACAAGTAAATGTCAATACAGATTCAGTTTTCAGTATGTTAGACACCTTCAAATGTTTTTGCAATAGCAATCCGCTCTTTTGGAAACATTGGTTGATAAATAAAGAACGTTGTTCTCTGCCCATATAGTTGTTGTGTATAGGACAAATCTGTAGTGGCATATCATGTATGGGGGCCTACCATTTTTTCATGTGGGAGATTGAAAACTGGAAAATACCCAGCTTGATTTTTTGGTGTGTAGAGGTGCTTGAAAATCTGGGCTGCACTTGTTACAATGAGGCGGCACGGAGTATTGGTAGTACTTTAAGGGGGGGGGGTCTTAAATTGAAAATTGTAACACGATGGGTTCACCCCTCCCCATCACCACGCCACCCCCTTTGCTCGCCCTAACCGTCATAAATGGTAGTGCCCTTTGGCGAGACTGATGTAGACTGCAGATGAGTTCGCCCTATAAAACACACATTTCTCATATTTTAAACTAAGTTGCAGTCATAAAAGCAGACGATAATACACTGAGAACCAATGGAGCTTTTAGATGCTGCCGCATGTGGCAGAAATGATGCATGCGCCACTCAGAACTGACATGTGTGCAGTTTGTTTCAAACTGCAAACCTACACAAGACACTACATGAGGTCCGCAAATAAATGCCGCCTCCTTGTCTTGTGTGATAAAATAGTATGCACGTTAAATGTATTTCACTGTGACTTGTCATGCCTTCAGAAGCATTTCTTCGGACATAAAAACTGTTTGTAGCACTTTTTAAAACCACAAAACTACTAAATTTTAACTGTAGTCATTTTCTATTTGTATTACACCCTTATGTCTCTTTGTTTAATACTTTCTGCTAGTTTCTGGGCATGTTCGAGGGCACGTTTTAAATATGATGTCTGCGTAGGAAAAATATATATCGTGCCTCGTATCCATCTAATAAGTAAAGATTTTCAACTGTGTCACTTTACAGTAAAAAAGATTTAAAAAATAGGTATGAAACAGTCGTGTCGCAGTGTCATTTTCACATCATGTAGACTCCTTCAGTGCAGACGTTTTCTTGTCTCTGCCGAGCGCACCTGCAGCCTCGCTTCGGGTTTATTCGCCTAAAGCACGTGCTCATGTGGACATTTTGTACGTTGCTGCTTGTTGCTTCCGTCTGTGGTATTGTGGTTAGCGTCATTGGCTCGTGGCTTTGGTGTATTTGCGATTGGCTTTGGGATTTGAGCAGAGGAGGGGATGTGAATACATTTTACAAGTAGTATATATAGCTGGACAATGTGTTAATGAATGATTGGGAGATGGAAATGTGATGGTTTAAAGTACTAATCACCCAACTAATCTCACTGGCAGCTTCAGGTTTTCAGAAAAGGGGTGTGTGGAGCCCACTAACGGAATCTCGTGTGTTAGGTACGCGATCGATAACAAACATGCCAACAGGGTTTCCCTTATGAGAATAGGGTATTTTGGTGGGGAAAGGGGTTAACAACCCCTGCGCCCAGCCAGCCCCTGGATCTACTAATGAATCTGCTACTTAGTACTGACCAGTGTGCAACTGGCTAAGCATATCTACAGTTTGTTCAGCAACACCAGAACTACACGTGAACTCGAACCCACAACTTTCTAGTTACACATTTAACCCCCTATTTAACTCAACTATACTAAAACATACGTTGGCCAATGAATTGAAATGAGTACTACTAAAGTAGTTGAAAGAGAATCGTCATCGCTCCTGAGTAGTTTTACACCCAGAAATAGCCACATAATGACCCAACAATGAAGAGCCATTAGTAGACGTTAATGGAAATTGTTATGAAGAATTTTTGTTAAAACGTGACTTCGTACTTATTAATTGGTGAATAACTATCAAACTAAACAGTACATGTACTTTGATGTACATATTGTTTATCTTTCTTTTTTTTCTTTTTTTCTTTTTTTTCTTTTTTCAAATTTTCGCGCCTTCAGCACTTCATTGGACTCTAAAATTGGCTACAGGTTTGATATATTAATTCTATTTACCTATAGTACATCATCAAAAATGAGAAATGCAATAACGGTATCAACTTAGTCTCACTCACTATATTCCCCATAACTAGAGTAAGACGTCCAGGGATTATGGCTTGTAACTATCATGTGACTTAAACAGTACTCTAAGTTAACAAGATTAAAATCTGTATTTTAAACTCTTCCTATAACACATTCTAGTTTTCCTATGATTGAAGCATCTTAAAATGTTATTTCTATTGCACAATTAGAATATTTCAAACCTTTCGTTTGTACATCTTCTAAACTATGGCCATTAGTTGAAAATGAAATGCCACTTCATTTGTATCATTTTTGTTGAACGCATTTCTTCTGTGTTCTCTGCGATGCTCCCTTGTTGTGGTTTCCCTTGGGGAAACAATCCCATTACATCACGGTACAGTTATACTCTACACATAAGACTCGCTCTTTTTAGACAGAGAAAAGTTTAAGACATTCTTTTTCATTGTCTGAAAAATAAAGATATCGATTTTCTAGTCAAGATTTTTTAAACCTGCACTTTTTCACTATATGACTATGAAGTTCATGATTTACAACATTTTCTAGCTTTTCAAATGTCTTGCTGCAGTGATAACACATGTATAAATTTATCTGAAAGCAAAAGAAAACAAAACAAAAACAAAACATCAATGAGTGTTGACCTAATAGTAATAAATAATAAAACATGGTTATCGTGTTCTTTAATAACCACATATACTAGTTATAATATTTTTTAAAGACGATCAATAACCCTCATCATCACTTATTTTTTGCAAATGAATAACCCTCATCATGCTTTTCAACAACCCTCATCGTAGGATGATATCTAAACCAACATTTTTTTTCATTGTTAACAGTTTGATTCAGAAAGCTTACATGACTTATCTATTGTTACACATTTTCTCTACATTTAGGATACATAAAACTGACTTACTTTGACTTGCCAGGGTCATTAAATCACTTTTATCTCTGAATGGGAGATGTTGGCCGCCATTTTGGAGATGAGGGCTGTTGCAATAACCCTCTTCACGTTTCACACAGTGCTTTTGTGTGTTCTATGAAAGGTTCAAACACCGTTAATTTCCTGTAGTGTTTAATAATATTGTAAATAGATTTTGCAACATTTTTTAAATGACGTTACCCTTTAAGACACTTTTTGCAACAATAGAAAAATTCAAACTCCCCAGGAAAAAACAAAACCCTTTTTATTTCAAGATAACACTTGTTTTACGTTTTCCTTTTTCTTTTTGGAAAACAACCACGAACACAATCCTCTAGTTAAGTTTACGTTATGGTTTAGGCATCAGCTGAACGGCACGTACATCAGGACCGTCTTGCCAATTGCTGAAACCAGGAAAGTCAGATCAGTTCGCTGACATCCGTATTTTTTGTGTGTAGCCATTCTTAAGAAACTTTTACCACATACGGATACAAAATAGAGTTGGTGCATTTAAAAGTTAATTAAGACATACAATGCATTGGAGTAACGCAATTAGTTATTGTACATAGTGATTTAGTAGGGAAACAATCTTAATAACTGTACAAAGTATATAGTTACTTTGTGGGGCATAAAGCAAATAGGTATGTTAGGCCTAGAAAAATGATCCTGTGAAAGTTTACGGTATCCCTAGCTAACCCATTTAAAATAATCTTTTGATTAGTTTTTTTATAAAAACTTTTCGAACCTATTTCAGACATAAAATAATATACTAATTTTAGCGATCAATAAAAAAATCATATGTAATTCATCATTTTTGTTTAATTTTACTCGGGAATTTTACCATCATGTTGTGTGTGGAGTCACTTTCATTTTCTATGTGGAGTAAAAAAAAAAATGCGTAATTTTTTTTGCGGTAAAAAAATATGAAGAAAAAAATAAGATTACCACTAACCTATTTTTTCAAAATCATGTTACCAGTGTAACAAAAGTTGTTAAGCCTCCAGTGCGCGGGTTCATTGTAACATGACCGCAGAGTATAATCAACCTGTAGTATAAGTTGCACTGGACAGGTTAATATCCCAGTTACACGCACCTTGATAGGCTTTGTTGTTTACTATGGCCACTGTAGGATTAAGGGACCAGTACTCTCTTGTACTGTGTTGAGCCGATTAGCGGCAGTTCTCTCTTAGACGCTGGTACAGCAGCATGTAGGAGCTGGCAACCTACTCCCTGGAACATAGGCCCCTTTCTTGTTACTTACCGAGGCTGGCCATGGCCTTCCTCCCTCACCGTCAGATATGCGTGGGGGCGCCCGTAGTACAGCAAAAGTCCTCCCCCGTGCGGAGGCCTCTCGTGAAACCGGGTAATACACCCCACGACCTACGACAGTATACGGTCTTGGTACGTTTTTAGTCTTAGGAAACACAACGAGGGGGTAAAAAAACGTCTGCAGCGCAGTGGGGCCACGCCTGGACAAGAGGTGAGCCCCTGGGTGAGTGTCGCCGCTTGGCGCCGCGTGTTCCTGTTGATCCAGTAGCAGATTGGTTTCGGATGTTCAGACGTTCCACCTACTTTGTTTACCGGAACCAAACAATAATTTTTTCTAGGCCTTACTTAAAATCACCACATAAGTAGTTTTCTTAGACGAAAGCGTGCTGCAAATTTGTGACCTAATGCACAACGGCTTCTAATATCAGTTTAATTTCTAAGATTGCCTTTTTCCTGAATCATGCTTCGTTACAATAAGATTTGGTTACTGTCAAAAATGATTTATCATTCAAGTTACAACTGCATACCGCAGCCTTAATAAATAATATTTGTAAAATGGGTGTAGAGTTTTAGAAAATGAAATAAAAGATTGAAATGTAAGCGTAATGTATCCTGTCTTTTCTTGTAAATCACTATGATTTGGGTAAATTTTGATCAATTTTCCATAACATAATCCTACATGACTCACCACAAAGAAATTAACATACACAACTCAATGCACAGATCATTTATTGTATATTCGCTGTGCAGAAGCGAGGCAGGGGGAGGATGGACCCTCCTCACAAACAAGACTTAACCAAAATGTAAACAATTTTGTAAAAGTATAAAAACTGAAACATGAACTATTGGTTCAAATCTTATCTGCACATATTAATTTGTTTCAATAATCTATGCCAAGACACAAAAATTTAACATTTCTGGCTAAGAAATTGATCATGAATAATGATACCCGGGGTCGTCCAGAAAGGGGAGGGGGAGGTCGTCCAACTTTTCTGATTCCTTTTGGAAAGTCGCTGAACTTGTCAGATAACTGCTGGGGGGGTGTCCCCTAACTTTTGTTATTACGCAACAGTATTTTTTTATATTCTTTTAGCAATTGTCCAGAAATGCAATGACTATATAGATGACTATTGATTTGATTGTTTCATATTATGTATGATCATTAAGACTGTAAAAACAAAACATAACATAAAAAGTACATCTATATATAAAACATTATTATTCATGAATGGGTGGAGCATCATTTTATGTTAAAGCATGTAGAAATGTGTGACTTTTTCAAATGCTGTTTCAGCATAAACATTTCTTTTTACGAGCTCACTTCATGCTGCAATATCATTCCGTTTGTGGATGCTTTTTTTTTTTTTTTGGGGGGGAATCCTTATCAATATCTTGAATTATAACAATATCAATTTCAATTGGATCTACACAATTAAATTTCTTCAAAGTGTTCATCATCCTCTCTACCAGCCGTTTATCCTTTTGCCTTTTGGCCTTTTTTCTAATTTTTCTACATCTGTAGCAGGGTTGGGGTGGGGGTCACTCAACTTTTAAAAATGTTGGTGGTGGTCGGGTAAAATTAATTATCTCAAAGTGGGAGGGTACTGATCTTTTTCGTTGAGTCCAACAAAATGGACGATCACATCATTTTGGTTTAAATGGTTGGTATAAACAAATGTTTTGGCAGTTTCATACATATCAAGCCGATATAAATTGCTTTTTATTCTATGTAGATCCAGTGATCTGATAGATGTAAACGTATCTATGATAAATACCCCACCGCCGCAGGGATGGGGTGGGGCAAAAGACTCCCCTAATTCATAAAACAAGTTATTAATTAGAATGTGACTGATTTTACTTGAACATGACTACTCCAGTTGATTCGTCTAAGATGAACAGGATGTGGGTAGAATGCAGTATCTACTAGTATCATGAATTTATGAGACACTCCATGTATTCCTGCTAGTATGCAATCATGGTCATGTGCACTTGTTAGAAACACAAGCTTTTCTTTCAATTCCTGATGGATAAATGTTTAGTTGTATAACAAAAATCAAGACTTCAATAACTTGCTGCTGTTGTGCATTAATAATGTTTGTGCATTAATTTAAGTTCATCTTAACAAAACAGTTTGTTTTTGTTTTCAAATAACATGATGTGGGTGTATTGTGGTTATATGTGTCTAAAAAAGTGATGTCTTGCACGTATAGCCTCTTTTGAAACTATATTCATCATGCATGCGGCATATTAAAGGCTATTAGGCTATTTAAAGACATGGAAACACGACAATCTATTCTAATAGAAAAATACCTAAAAGGAAGTGATATTACATATTTCAAATAATAACAATGAAAATCAAGTGTTACGTCATTTGAGTAGCCAGTTTAAGAGGTTTATGTTTGAAGGATGGACGTTTACATTCAACCAAACTATAACCAAACTATAACCAACTATAACCAAACTATAGCCAACCATATGACCCAAAATGATGTGGGCATAAAGTTACCCATATTGAAGCTATAACAAAACTATCATACAGAATTCAATAGATTGCTACTCAAAATCACAACACTATGACCTGTGATATTGGAAGGTGCCTCTAATTTAACACCTGTTTAGGTTGGACATTATAGATATCAATGTTTTTCTCTAATCAGCAATAGTTTATTAAATATTATTATTATTAATATTATTATTATTATTACTTGTATTTGCACTCCTTGGAGATTCTTTTATCAAGTTTTGCAATTTCCATGAAATAATATAGAAAACCATCAAAATAATTAATCAAGCTGTACATCTCATGATAAAAAGTCTTTGGGCCCATATCTACTTTTCAAAATAATTAAATATCTACCTTGTGCAGACCCTGGCGGATGCAAGAAGTCCTCTCCTTTGCAGCCACGCTATTGTCTCTTCTGTGCTAATTAATATTGTAGTAAATAGAGTGAATATATCCATGATTTTGATGTTTAAAAATTTGAAATGTTAAAATGATTGGAAATATAAACAATATATATATGTTTATGTTTATTACGTACCAACGTTTCGTAAAAGACGTACAAAAGCTACTACAAACGTATGGCGTATGACTTTTTTTAAAATAAATACTCGACCAAATATGTAAATGACTATTATTTATTGAAGATGATGAAAAGTGTTGAATATACATGATGTTGAAGTTGACATTAATTCTTAATAATGTATGAACTGCCTAAGTTTGACTTAAATTATAGGGGGCATTAATAGTCAAACTGCAGTACTAAACAAAATTGCAATGACTAATGACGAATAGTAAATTGCTCAAATCTTCATGCTGCTCTTAGATTAATCTCCTTAAAAGTATCGTCAATCTTGCTTAAAGAGGTCGTTATGATTCCTGTTTGGAGACTCTCTTTTATGTCGTAAAATGTGATTTAAAAACTACTGAAATGAAAATAAATAAAAACAAATAGCTTCACAAATGTCGAAGTCTAAGTTTATTAAGAAAATTACATTACATTTGAAACTTTGATCAAATATAAAAATTATCATTATCGTAACATTTTGAAGAATAAAAAATGACGGCCATAAGTCTAAAAATCATACGTCAATATAAAAATTCAACTGGATACATAATTGGAATGATCATTGAACTCTATTTAAAATTATTATTGTACATAAGTATCTGTCAAATAAGTTGGATAACATGAAGTGAAATAAAAAAGTAGCATTTTTCGGTAATTGATTGTGAAAGAGAAAATTTCATCAAAATTGTGACGTCCATGGGTTTCGCATGTTTAGAAAAGAAGTAAAGAAACAGTGAAAATTTCACTTGATAAACGTAAGTCAATATTTAATAAATATTCATGGAACCACATAAAAAAGCTTTCTCTTTCTAATAAAGAAAGAAATGTGGTTCCTAATATTTTTCAATAGACGATATAGGATATCAAAGAAAGTCCCCTATATTTAACATTACCCTGCGCCCACGTGGCCGACTTGTTTACTTTCGGCCGCGAGCTGCTCTTAGTGACGTAATCTTTCTTTGTCTTTATTTCGAGGTGACCTGTTTAGCCACTCGCGTTCTTTGTCTCAGACAGGTTTAAGACAGGTTTGTTCCTGTACAGGCTTGCGGCCTTTCTTCTCTTCCACGGGGATGGCCCACGAAACAATCTAAGCTTAACCACATGATCACTGCTTATTTCAATGATCTGATGTTGTCCCGTCCACGGCTGTGAATGGAGCTTATCTCGTCCGTGAGGAGGGCTGTACATCATCACTTGGTCCCCGACTTTATACCGACGGCCCTGTACCTTCTTGCTTTGTTGTGCTTGCTGTACTTCCACAGCCCCTTCCCGAAACCTCACGTACTGTTTCTGCTGTCTGCATCACCTGATTCCTATGGTGAAACACGATGACGAATAACACTGTGGAACCGCCCGGTCATCACGCCCATACATCAAATCGATAGGCAGAAGTGGATTCACACACTGGCTGTAAAACAGCTTCTGTGGTGTAAACCCTGTGCTGGCATGAGGAGTTGTTGTTGTATGTATAAAAGACAAACGGCAACAACTCATCCCAGTTATCTTTCTCATGGACGTTCAGGGCCCTTAAAATGGCCTTAATAGTCTTGTTACTCTGCTCCACCATTTCATTGCTCCATGGAGCATACGCGGTCGTATCGTCTTGTATATTTTATACATCTTGCACAGCTCTAAACAATGCTGGTTGTCGAATTCGAAGTCCTTGATCGCTATGCAGCTTCTGCATCACTCCATGTCGTGAAATGTACTCCCTGAAGAGTACATTCACCACAGCTTCTGCTGTTTTCTTCTATAGCGCATACAGTTCCATTCGCTTTGAAAAATAACCTTGAATCACACAGATGTACTTGTTGCTTGCTGGCGAGTCTGGAAGTGGCCCCTGGAGGTCTAAACCCACACGCTCATCGCGGAAAAACCCACATATTGCGTTTTCATCGGGGCTTCCCTCCCCCAGCTCCCGACTTGCTATGTTGGCATGTCAAGCATACACGGCACATCAGCTTCACATCTTCTGTCATTCCGGCCACGCGAACCGCCGTCGCAGTATCTCATACACTCGTTCATAGCCCAAGTGACTAACACTACGGACATGAACACATCTCCATACACTCTTGCACCACGCGACCAGCACTAAACGAACTTGCACGCGCTCAACGGGGCGACCCTTCATCTGAATTGTCTTGTCCAAAATCATCACCCCGCTCTCTGCTTGGTACAGCATAGGCCATCATCGACAGTACGCCTGCACCTCTGGACTCTCCTTCTTTACTTCTTCATCATCACCACCCCCCCATCGAGCTTTCAGCTCCTGTAATCTTCGCAGGCATATATCGCGCTTTTGTGCCTCGCACCATTCCGGATCACCCAAGCCCGCGAGCACCCTCACGCACTGCCGCTCCGCTCGAGAAACAGATTGATCGCACAACGCGACGTCCTCCGCCGTCATCATTGTCTTCCATGTCGCTCTCGCCTGAAGATTCACCTCGCACGAAGCGGTCTTGAACGGGCTTAGCACCCTGCCGCTTTTCTGCTAACCAACGAGATCTGCGAACTACAGTCTTTTTCCTGTTTGAAGAGAACCGAACAGACGAATCTGTATCAATGTCCTCTACCTCACAAAGATCCAGCTGCGTTTGGTTGGGCAGGTCGTGGAGTCATCGGTCAAGTACACATTAAATTCTATCCCATCCACGAACTCTGGCTCCTCTCCATCCTCATCATCCGAGTCCACATAACGCATAGCCAACTCCCCAGGGGCCCCAGTAATGCAGAAGCATCACACTGAGCTACGTTCACAGAGCTAGGCCTCGTGAGTGCCTCATCAGAATCGTCGGAGTCTTCTTCCCTACCCTTGTTCATCTTCTTTTTGTGAAACTTCACGGTCAGGCACTCCCCCAGCTTGCAGTGTGGTCGCTTGTTGAAGGCATCCTGCTGGTCTGCGTGCTCACACGCTTGGCGCGACAAGCTGTCGGCTACCTCGTAGTTTCCCTGGCACATGGCAAATTCTCCACGGCTTGTACCATCCCATCTCGACCAGCCAACGCATGTACATGTTTTTTGGACTGGTGATAGTCTTGCACCCACGTTAGGGGCAGCATGATCTGTCCAAATGACGACCATGGTCCCCTTGTGATGTCTCTGAAGTAGCGCATGAAAAATACAACGGCGAGAACCCTTTTCGTTGTATCAATATGGCCTGGCGGCTCTTAGCACAACGTGTTGATGCAAACCCTAACGGCACGAACTTTCCATCTTGCTCCTGCTCCAACGTCCACCAATGGCAAATAGACTTCAAGGCCCACTTTTCAGGTGGAAATCTGTATCGGGATTGGATAATATTGCAGTGGTAGACATGCTATACCTTTATTTCGTGAACGCGAATGTGTGATCCCCCCGTCCATTGAAATGATAAACCTTTTTTGTCAACTCTGTCAGTGGCTTGGCCAACTCACTGTAATTGTTCATGAAGCGACAATATTATCCGACAATAGTATAAAACCCAGATACGCACGCACCTCGCTGAGGTTCTTTGAACTGCCCACTTGTGCAACGCTTGCACCTTTGCTCCGACTAGGTCGGATGCCATGTTCTGTCCACCTCATGACCGAGATATTCTACACTGGTCACAAACAGCTGGCACTTCTTGGGCTTCAACTTCAGGTTGGCTTGTCTCAATCACTGAACACTGGCAAGCGGGAGGTTCGTGCTAGCCATCTGAAAATCCCGCCCAAAAGTGAGGATATCATCCAGATAAAACCAGACACTGACTCCACACAATATCTGCTAGCACCATCTCCATTAATCTGCAAAAACTTGCTGGCGCGTTGCAGAGGCCGAACGGCATCACGGTCCACTGAAAAAGTCCCCCTGTGCTACAAACGCTGTCTTTTCTGCATCTTCTGGATCCATTGGGACCTGCCAGTAGCCGTCATGGGAGATCAAGCGCAAATGCCTAGAACCTTCTAGAGCATCCAGACACTGCCAATTCTTGGCAGCGGGTAAGCATCCTTCTTGGTGACTTCTTATTCAGCTTCCGAAAATCAATGCAGAACGGAAGTTCCCCTGATTTTTTTTGCACTAGAATCGCGGCCGCGGGTGGGGGTTTCGGGGGGCAGACAATGGCGGCATCAGGAGCTTTGTCACATTCGGGGGACTCACAGTGGTCTGCGACGCCACCCGCCTCTCGGCGAGTTTTGTCACACACGGGGACACACTGCAGTCTGTGACGCCACCCCCTCCTCGCTGATCCCTCCCAGTCGGTTGCCCTCGTCAGACAACCTCGTGGAATGACACTCACGGCAACTCCATCTGTCGGTTCTCACGGCTGCAAGGCAGTCAGCCGCACTGACCTATCGTCCAGGGGAGTCACTTGGCGGATGCAGTACTTCTCTCGCCCGTGGTGGAACGACCTCGCATCGCCCCACCATTCTTCTCTGCAAACGATGACTTCTCAACAGACTCAGATTTTAATCTGGTCAATGCCGAGGAACTTCCAGTGTCGCGTGTATCACTCTCAGCAAGGACGACCTGCGACACGGCGTCCTTGCTTATGAGTTTCCCTTATTCTGTTTCGTGGGGTCGCGCCGTTTGCGACCAATGGATCGGGAAAGTTCAAGCCACTCTTTCTTCGGTTTGTTGATTGCCCTGGAGCACAGGATCCGCGTGTCCTGGTACCCCACATGGGCATAGTCTCTGCTTGGTGGATGATACTCGCATCATCCTTTGTCACACCCGGCCGTCCACCTCCGCCCCCTTTGTGCGTCCCTCCCCGAAGGGACTTTGCACCTGCCGAGGGAATCGTACCCCACAAACACGGGTTCCACCACCACCACCACCACCATCATCATCATCATCGCCGGTGTGTTTTGATTAGCGTGCAGGTGCTGGGGGTAACGTCCACTTCAGTGGACCCCTTCCAGGTAGCTGGCTAGCTGCACGCATGGCTGTTCGTACACCGGATCTCCATGTGGTTTTCTCATGAGGATCGGTTTTTGAGAGTCCCCAGTCCCTCATATCCCTCTCAGTCACCTGCTTCCATGAAGTCTTGGGTCTACCGGTTCCACGTATACCAGCCACTTGCATGTCCCATGCTGTCTTGATTGCTCCGGTTGACCGTACCATGTGGCCATACCAACAAAGTCTTCTCTCCTTCAGAATGAGGTCAAGGTCCTCAAGGCCGAGAAGCTTCAAAAGCTCACTTGAACTGGTGGTGGCGACGTTCTCCGGCTTCACATTGCAGATCTGTCTGATCATTGCCCTGTCATTGCGTTGCAAACGTTGAAAGTTTGGCTTGGTTAAGGGCCATGTCTCACTAGCATGGAGCATTGCACTCCGTACCCAAGTACTGTATACATGTCCCCGCGTCTTGTGTGAGAGGTGGCGAGATGAGAGAACAGGCAGCAGCTCCCTAAACTTTCTCCAGGCTGTCTTCACCCGTGTTGTCGTTGCAGCGTCACAGCCACCGGCAGCCGAGAGCATGTCTCCCAGGTAAAAAGGAAGCTATGTATCCACATTTGTCACATTTTACCTACGGCCCTTCATGTGCTGACCTTCCTTGCTGTAGTTAATAAAGCAGTGACTGCAAGTGAGTTGAGATTATCCTGCAGATATCCGTGTAATTTGTATCAGATCCATGTGGACTTAGAGAGTATTCACCTGTGTGTGGTGGTGTGAATTAATCCATGTGGACTTAGGGAAATTTGTGATGAGAATGTGTGATGAAACCCCGAACAAATTCCGTTGTCTGCACCACTTTTTGAGTAATGAGAGGTGTAATGAGTGTTGTAGTGTTTATTTCATTCTGTTCCGGTCCCAACTACCCGAGGCGCCACATATATCCTTTTTTTATCTCCAGCTTCCCTAAACAAGTGCCGTGATGCTCAGAGAAGAGCGGTGCTTTACTCTGTTGACTTAAGCGTGCCCCTGGCAGTACAACGGTCCCTTTACTTGTCTTTCCTGGTCTCATAATTATTTAGCAACGAACTTTGTTCGTGCTAAATGATTGTATTAGTGAGGCTGGGGGGGCAGAGGGTAGAGAGGTTTTTCAAAGTAAATTTATATATGTTTTATTAGAAGGATTTTCGAGATTTTTGTTTTTGGTGGAAATTGTGTTGAATTACACGTCAGGCCCGAAAATTTGGCAGTTCTTTAATTTTACAACATTTAATCTTTATCATCACTAAGAAATAAATATAGTAATGTCATTGTGATATATGTATTTTATTCTGCATTTGTTAGGTGGGCCAATTCTAACTTCATAGGAGAATTTGAGGCCATGTTAAAATACTTTAAACGCTCCATTTTCACTCGTAATAAAGCAACATACTGCGTTTACCCGGAAATCAGGGTAAACCAGCAGAATAAAGTTCAACCACATAAAAAAAATCAAAATATATTATTACCTGCACCAGCCGGTTGCACTTAAAAGGTTCTATTATTCAAAGTATTGATGGTGATTCTTATTATCACACTTTGAGACCATAATATTCTACATATTTTAAGAAATCTATCGAATACTCCCCAGATCAAGATGACAAAATTGCTCTTTATTATTGCCCTACCTGTCTGCTAACATATCGTTTATCGAAAGCGCTATGTTAACAATATGCAACAATGATGCACGCTTGACTAAGGCTGATTCTCTGAAACCAGCATATGCATAAATTATGATAATGAGCTTTTGTAGCTTACTCCTTATCTCATTGCAGTATGGTCGGTGTTGACCTGTTTCGTGTAATAAAGGCTACTCATTGATTAGCGTAGTCAGTCGAATGTAACGTTAAATATTATTGGTAGTTGCGCCATCTGTTAGCCAATGAGATGGCGCAATAATTTAGTCTGTTCGATGTCAGAATTATTTTCATTATTTCTCGTGTCAGCGTGATTTATGATGAGACGAAATGCACATCGATATGGCGGATGTTACAAATTTTATTAGGTATTTTTACCATTTTCTTAAATTACATCGTTATTTAAACGTGTTAGTGTTTAATCGTGTCGGATAAATTTTATTCGCTCGATTAGGTGCCAATAGCGTTCTTTTTTACAAGCCGTTTTTCTGCGATAATCGTGTTTTTTGCACATTTCATCTGCTATGCCAAGTCAATCTCTAATGAAATTGTTAATGTAATAAAGTCGGCAAAGCCGACATAGCGGCACCGTAGGCGGCGCGTAGGCGGTGCCGCAGGCGTCGGAGGGGGTGAGTGCGGAGGGGGGAAACCCTCCTGCGCTTGGGGCAAGGGGATTCTGTCGGGAGACATATAGAAACAGTTTAAGGTTCTCGTCATGCATATTAGGTTTATTTAGTCAGTCAGAACACAGCAAATGCCTTTTAGGTTTTATTTACTCAGTCATAACACAACTATGCATCCATTTGTTTATTTCATTTCTACATTTCACATGGTTCATTTTGCATTTGATACATGTGCGTGCCACCTGGGATGACACATATCCTTGTGCCATCCCAAAAGCAGACAGTTTGTCTCAACTGTCCAAGTGTGAGTGACAGTGAAGAGACGAGCAGACAAAAGAGAGAGTCTGTGTCTCCGGGAATTGGCGGCATGTCCATTTATAGTCAACCCCGCACGCTAACATGTTAATGTCTCTGCTCAGCTGACTTGTTGCATCCAATACGCAACCACACGCATCACATTTCTCACACTTATGTTGATGCATGACGCAACTCATTATTACATGAATGCCTGTACTTTTCCATTCCTACCACATCAATACGAACCCATACACGGCCATATTAACTTAGACTTAAGACTTTTACTCTCTTTACATTATTTCTTTTTACTTTACATCTCATAACATGACATTAAATCTTTAGTACCTTATATTTCATAACATGACATTAAATCTTTAGTACCTTATATTTCATAACATGACATAACCCCCTTTAATATTTCAATCAACACTATCTTGTTCCCCTTAAAGTTGTACAAATATTACGTTACATGACATCTCCCGAAATTTTTTGAAAATTTGATGCATCTTTCTGCAATCTAGACTAGAGCTACTATTTGGCATAGACAGATATCTACATAGTGTTTCGCGATATTCATTCAAATATTACTTATATATGCCATAAGATAATACTTATTATATAACTGGAATGTACATCATGTAATGGAATCATAATATTAATGAATGTGTGATATCTGCTCTGTATCCTTTTAATGCCACAATTAAATAGAAAATATTAGAATTCTGGTATGAAAAGTTTTAGCACGTGCAATGAAATATTAGACCCACAAAAAAAGTGGTGTATCCAAAACTTGACTGAAAACCCCCTCGAGAAATGGAATATCGGTGACAAAATATACATCATCCCTTACTTATATTTTCGTAAGATAAATATTACTTATGAGTCATAAATATTATATGATCTATGGTGAACGTAGATCAGTAGGATTATGGATATATTTGTCTAGAAATTTGGTTATGGCTGATGAAGTTTCTTTCACCTTATGGAAAATGTCCTCTACATATAATTCTAAGAAATTGAGTCTTAATTAAAGGGAACTGAGGGCGGGGAATAAATGTTCGCTGCTAAATTTCGAGGGCGTGGAGGC
>CM032664.1:35511761-35542248 GCA_019095985.1 Streblospio benedicti | reverse complement strand
GTTTAATAAATAATATAATAAATTGAAGACACCATTTTACATGGCCCCAGCATCATTGATATAGGAGCGGTCGGTGCTTTATGGATACTACTATGATTTACGAACAATATACCATACATGTTACTACTATTATATATTAGTAGTAATGTGTATGGCATAGTATTTGTAAATCACAATACTAATATACACTTACACCTCCCATGATGCTGAGGCCCATGATTTTAAACACAGTTAATTAAGTATGGAATGTGGATGGTGATATCATTGAAACAAAAATATGAAAAAACTTGTTATATGAAAATAAGGTATCAATTAAAATATTTTTTTGTACTGACTTATGTGCGAAACACGCCTAGCTACGTAATTATGAAAATAAAAAGAGGTGACTGTGTGTGAAGATGGAGGCAAATTCACGTGTTAACCGTCTTTTAATTCCAAACACAAAAAGAGATTGAAGGCTAACTGGTTATGACCGGAATACACGGAAACCACGGTTTCGTGACGTGCTACTGGCCGGTGAGTGAATTCTCGTTCCCCATTAGTAAATAGAGAGAAATTGCTGACTTTCTGCAAGAGTCTTGTATTAAAATTGTGCTAATCTTCTTACTTTAACTTCAAACAATTCCTTTAACCTCTGCTCTACAACATACTGAAGTATTCGCTTGAAAATAATTGATAATAAAGATTTGCTGGGATTATTTACTTTTCCATCTTTTTCATCCACTGCAAAATGAAAAATACTGCATTGAGTCCTGACAGCAAACGTTTGACGTTCCACAGAGGGTTGGATCACAAACAAATACTGGACTAGCAGGTGGTTGCTCACAAAAGTGCTTCCTTCTAATTTCAGGATAACTTTCTCTCAAACGAATTATAAAATGTGATGATATTACTAAGAGTATGCAAACAGCCATACCTTACCAGAAAATAATAACAAATGGAGCTGTCAACACACGGGTTAGAAATATCTATAGGTGTTTTGGTTGATCTATAAATCTAGACTAACATGACCCCCACTCATCAAAATAAAGTGATACTGCATAGCAGGTGGATCCTTGAGACTATTATCTTTATTTTATTTCCAAGTCACTTTCATTTGAAGGATTGGTGAAATGTAACATTATTGCTACAGCTTGCACAGGAATAACTTATAAAGAGTTCTGTGCAGATACAGCTGTAAGACAGGATTTAGTTTAGAAAATGATCTTGGTAGATTTTATATATAGTTTGCTGACAATCAACCACCATACATATAGTCTTTTTGGCTGTTATTTCCCGTTATTATCTGCCTATTAATGTAAAAATTAAGTTGGTCAATCAGTAGTAATAAGCGTTCAATCCATTCATCATTGGACATTTTCTGATACTTTTACGGGTTATAATAGCGGAGTTTGACTTAGGTGCACATTGGAAAAAATAATGCCACAATATGGTCAAACTAACGAGCTGGTATATCTTTTCCACTATCTATCATAATCATCTCCATCCAGTATGTTGTGCGCAGTGTATATATATAATGAGTTCACAATTCATAAATAGGATAAATAATAAATTTAAACCATATAAATATTGTGTCAAAATACGGCAAAATTTCCTTCATTATGCAGGGGCAGTTTATTTACATAGCAACTCCAAGCTCGTGGCTGGCGCATCCTCCATCACATGCATTGCTACGGCTGACGTACATACGTATGAATCAGAGCTTTTTCATCAGGCTGTTTCTTGAAACCGTGTTTCGTGTATTGACCACTGGCTGAAGTCACACACACTGAAGCTAAACTAGTTTATGACGGAACTAACAATGTATTTTGACATATATTGAAATAAAGTTTACGTGCGAAATTAGATATAAAACTAGGTACATCACGACCAATACAAAACAAACTACATAAGTAAATTACAAAAAATTTTTATATTTGATAAAAAATGATATTTTTTACTGTGACTTATGTCTTGAAACCTAGCTACGTAATATGAAAATAAAAGAGGTGACTGTTGTTAACGGTTAGCATACAAGATAACTAACGACTTTTATTGAATAATTGGGGGAGAAAAGAAAACGACAAACCAGACCCCAACCAAGGAAATATGAAAAAACTTGTTATATATAAAAATAAGGTATCAATTAAAATATTTTATGTGACTTAGTCTTTTCATTTGGAAAAAACTAAGGAAACCAGTACATTTCATATATACATTCACATGTTGTATAGCTTTGTTTGTTACAGGTGAGAATATGGCGGATCACGTGGATCATTACAGCGGCAGCTGGAGGATGCGGCATGGAGCGGGAAAGTGGAGGAGATCAGGGACGTGATAGAGCAGGGAGAGACACGAGGGAGGAGGTGAACTGGACCGCAGTGATGGAGGAGGCGTGGTTGATGTATGAGTTTGATGTGGTGAGGCTGATACTGAGATGCTGAGAGAGGGACATTACAGAAGAGGTTAGAATGGTCAGCTCAGATAGGAGATGTAGGATATGAGGGGAGGTGATAGAGCAGCGGAAAGACATAGGGAAGGAGGTGGACTGGGGAATGTGATGGAGGAGGCATGGATAAAAAAGCAATTAGATGTGGTGAGGGTGATACGAGATGCTGAGAGAGGGGACATTACAGAAGAGGTTAGAGTATTCAATTATGGTAGGAGATGTAAGTTATGTGAGGGAGTGATAAAGCAGGGGAAAGACGTGGGGAAAAAGGTGGACTGGGGGTTGGTGATGATGGAGGCATGGAATAGGAATGTCTCAGATGGTGAAAGCTGATACGAGATGCTGAGAGAGGACATTACAGCAGAGGTTAGAGTATTCAGCTAGGTTAGGAGATGTAGGATATGTGAGGGAGGTTATAGACCAGAGAAAAGAAGGAGGAGGAAAGTGGACTGGGGAAGGTGATGGAGGATGCATGGGAGAAACATCTCAGATGTAGTGAGGCGTGATACGATGGTGGGACATTACAGCAGATATTAGAGTATTCAGCTAGGTTAGGAGATGTAGGTTATGTGGGGGACATAATAAAGCAGGGGAAAGACGTGGGGGGGGGTGGACTGGGGAAAGGTGATGATGGAGGCATGGATTAGGAATGTCTCGGATGTGGTGAGGGTTACGAGATGCTGAGAGGACATTACAGAAGAGGTTAGAGTATTCAGCTAGGTTAGGAGATGTAGGATATGTGAGGGACGTGATAAAACAGGGAAAAGACGTGGGGGAAAAAGGTGGACTGGGGAAGGTGATGATGGAGGCATGGGAGAAACATCCAGATGTGGTGAAGGTGATACGAGATGGCAATGAGAGGGACATTACAGCAGAGGTTAGAGTATTCAGCTAGGTAGGAGATGTAAGTTATGTGAGGGATGTGATAAAGCAGGGGAAAGACATGGGGAGGGGTGGACTGGGGGAAGGTGATGATGGGCATGGATAAAGAATCAGTTTGATGTGGTGAGGGTGATACGAGATGCTGAGAGAGGGACATTACAGCAGAGGTTAGAGTTTTCAGCTAGGTTAGGAGATGTAGGATATGTGAGGGACGTGATAACAGCAGGGGAAAGACGTGGGGGGAGGGGTGGACTGGGGGAAGGTGATGGAGGAGGCATGGATAAAGAATCATCCAGATGTGGTGAGTGTTGATACGAGATGCTGAGAGAGGACATTACAGCAGAGGTTAGAGTGGTCAACTAGGTTAGGAGATGTAGGATATGTGAGGGAGGTGATAAAGCAGGGGAAAGACGTGGGGGGAGGAAATTGGACTGGGGGAAGGTGATGGAGGAGGCATGGAATAGGAATGTCTCAGATGTGGTGAGGGTGATACGAGATGCTGAGAGAGGAACATTACAGCAGAGGTTAGAGTTTTCAGCAAGGTTAGGAGATGTAGGATATATGAGGGAGGTTATAGAGCAGAGAAAGAAACAGGGGAGAGGAGTGGACTGGGGGAAGGTGATGGAGGTGGCATGGAAAAGCAATATCATCCAGATTTAGCGACTCTAGTGAGCGTGACACGAGATGGTGGGACATTACAGCAGATATTAGAGTGTTCAGCTAGGTTTTGGAAATGTAGGTTATGTGAGGGACATGATAAAACAGGGGAAAGACGGAAAGGGGAGGAGGTGGACTGGGGGAAGGTGATGATGGAGGCATGGAATAGGAATGTCTCAGATGTGGTGAGGGTAATACGAGATGCTGAGAGAGGGACATTACAGCAGAGGTTAGAGTTTTCAGTTAGGTTAGGAGATGTAGGATATGTGAGGGACGACATAAAACAGGGAAAATGTGGGGGGGGAGGTGGACTGGGAGAAGGTGATGATGGTGGCATGGAATAGAATGTCTCTCAGATGTGGTGAGGGTGATACGAGATGCTGAGAGAGGGACATTACAAAAGAGGTTAGAGTTTTCAGCTAGATTAGGAGATATAGGATATGTGAGGGGAGTGATAAAACAAGGGAAGAGATGGGGGAGGAGGTGGACTGGGGGTGGTGATGGAGGTGGCATGGATAAAAAGAATCGGTTAGATGTGTTGAAGGTGATACGAGATGGTGTAGAGGGACATTACAGAAGAGGTTAGAGTGGTCAGTCAAGATAGTAGATGATGGGTATGTGAGAGAAGTGATAGAGCAGCGGAAAGACATGGGTGAGGAGGTGATGAACTGGGGGAAGGTGATGAAGGTGCTGCATGGAATAACAATCAGTTTGATGTGCTGAGGATGATACGAGATTGTGGGAGAGGGACATTACAGAAGAGGTTAGAGTATTCAATTATGGTAGGAGATATAGGATATGTTAGGGAGGTTATAGAGCAGGGAAGAGACGCAGGGGAAAAGGTGGACTGGGGGTTGGTGATGCAGGAGGCATGGGAGAAAACATCATCAGATGTTGATGGTGAGCTGATACGAGATGCTGAGAGAAAACATTACAGCAGAGGTTAGAGGGGTCAGCTTGGTTAGGAGATGTAGGATATGTGAGGGACGTGATAGAACAGGGAGAGACGTGGGAGAGATGTGGACTGGGGGAAGTTGATAAAGTCTAAGAACGTAAAGATGGTAAGCAAATGACATAAACATACAGTAGAAATAATTGTTAACAAAGGGCAATACGAGGGAGGTACTTTACAGATGTTATTGGAGATAGCAGCAAAATTTGGAGATGAGGAATATGTAGTGAAATACTTAAAGAAGAATGAAATTCAGACCAATTGGTATCAGGTTTTGTACAAGGGTATATTGTTTGGAGTATACGAACACATAGTTTCACATATAAATACAAATGATGCATTAATGAAAGCCTGTTATGATGGTAATATGACATACATACAAGATCACTGCAGTGATGAGTCTGACAGTAATTTTACATACTCATTCTGATGTGGGATTAAAGCCCTTTAATACATGGTGCTCAAAGTCAAATACAGAAAAACTATGTTATTTCATTATTGCATATAATAACAAGCATATGAATATTGCAAAATATTTAGTTAGCCAGAATTTCATAACACCTGTTCATGTTATGCAGCTAATATGTGATGATTTAAGTAATGAAATAGTTAAGTTTATACTGGAAAACACCAAAGATATAAATGTCCAAGATGAAGAAGGTAGAAGCGTTCTCCACGTCTTGTGTAGGAATCAGAAGCCCAACAGCTCACTATTTAATATTTTGCTCTCCCGTTCTGATATTGATGTTAACTTGCCAGATGCAATGGGACAAACTGCTTTGCATTTTACTGTGCAAATCACTTGAAAGAAAACATTTTTTTCATGGAACATGAGAAAGATATCCATGCAGATAAGAAACTTAAAATGAATGTGTATGAAACCAAATACACAAAAAGTTGGAGAATGCTATAAAAGCTTTGATAGAAAATGGAGCAACTGTTAATACTGTTGACTGCAATGGCCAGAACTGCCCTTCATTTAGTGTGTTGCTGTAAAGGTTCCAGTAAGAAGATTTTACCTGCCAAATGTCAATTATTGCTGGATAATGGTGCATACATTAACCATCAAGATGGAGGAGGCATGACTCCCCGTGGCACTTGCGTCCATCAGTGGAAATAAAGAAATTGTGAAATTGCTTATCAATCGAGGATGTGATATTAACATACCAAATATACATGGTAAATCCCCAGTATATAGACTGTGTGAAAATAAGCAAATTTCTTTTTATTGAAAATATTACTTGAGCATAACCCAAACATTAACCAATCAGATGACCACAGTGTGACCCCATTAGCTGTAGGGAGCAAACTTGGATACACACAAATTGTGTCTCTCCTATTGAAGCATCATGCTGATGTTGCCTTGGAAGATAATGAAGGGAAAATTCCTCTTCACAAAGTGACTGACACCAAAACAGCTAATCTTCTCATCAAGAATAACTCACCGCTAGACACCCAAGACATAACTGGCTGTGCTCCAATAGACTATGCTGTGGTCAATCGGGATTTTGATTTTGTAAACCTCTTAGTAAAATCAGGCTGTAATGTAGATACAAGAGATAATCTTGGATATACTTTAATTCACACAGCGATTAGTGGCATGATGAAACTTAATCATTTACCAAAAGAATTACAAGTCATCAAGTGAAAAGTATCATTAAACTTTTGATTAAATTGTCAAATAGTTTAAACACCAAAAACATTTACGGAGAATCCCCTTTGATGTACACAATTTCCAACATCAATATTGAAGTAATGGAACTAATCATAGAAAAGTCAGATTGTCAAACAAAAAAACAATATGGGGCAGGGTTTGCATCATGCATTATTTTTCAACCCATCTCTGTTGGCCTTGGATGCAAATAGTAAGAAAATTGATCAAATTTTGGCAATCTTAAGACAACACAATATTGATATTAATGCTGAAGACTTTAACCAGCAGACTGCCGTTCATTTAGTAGTGCAGACTGAGATATCTTCAGACGTTTATGTAGAGTCTGATGCAAAAGTTCAGTTGTTAGAATTACTTCTGAATAATGGAGCTGATATTACAGCCAAAAGATAGCTTCAAATTTATGCCCATAATGTATAGTATTGCTCAGCCCAAAGTTTTTCAATATCTATGGCCAAAGAGTTTACCAAAGATGACAGATGAAGATTTTGAATGGCTTTGTATCCTTGGGCACTGGTTTGACAGCAACGAAGTGAAAAAAGAAGGTGAACAGCAGTTGAATAGACTGATAGACTGCCATGATAGACCACAAAATTTTATAAGACCTAAGCACACCTGTAGCACGGAAGTTGCTGAAATGGAGTTAGAAACATCATCAGATGATATAAAAGGGAAGTTTGCAACATTTCACAAACAATGGTTACAGTCATTACAGCATTTGACATATGTTGATCATCAAGAAATTATAAGAATTTTGATATCACTTATAAGTGATGTGTTTGCACAAATTCCCAGTGTAGACCCATTAATGGCATGCGAATTTAGACTTTCTGGAAGTGAATGTGAAAAAACGAAGATTAATGCAACAAATGAAATTGATTCCCTCAGTGTGTTCACTATGATTACCTTTTGAGAAATTTTACGAACCATGTGAAGCTGACCATGACAAAGTTTTAAAGGAATTTGTTAATTTAAAATGTAAGCCAGAGTACAGAGAAAGAACTGCAAAGAGTACTAGATAAAAAACGGCTACTTGTCTCGTAGTAAATTGTTTCACCATTACGGTGCAGCATTGTCAAAAGATTCTGGCTGACAAAGAATTATGGAGAAAGTATCCCATGTTACAGAGAATAACCACAAAAAGACATTAATGAAGGCATTCGCACTATTACACACCTCATGGTGCGATGGCATGACAATGTTTACCCTCTGCTCGTAGTAGATATTGATATGGTGCCAGCCATTGATCTACCCAACTGGAGGCCACTTTTGGCAAGGGTCCATCCACTTCTAGATGAGTTGCAGTGCCTTCTGGTGCCCAAATGGAAGGCCACTGCAGTGGAAAATGACAACATGATTGAAGTTGGAATTTCACATTGGAAAGAGACTTTTGAGAGGATGCCCGAGGCCATGCGACAAGGGTACAGAATGGCAAAAGCAATGAAAGAGCTGTGCCCAAAGATTGATTGGGATATGGATAATGACCAACGTTCTTATCATCCAGACCTTCATGTAGGAGACCTGATAACAAGTTATATGATGAAGATGATAATTGTTTCTTGCTATGCTGATTGCTATGATGGTAAAAACCAGCAGTTGCTTGCAGAGTCAGACGTTTTTGGGCACGCAAAATTTACAGATCTCTGGAGGAAGCTTTCAAAAAAGAAAAAACTAAATTCATTTTTCATTCCAAAGTACAATTTATTGTATGACAGCAAATATGCAAGTTTTAAGAAACAAGCAATAGCCTACACAAGACTGTGTCATAATTTGCTAACAGAGGAAACAGCCAAACATTTAAGAACTGCATACATGGGCTTATCTGGAACTCTCCCGTGGAAAACCATTTGCATCAACACACCTTTGGTTCAGATGAAAGTGAGGAAGAACCAGCAAGAAAAAGCGTCTGAAAATAGATGAGCATAATCTTTAGAAACAGCATTACAGCTTACTATTTAGCCCTTGTAAACAAAAAAAAGGATGCTCCCAGTTATTGAGTTTTCCTCTTCCCTTCCCCTCGTACAATTCAGAATCACTGGGAAGATGATACAAGTGTGCATTTTAGAATGAATCTACATGCAGTGAAAAATAGAGGAAGTAGAATTTAAAATTTTAGATGTTAGAATTTTCAATTAGAATTTTATGAAAGGGTTGATAGGGTTGCAGATGTTTAGATGTGTGAAGGTTACAAATAAAGGGAGAGAATGTTGGAAGTTAGCTTTTTGTAATTGTGTAAAAAAAAAAAAAAAATAGTGGAATGTTTCTATTCATTATTCTAAGTATTTAGATTTAAATTTGATGTGCAGGAAGAGTCAAATAGGTGAAGGTGTGGTTTTGATTTGAAGAGAAAGTATTGGGATAAAAGACAATTGCTGGTATAGTGGCAATTTTTATTGTATAACGTTTATTCGTGTTTGTATGTTCATATATAAAGTATTTTCAATAGATGAATCATTGTGTTATATACACAGTTTAAACTATCCTTTGTGTTGTTTTATTAGCTTACTTTGAAAGCCTTCGAACCTTTCTGTTCTTCATCAGTCTGCCAACTGCCCAATCGTCACGTGATTGTGGTGTGGCGTCATCGGCAGCGGCTGGTAGGATGTTGGTGTAGATGGCTGGCAGGTCGGCGGCCTCCACGTTCTTATTGAGGTCGGGCTTGAGGCACCTGATGTGTATGGCCTCCCTGATCTTTCTTTTAAAAGTGTTCTGGTCACGGTCTATTATCTTGATGTTATCCATGGATATGTGATGGCTCTCTCTGTCCGGTTGATGTAGATGTAGGAGGCGTGTGAGGTGGTGCCGCTAGGTTATGCTGGTCGAATCTGGTCTTAAGGGTCTGATGTTTCACCCACATAGGAGCTACGGCATCCTTCAAAACCTGATCCACCACAGTTTATTTGGTAAACTACACCACAAACGTCTTCTTTCTTGGCTGGATCCTTGGGTGCTACTAGTAACCCTCTTAGAGTGTTCACAGTGTAAAGTATGCACTGCATCCATAACCACTCACAATCCTTCTCACCGCCTGCGACAAGTCCTTCACATAGGGTATTCCCACCATCGTCTTCATCGTCTCGTCCGTCCGATCCTTCTTCTTTCCTGCTTCGACCTGCTTCTACCAACATCCTTGCCGATCACACCACAATCACGTGACGATTAGGCAGTTGGCAGACTGATGAAGAACCGGGAAGGTTCGAAAGGCTTTCAAAGTAAGCTAATAAAACGCACAAAAGGATAGTTTAAAACTGTGTATATAATGTTAAAAACTTGTGTAGATGAGTATCCAATATAGACTCATTGTGCGTGTGTTTTTTATATCAGCTGAGAATTAAACCAACAACAAAACAATGTGATTGTACTTTTCTAAATTATATTTTCTCCACACAGCAAACATTTGATTCTAAACAAAGTCGTAATAGTATAATGCAGGCATAAATGATTTGAAAATACAACCATATTAACTCTTTAAGGGGAAAATGTTCTATTTTTAGCTTTTTATAATATTTATTATACTGTAAACTATGAAGAACAACGTGTTTTTGAAATGAACCTTTTATCTTCAATAGTTTTCCTATTACAACCATTTTGTGAAGACCAACCTGAAAACACTCACTACAAAATGTATATGTGCTTATTTAATTAGTTGCTATTATTGTGCTCTAGCGACTTGACGTTCCCACCAGATCATTGGCAGCATCCTTATCACACTATATTGCCTTTCTCAACCTCCTGGGGAGCATACAACATGTTGACATTAGCAGAACGAGGATGCATCAGGTGGGCCGTGCATTTAATTAGATTGCTGGTGAAACATGTACACCCTGAATACAACACTTCAAGGACCTGGCCAATGTCCTTAAAATATAGGCCGGATTGGAGGGGGGGGGGGGAACACCTTGAATACCCCACTGGTGAACATAAGTTAGCCTACCGGGTGACTCTAGATAGACACACAATAGTGTTATTTAGATACATTGGTGGTCCAGGTGAAGGTCAATAGAAACATCAATGATGCAAATAAGCACAGCATCGCATGGTCTCAATATCCATGCTGTCTACAAAATAATGAAAGCACTGGCAGTCAGTAAATAAAGCACAATAAAAGAAGAATGTGCATACATGTACATTTGATTGGTTCCCGTGTAAGACAATAACACAGACGTGATCAAAATCCAAGCTCATTTATCCAATTCAAAGAGTCGGTATTTCAACAATGCCAAGACTCAGACATACCTTGCTCGCCGGTGGACATTATCAAAGCACCAATTAAGAAACTTTAAAAAATATGCGTTCCAAGAAGGTGCCTTTGTTTACTCCAGACCAAAAGCTTATTTGTGATAGAGGAAGCATGGCTGCTTTCTCATAGGAATTAAAAGAATGCGAGCAAGTAGCTACTAAAATCTGATGGACTGTCGGACGAGCGAATGTTTGAGAGAGCCTGTGTAATCCAGATTCAAGACGTGATCAGCAGTTTTGAGTGCTGTAGACGAGACGAGGCAGTGAGAACCGCTATACTCGCACACACACATTGTGGCAGATTGCAATTTTCGACGAAAAATTGAGCACTCCTGCCATATCGGCCTGTGTTCCAACTGGTTCCTGTGCTGAGATAACGCACACACACAGCCCAGTGCCAGGACCGTGCAACACACACTCAGCCAGTCAATTGGCCATAATTTTTAATCTGTCATGTCAGGCAACTTTAAAGATGGAGTTCAGACGATAAGCTACAAAATGTAGGTTTTAAAATATTGTACTGTACAACTAGTGCTACACAATGTACATTGTATTTTTCTGGGGTATTTTTCAATGTTTACTTTTGGATTAGGTTTACATTGAGGAAACATCACTGTTTTCTTCAGGTCACATGATGAACGCATCAATCAGTAGAACACCAGGACTTCTGAAAATTTTAACTCCGAAAGCACCTCATTTTGAGTAATTTACTAGCAATTTAAAATACTTGTAAAATTGACTGAATTTGGTAAGCAGCGTTCGCCGTCAATATTTTTCTAGTGCTTTTCTGCCATTTTACATCAAACAAACAAAAATATTTTATTTTATTTCTTATAACAGTTTTGGAGATCTTAGTCTGCTTTTCAATGGAAAAGGAGACTTAAGATCTCGAAAACAGTTTTAAAAATTAAATAAGTTTTTTCGTTGGATACTAAATGGCAGGAGAGCACTATAAAAATAATAAAATAATTTAAAATACTGTTATTGCATTTGGGACTCTACGCATATTTAATAAATTCATGGTACACATTTAATATCAAGAAAGCAAAGAAATTGAAATAATGACTAATCAAGTAAACAACTTTCTAGACATATTTAACTTTATTTTCCTCGATAACATAGTCACAAAGTCAAAGACGACAAACGATTGTACAATATTTACAACTAAGTAACAAAGACGCCATACGAAAACAATACAGTAAAAGACTTGCACTGCTTTATTTAAAAAAATAAGTACTTAATAGCAAAATTACTAAGGACTATTTCAAATCATAATCATAATTAATTATAACATGAATTAACATGGATTTTGGATTTGAGACAAAAATCTACATTTGTACAATGTAAAAACAAATTTACATCATGGCAGTGTCCAAGAGTATAAAACATATTGTATTAACAATAATTTCAACCATAATTGAGATTACTTACTGTAATGCACAATACCATAATTAATGACCTTTCATATGTACTTAATAAATGAAAATTAAATAAATGAATCTCTGTATAAAAAGGTTTCACATAAAATGAATCGATTTACTATTAAGCAGCATAATTTAATAATTACAAATTTTAAGCATGTACATTTCAACAGATTCCTGAAACCCCCTGACAAATACGGTTAAATAGAACATCAATCATACATACATGTATATTAACTATCAAGCTTTGACATGCTTTAAAATTAAAAATCTAAAAAAGTTTATTTTAATGTGATTTTACAAACACTAAATATTAAAAATAAAATAAATTACAAAATGCTTCTAGTCTGTTTTGTGCCACCATAGGCAGATCCAGGGGGGGGCGCAGGGGGCGCGCGCCCCCCCTTTTCCCACCGAAATACTTTATTTTCGTAGGGTTTTTCATGAAATCCCATAAGTGCGCCCCCCCTTTCCTTACGTGCGCCCCCCCCCCTTTTCCAAAAACCTGTATCTGCCTATGGCCACGAATTTGAGACTATTACTAAGGTTGTACTTTTTTCTTTTACTTCAACATTCAAATTTCCTTACAGGAAACGGTAATTAAAATGTCACTGGTATCCTTCATTAAAATGCTATTTTCCCCTAAATGCTTTGGCAGCCATCAAATGATCTATATTTACAATTTTTGTTTGACAGCAGTGGAACCTGTTTCAAACCGACTGTTCTTTGTGAATGCTATACACTGTCTATTCACACATCCTAATTCCTAACTCACTATCACCTTTTGCCTCTTTTTGATGCTGTTGCCCCACGTTTTTTACTCTGTAAGAAAAATAGGCATCCATTAGTGAAATTATAAAGTTTTTTAAAAATCATTTATAAGAATCGTTTAAAATATCTAAAAAAATTGAACTTTTCCACATCAAAAAATTTGTCATGTTGGTAAATTTTAATCCAATGGCTGTTATCGCAAGACGGGCTTTGCATAAATGGGTTTCAAACCCACCGAGTTGAAACAACAGAACACTAAAATTTATCAAACAACAATAACATTGCAAAAATTGACAAATGCCCAACAATTTTTTGGTTGTTTACCTTGGACAGTGAATCAGACAAAAATACATCCAACTACAAGAATAAAATATACAAGTCTTTCATTAATACTCCAAAGCAATAAGATATTATTTTAAGTCATATTTATGTTTTACAGAGAACATAGTTAAACCAAAATGTACTTTTGTAAACGATATACATATGTATAATATGCTTGGTAGAAAGATGTGTGAGAGAGAGATGAATTATGTAAAATAAAGAGGTGACAAGTCCTCCGTACCTCCTGACTGCTGTTGTCTGATGAGGGTGGTCGTCCGCGCCCGCGCTTCACACCCCCTATTGATGAGTTCTGAGAGGACAGTTTGTGAGACTCAGGAGTGCCAGACTCACCGTCAGACGTGCCATTTAACACCTTGGTCTTTTTCCTGAAAGAAAATGGACGCGTTGATCAAGATCAATAAACAGTGGGGCAAAAAAAAAAAAAAATTAACAACAAAAAATCAATAAGTAGCACCTCAAATTAATTTAAACAAAACTGGCAAAAGGTTGCCAATGCTGATAATTTTAACTGGTATATTGCACGATTCTTGCATCAAGTTTTCAAACTATGCAAATTTTGGTGCCATCCAAACCCTAATTTTACACTAGCAAAAGAATGAAAACGAGGGGCAAATTTCTATTTTGCCTGTGCAAATTTTGAGCCCTGACTATAAGCAATAGACACCATTTAATCATCAAATGATTTCTATTTCTTTTTCACCACGGTTAATATTCTAGATCTATTAAGAAACTGAACCAATGGACAATCATGGTAGAAAGTACAGAGTAACCTACGCGTTAGACTTCGAGGGCCGGCCGCGGCCACGTTTTATGGGCGTGGATGTGGTCGATGACGACCCACTCTCTGTGGGGGACGTGGGCAAGGGAAGGACGTCATTCGTAACCAGTCTGAAAAAAAACCCACAACAGTCAAGTGATGATAAATACTTCAAGCACTCTTTATCACAAGATTAAAATAACCAACCCACGATAACACAATGACCAAAATTCCACAACCCACAACCTCGTAGCACTCAATTCAATCCACCAAGTTTAACAACATTCAAAAAACAAAGCCCAGCAGCAAAAAAAGTACTTCCAGCCCTCTTTATCCAATAAAAAACTCCTGCCAAAACACTCACTTCGTCCCGCCGCGAGGTTTCTTCACAGGACTGGAATTGTTTTCTACTTCACTCTCCACTGTGGACCCTTCGCTCTCTGTGTGCTGCCTGCTGGCTCCTCGGCCCCGCCCTCCCTTCTTCGCTGGCGTCCCCGCCTTCGAGCCCCCAGATCCTCCTCGCTTGCTCGGTGACGCTGCCGAGTCCGACGTGGAGTCCGACTGCTGCTGTTTGTTTTTGGACGTGACGGAGACAAAGTCTGTGATTTTGCCCTGCGCGGGGATTCCCTTGGTGGAGCGCTTGCTGGGCGGGCGTGTGGAGGGTGGCGGGGTGGACCGCCGGGCGGGGGATGATGGAGGGCTGCAAGGCACAAAATCCGTGGATTAGTGTTTAGTAGTGGCACAATAGATTAAACAAGCATGACTTCCAATAGCAGCCATCTTACCTATTTAATTCATTACACTGATTAGGCTAAAGGTTTAGGAAAATATTTTCAATGTATTCGACCATGAAATCATTCAAAATATCACGTGACTGAGGGCTGCTATCTCTTAATTCTTTCATATGACACATCTGTGATGTAAGCACCAAAATAAGAGTAGCAGAGTTGATTGGTATACATTACAAAACATCGTGTGATTCTGCATTACACAGAAGTAGGACAAGTCTATATCGCAATAGATTACACAGGATGAAAGTATAACGACTGTCACACTCAAACTGCCTGTTTGTATTCAATGAGCTGCTCAGCTAAAAATGTTTCATAAATATTTTAGATAGTTAGCAATCTTACAATTCATATTAAAAATGGTGTTTTTCAAAACATAGATTTATTGAGCATGGCATGACCTTCTAACCTTTAACCCCTAACCTTTCTCTAGACGAGGCCGTTCACACGAAGAGGAACAAGGCATGCATTCTACATGTATGGAGATCTCCCAGCTGTTCCCAACTACGCATATTTTCACATCAGTTTAAGATTCTAAGTTGAAGGAAGAGGACATATTAACTTCTTTCAATTGTTTTTACGTTATTGTGTATGTTTTTTTCTTTTGTTTTTATGCAGGTTATTTATATATGGACACATAGACTACTGTCATTGGATTTGCTAGCTATTACAGCGCATTACGGATTTTGACTATATATTTTGCCTTGAACTGTTGAAACATTAATACTGGGATTATTCATACGTTTTGTGATTACTATTACGTGAATATGTCTCAAAAGTCGAAACGTGTGAGGGTGGCATGAAAGAGGAAGGATTTGGCTAAAGAGGATACAGCTACGGATATACAACCGAGTGATCCACTGGCTATTATCCTTAAGGAACTTCAAGATCTTAAAAAGCTGGTGGACGACCTATCCACACCACCATCTTCTACGCATTCGCAACACACAATCACCGCTGAAACAGCAGCATCGGCTCCACATTCACAGGCAGCAGCCTGGGCAGATAGCGGCAGAACGCAGCCTTTGCCCGCTAGCCCTGCTTGCGCACGCCGAACCAGTACCAGTACACGTCTCAACTGCCAGAGACGAGCCTCATACCGGCGAACATTAAAAAGGACATAATAAATGGTAAGGACGTCAACCTGGCGATCATACCTCATGGCATCATTACTGACGCTCCTCTTTCCTTTCTTTGCGGCTGGTTCTTGCTCTTGTCCGTCCACTGACGACTCCCGCTTCTTGGGTCGTCTACCTCGCTTCCCTCCTAACAAATCATGTATTATCTATTAAATCTGGTAAAATCTGACATTTCCATTGCAAAAAACCAAAACAAAAAAAATATAATAAAAACAATTAAAGTCCAGCCAGAAAGAGCTTTTGTTTTCTTTACAAGGCGGTGCAAAAATTAAGGCTGCCTACTTTGATCATGGCTCACTATCAGTTTATAACTAGTCTTGATGTTGAGGACGCCATTCTAATGGTTTTCCTATGTCTGCACAGGTTATCAGTGCGTTACCTGTGGCGGCTTTGCTGGCTGAGTTTGCTGCAGGGCGACCCCGCGATCGTGGAGCGGTCGACACCTTCCGGCTCTTGGTCGTCCCACCAGGCGAGTCCGGTCTGCATAGGCAAAATACAACGTATTGAATTCCACCAGATCCACAATTGATTGATTATATATTTGAAACAAAGCTTTCACAACAAATGATAATATCTATAAGATAACAACTGATTTTAATTCAAACATTGCTTCCAGAAAAAAAAAATATATAGATTTAATTCTTTTTTTAAATAAATACATGTATTATTGAGGTAATTTCTGAAAGCCATATGTACATCTATCCGTTTGATATTATGTTAAAATGAACTTTTAAAAATCCTTTAGCTCTGCTACACAACACGAAAAAAAAATATCTGCAAAAGACTACTGAATGGAAAATCCACGAATGAATGCAAAATGTGTTATCAAAATTTAGCAATCTAACATCCTAGAAATTTTGACACAATGAAATGTCACTATTATGAATGTTGACATTGATGTAGACATTCAATATATCTTTCATGCATACATTTGAAATGTTTGAAACCACATTCCTTCATGAAAATTAGTAGTTTGAACAATGAATCTGTAGTTTGTCAGAATCGCCACCTCTACCCACTCAACTTCCCGTGAAATATTAGTTAAACTAACATATATTTAAAAGCAAGACAAAATAAAGCATACTAGATTTTTTTTAAACTTTATTAAACATCTAACCAACAAAATTAATCAAAAACATATTAAGGTAATTAATATTAGTTTCCAATTGCCAAATGCAGTCAAATATGGTCAATCTTTAATACACCAGTTACACTAACCTGACTGAGATTTTATAATCATAATGGAAACAAAACTATGCAACACTGGAAAGTGAGTGGTTTTTGAATTTTAGCAAGGATTATTTTTGGTGATTTCTGCTTTTAATGGAATCAGAAAGCTGCTATGAGGCCTAATAGAATCAAAATGCTGTTTGGGGTAACATGAGATTTTGACTTAGGTAGGAAGGTTGTGACAAAGTTTTTATTTATTTTAAAAAGATGTTGGTTCTATCATTTATAATAATACTTATTTTTTATCACATTTTTTTAGGTAGGCTGTTTTTTTTTTCGAAAGGTTTTTATTATATTATTTTTTTATAGAAAACACGAAACAACTTATTATGGTACTTGTCATTGGCAATATAATGATATAGCTAGTACAGTTTATACACACATGATTTGGATGCATTATATATCTAATTTGAAACAAATTATTTTTCTTATTTTTGTAATCCAAAAGAATATAAAAAAATATAAATAATAATCTAAACACTTATGTGGCTAATAAAGTGTTATGAGGTTTACTTTCATTTTACCGCTATCAACTTGTTCATGTCAATATAAACACTGCAGCATCCCGATCATATTGGTGCTAGTCTAGTCTATAAATAGCAAGCGCAGCTTATAAGATTTGCTGCCAGTAGGGTGCTGCTGCTGTTTTGTTTTAAATAAAATATTATTACTGATGGCTGCTGTGGATTAATCCAATACTTTGTAGACTATTTAAATGGCCAAATATTATTACTGATGAGGAGCATGTCTGTTAAAACTATAGCGTTCATTTGAATTGTTTCATTTCTCATTTTGTAAATTTGTGTTAAAGTTTGTATAGAATTTCGTAGTATACTGGATTAACCATCTTTCAAGACAAAGTTTGTTTTTGTAAAAACCCAGCGCAAGATCACACAGCATAAATTCTGAAAATTTCAGTCATGCAACCAATAACATGTTTATGAAAAATCCATGAAAAATTTACATTTCTTTTTATTACAATATAGAAATGGATGGGACTTACATGATTTGCCACAGTATTTTCGGGATCTTGTGCATCTTTCGTTTGCTTAATGTTTTCTATTATTTTCTTGACGCCATAGTTCTCATCGACAAAAAGTCCACACACCACAAACACCTAAAAACATGCGTCTATTTTACGCCAACAGTCGACAAAAGTCGACAGAATCACTCAAAAACAGTTCGAGTTTGACTGGCATATTCGTAGTTAAATACTCGTGGTTCAAGTCTCAAATTCCGGTCTGTCAACAACAACAACATTACCTTGACATTTCAATATATTTCTAGAAGGAAATAAGCAGTATAGTGTTAATATTTTAATTCTATTCGTGACAACGAATATTTGACAACCTAACACGCATTTTCTGCTTCAATTTTGAGTCCTGAAATACTCTTATTTCGTTCGCAAAACCATAGCTTGTCATACATTGCTGGAAACGTGAAGGAACCAGCTTTGCTTTGAGGCCCAACATGAAATGTGAAACTAGACTTCAAGTTCATATCGAAACATTGAATTTTCAGCCTTGAAAGCGGTTTTCTTAGGTTCAATCGCCAGCATAACAATTTGGACAAGTGCTAAATGATGCAATAAGCCTTTATCAAGAGCGCTCTTACAAATCTATTGCAGCGCCGCGCAGCAGCCCCATGAACTGATTAGTCTAATATCCCGAAATCGGTAAGATTGTGACAAAATAGAAATTTTTGAAGAAAAATTATCATATTATTCGTCATCTACGCCTCATCTTATTGTATCTTGGATTCGGATCACAAATAAAGCGTTTGGCAAACTACCAAATAAGTGTGGGCGTTGGATATCAGTATTTCTATCAAATGGGATGATGTCTTTGTCGGGTGATAGAATGATCCCTGTCAAAGACCCCGCTGAATATAAAAAGAAATCAAGTTTGAACACGTTTTTGGTGCGTATTATTATTAAAGTAAAAATATATTATTATGAAATAGGGATGGTTTATGGTGTTTTTTGTGTCTATCCTGGATAAAAAGTCGCTGCACTTAAAATTTCTACTGATACTACGACATTTAAAATCAACCACGCAAGCTGTCAAATGAATGGACGATTACTCGAAATTGTCAAAATGTTACTTGATACTGTATATATCTTTATTTATAATGGTGAAAATAAGAAACTAGACCGTCTCCCTGAATGTGTAGTGTAAATGTGAAAATGTTCTGATGAAAAACATAAGAGCTACAAAGGATCATATTTCGACTATAACAATTGAAGCCCCCCACTGTGAATAACACGTCACGAAAAATGCGTGTCTGGCACTGAGGGTGTATCATAGTAAATTTACGCCTGGCGTCGAGAGGGTTAAACTGTAAAAAATAAAACTATAAAGTAGTAAAACATTCAATTATTTAATACTAGATATTACGGAAAACTTTATTTTTTGCAAATAAAATGTACAACCACAAATGCCATTCAGTTAATTAATTCAACTATAAACCTGTAGTGCAAAAACATTGACCACTCACTCCTTGATGTTTTTGAGCGTGTCCACATCCTGGTTGTCTGTGAAGTCCGGATCATGAGCGAACAGGTGGATGGCATAGGGCAAGACATAGTCAGGTAGGTACAGGAACATTTTCACTGCAAGAAGATAACATATTCACATTGACTTTTTTACATTTGTGACACAAAATCTCAAGAAAAAAAGATTTTGACAATAATTTTTGTCGAATATTGGCATAATACCAGAAATGGGTTGAAGGTACTCACTATTTGCTTGCTGGTTCTGCTTCAGGTATTCTCGCCGTTTTTGGATATTTGCCGCAAGCTGCTGTTTCACTGCCACTTTGCGTTCTTTGAGTGGATCGTTCGCAACCAAGCCAAATATGGCCATGTAAGGCAGTGGAAGTCTCAATGAGAGTAGACCTTTATGGAGCTTTTGTGAAAACTGTTCCCTTACTTGCTTGCAAGGATCCTAGAACAGTTTAATCAAAATCATTTACACTATGATTGAAACCAAAAATTAAACTGCATCAATTCTAAACATACAAGTCGGCATTTTCTTTAAAATGACAAGCAATGTACCAGAAAAGACACAATAGACAATGTTTGAAATAGTAGGGGGCCCGAGGGCCCTGAGCCCCCAACTTTTGACCAGGGCCCTTAACTTTTAGGACTTGAGGGCCTGTTGTCCCTCAACTATTTTTGGTGAATATTGGTGAGTCATAGTGAATTCCATACTTTATCATGTTCAAATATGTATCTATAAAAGCAACCACTATCTTTTTCTAACATTTCAAACACATAACTCAACTTATGATCAGGGCCCCCAACTATTTACAGTTAAGGGCCCAGCTGAACCCGAACTTTTTCCTGCGAGTTTCAAACACTGCAATAGACTGAAAGCTTGTATTTTAGAGGATGTACTGTAGCTATAGAGCCACTCTTCCCACTTAAAAAAGTTTCATTACATAAACAATCTTACTCGTAACAATGAACTCACATTGAGCAGTAGTGCGGTGGCCTGGAACTGCTCCAGTGTGATGAGCGACTCATAGCAGTGCTCCTGGGCCAGTTTGAGGATGGAGCAGCCGGCCTGAAGCCGCAGACGTGCCATCTCCGCCTTGCTGCAAGAGGAACACAAAAAACATGATGCAGGGTTTATGACTGTTTTTTTTTTGTGATAAAATGTTTCAGAGAAAAATGATCTTGTGTAGCATAATTGCTTCTGAAAGTGCCCTGAAAAACTTGAAAATGTTCTAGATCAAAACAGCAAAATGTAAATGATTTGACATAAAGTTGACCTTTTCTTATAAAGACTTTGTTTCATATTGACTTGTTATCATGATATATAGAAAGTGAACAAATGAATTCAGAAAAGGCTACTCTTGCGTACTTGAATAAAATTACCAAAAGACTCACTTGACTTTTCCTCTTTCCATGAGATCACCTTCATGCAGTATGAGGGTGTGTAGTAATCGGAGTGTTGAAGTTCCCGAGTTGCTGGCATTACTTCGCAAGCCTAACAGCCACCGAACCATCATCTTCACGGCCTGGACCTTTTGAACAAACAACAGCATATATTTATGAAACTTTCCTCCACATATTTTGATTAACGACTTTACTTGTCAACTACTACGTGCTGGATCCACATACATGTTAGAAAACATTATTATGAACACGAGAGGTTCATTAAAATCATCCAGCTCAATAAATCGAACACTAGAAAACATTAGCATGAACACGAGAGGTTCATTAAAAATCATTCAGCTCAATAAATCAAACACAGCCTCTGGAAAGATGTATCATTTTTACCTTGGCCTGTGTCTCTTCAGAAACCAGATGATCTGCGTACCAGTCCTCTGTTGTTGGCCGACTTCTCGCCTGAAATTAGTAAATTAACGATTGTATGAATTCCACACCACTTCTGAAGACATTGTTGGACCAAATTAAGGACCATACAACAACATGGAAGAAACCAATCTTCAATACACTTACCCTGTCTTGCATTAGAAGTTCTTTGACTATGAACTTTGATACAATGGCTTTGACTGGGGCAGCGAATTCGCCTGGACAGAGTTGGGCCATGTGACCGATGGACACAAGAGATGTGAGGAAGTTTGGAGAATCCAGCTCCATATTTTTCTTAAGATGCTATATAGGAAAAGAGAATATGAATATTAGTCGCCCCATACATATAAATATCTGTTTTTAAACTATCCAATAATAAGCTTAGCTTTTAGAAGTAGACCACATAATTGACAAATTTATTTCTAAACTGTGAGCATCGTATTTAAACTGAGGGCATCATAAGAAAAATCTTTCTACAAGAACTTAAGTTGAACTGCCTACAACACACTTACTATATACACGCACAATGTCAAGATCCTTTATAGTAGTTCATTGTGTTAGAATCTTCAATCCTATACAAACCATTTTCCGTCTTACACAACAAAAATATTACTCAAATAGATGACAGTTTCAACCACATCTGTGGCTATTCTCGAACCTCCCTGTGCATGTCAATAACCTGGTTACCTCAAATATCTGCTTGAAGATCTTGTCTCTATTCCTGCACAGCGTGCTGATGGCACGAATTGCGTGCTTCGCTTGCCGTGGACTCCCAATCTTCACCATCTTCTGTAACACGGGCAGCAAACTCCTACAAAATACGAAGGTTATGTTCAATAAATGCATCGGATTTGTTCTGTGAAAATTCTTACATTTCAACATTCAAAAATAAAAGAATAGATGGACTGCCTTTTAGGACTAAACATTAAGGATTGCCCGGCCCACCAGAGGCATAGTCAGGCTTGGTTTGAGCCACTGCTTTCTTTGTGTCAGTAGTTCGAATTCTATATGCTTTTCAATGCATATGGGCATTTTGTGTTGCCTGACATGACAAGACATCACACAGGGTTCACACTCTTTCAGCCTGATAAAAATCAAGCCTTTTTCCAGGATTTTTCAAGGTTTTCCCTGATGATCTTTTTTATTCATTTTTGTTTATTATTGATGCTTTAAAATTGATGCATGTCTTTTCATATGATGTACCAGTGATTGTTGTGAACAGAAATAGCCCAAAATGAAAAATCATATAAAATCTTTAAAGAAGTCCAGCAAGGAAGATACAGCTTTCAATCAGCTTGTTGAAATTTAAGGGCTGAGTCATAATTTAAGGCGTGTGTGTGTGGGGGGGGCGGAGTGCAGGGATAGACTTAAGTATGACAAAGATACCGGTAATCAAGACTGGCTGGTTTGAAAATCTACCAGTCCTCCCGATTATCAGCAGGTCCTGACCAAGCGCGATACAGTTTTTCAAAATGAATTTATTAAAATGTATTCCATCATTCTGGCTGTGAGACCACGTCAGTACCATCCAACCATTCAGAGCTGTCCATGTCAACGCATGTGTTCAGAATCTAACTAGAATCTAGTAAAATTATGCCACGTCAACCCCCCTTCCCATCAATTCAGCCTTGTCCACGCCAACGCACCTGTTAGCCAGTGTTCAATCTAGCTTTGCATTGGAGGGGGAGCCCTACGGGCCCATTCACCTTCAAAGCGCATTTTTCTACTTATAAGAAGCAATAGTAAGGGCAATTATATACCCCCCCCACACACACACACCCATGTATTGTAAAATACTGTGGTGAAAAAAAAATCATTGGAAAAAAATCTAGATATCACGGGACTCAATTTTAAGAAATATCACCAATATCAGACAAGAATGGATAAAGTTTAGTGACGCATTACTATATTTCTTGGTATTTTTTTCATAATTTGATTAAACAAGCCTATGTGATTTTAACCCATGACATGTAAGGACATTGTTTCATTCCATAAATCCTTCATATGGCATTTGGAAGCAGTGTCATCGGGATGAAAGTTCGAGAACTTTATGTAAAGCCTCATTAAGAATGATCATACATACGTTATTTCAGTGTTATCTTAAGCGTATAACAAGAAATTTCAACATATTGACATCAGTTTCCTTACCAGTCGCCATGTTGGCTAGTGGGTACATACTAGTGCCCGACGCATCATGCATTTATCACAACACAAACAAGCAGCGCACAGACACGTTTCACCCCGCACTACCTGCGTGAGCCAGCCGGTGGTGGCGCTCTGAATGTAAACAAATATGGCCGCGCCCATGCGAGCAATACTACTAGTAATTTCGTCCGACGAATATTTAGAAATCAAGTATTTAATAATTTTCATGCCTTTTCGCATACGATTGCCATATTCCCGCCGAATTTAAGCCCTTCACGGACATTTTTCGAATTCATGCCTATTACCGGAATTCCCAGGAGCGTGGGAACCCTGATCAGTGTCAAAAAAAAAAAAAAAATATCCAAGCCTTTAGTCCCGCATTCGAACCTTTGTTGAAACAAGTTTTGCATCATATGAGATTTGAGACACATAACGTTTAAAGTTTCTATAAAAATTGTACTTACGAATAAATATTTGTGAAAGCTAGCTCCAGCCTGCTGCCAACGTTTGCGAACACCTGCATCGTAACATCCGCTACAAGAAGCAAATACACAAACTCAGTGCTTCAAAAAAAAAAAAAAAAAAAAAAAAAAAAAATCAAGCCTCCAACTTACTAATACTTATTTCTTAAACATAACGCAGCATTTCCAACTGATCTATTTTCATACTTATCTAGCAAAAATTCTTAATAATACGCCTACACTTACACACTGTCTCATCTTCATGCTTTACAAATGACATAAGATGTGTGAAAATTTCTTCATCTTGGAATGCACCTGGGTATGTAAATGACAGCATCTGAAAAAGGAAAAAATCTATTTTATTACAATATAAAAGGACGGTAAAGGACCAGCATTTTTTATTTAACATTTCAATATTGAATATTTCCGAGTAATTCCAGTAATTTTCAAGTAAATTAACATATTCTAAAAATAATATTTCCAAAATTGATAACCCAATAATATTTCATAAGAAATGTATACGAAATTATATATCAATGTAGATCAACATCATAAAATGAAACTAAGTAATTCACAAATCATAGCTGTGATCCCAAGCCAACTTTACAACCATCATGAAACTACTGACATCTGCAGATGCAAACCACTTACCAGTAGCAACTTCATGCCCTTCTCTATAGCATCGGGCACATCATCACAGATTTCTCCCATACCATTGACAGCATCATCGATGAATCTGAGCAGCGATTTGATGGCACTACTGTCAATCATCACGGGAGCAACACGCTCAAGAATCATTTTCACGTGAGTGTACAGGTAGTTCGTGGGAATGGGATTGCCAGTTTTCTTCAGCACTTCTTTCTGTAAAGTTGAAAATATATATCTATTTCATAGCTGCTGGGTACTTCAAGTGATACAGGATAGTGATAGAAAATGTCCAATGTTTAGATAATTAAATAAAAAGCTGTATGAACTCATGTAAAGAAAAATTCTGTACAATAGTTGGCAAAATAAACAGAAATTGACTTGACAATTACCACAGATTCCTCCGCATGTTTGCAAGTGCAAACAGAACTGACCATTTTGCCCATGAAATTACGAATTCTTGGATCATCACCAATGATTTTGTTGAATTTCCTAACATAATCCAAAGCTTTCATGGGTTCTGGCAAGTTTCCTGAAAAGAGAGCAATCATTTATGAAAAAACTAAGTTCATCATGTACAAAATCATGAACCACAAAAACATATGCACAGATTGTACTATCTGAATTTTCATGAATGTTTGTGGAGACTTCTTTGAGAAAGCTTATAACTCAAAAACATTTAACACATGTGAAAGTTTCTAATCAATTGAAGTATTTTTCGCAGCTATATTATGCATAAAACTTACTCGAGATTTGCATTAACCTCTGTTTGATGAGCTGCTGCACGTCTGGGTTGTCTTTGGGTTTATTGTGCAGCTCCAGTAGGCTTTTCAGCAAGTTTCGCAAGCTGCAAATAAAATAAAACATTTTTATATCGGTGACAATTTCAAAAAAGATTATTGCTGCTGGGTAAACGATAGGATCAGGCTATCCAATAGTATTGTGAGTAGCAGAGTTGGGCGAGATTAGTTTTAATCGATTAATCAATCAGAATTTGTGTAATTTAGTTTAGTTTTTAGTTAATCAACAAACTTGAAATTTCAGTTTAGTTTAGTTTAGTTTAATCATAAATTTCCATTTTAATCATGATTAGTTTTGATTAAAAAAAATCTGCCATCAAACGATGTTATCATATATAACTTTTTACAGAGAGCTTAATTTATAGTCAACTGCTTGCTTATCAGTGAAAATTTTCTAAAAGTGACCACTATGATGTAATTGGGTTAATGGTCTTGCAAGCTTTCTTTAAGTGTAATTTGTGTTCAGCTATAGAAAAAAGACAATTTCCTGTGAGCTTTAATTCCAATGGCTTTAGTTAAGATGAGATAATTAGTTTCTATTGACCATACAGTTAGCAGTTTCTTTGATTCTGCCTTTAAATAGATTTTTTTCTTACCATTCTTGATTTAGTAAAGGATGGTAGATTGTGTGTTTTCATTTATGATGTATTGGTTATCAAAGAGATATTGCCTACTTCAGACAGTAGGAAATTTCAGTGTTGTTTTCTTCTATTCTATGGTGTATAAAATGTTGTTTGATAAATTTAAAACTATGCTTCTGAAACAAAGTCTTTGTTTAATCTGTATGTCACCATCATATAAAATGCGGAAGGGCACATGATTTGGTATCCATATGAATGTTCACACTTGTTGTTTTAAGAGTTGGAACTAACAAATACATTTGAAAATTTGATAGATCGATAACATTTAGTCAATTTTCTGAAATACCATAAATCCTTCATTTGCAAAATTTAGTTTAGTTTTAGTTAATCAAGCGATCATTTAGTTTAGTCTAGTTTAATCATAACATTTGCCCAAGTCACTTTAGTAATTAGTTTAATCATGAAAATCGTCATTTAGTTTAGTTTAGTTTTAATCCAAAAAAAAATTAGTCGCCCCCAACTCTGGTGAGTAGCATGGCATATGTTACACGTTGCCAGTCGTTTTAAGCGCACGTTTTTCCACGATTCTGGGTATTAAATCAATAACAAACATCGCATTTGTCACTTGTGGTTCTCATATACTAAATAGAAATACATAATCTATAAGAAATGTTATTCAAACAATTCATGTAGTATGCCTGCTAGAAAAAAAGTTATCACACTAATAATCAATAATTTTACATTATGCGGCCACTCTTGTTCCATAGCGATTTTCAAAAGATCAACTGATCATTGTCTACTAGAACCTGAACAAGCAATTGACCAATAGTCTGATATATCGTTGTAGCTCTAATTGTTTAAGCATTTATCATTACAGGATTTCTTATGTTTCTCATATTGTCTCTGAACAACACAAATACTAGTGTATCAGAAAGAAAGAAAACTTACTTGCACTGTATTTTGAAAATTTCATGGAGGGCTCTGTAATACAAAAATAATAAAATAAAAAAAAATAGAGTGAATCAACAGTTCAATATTAAACTACGCGCAGAACTCATGTAAATTCAAATTTATGAATATTTAACAAAAACATGATGTACTAACTTTACAGCGTAGTCGTCAATGGTTCCGTAAAGTACAAAAAGCCTCTTCATTCTGTCATCTGGTTCCATTGAATAAGGCACCAGAGACATATTCAAAATTCGCTCAACAAGTATCCTATTTGAAAAATCATATAATCCTCTGTAATTTTATGAACATTGCTGTCACAAAGACGCTATTCAGAATTCCACAACACTTAAATTCTTTATCATTTCATTAGATCATCTTTGATGGCAGTTTCTGTATTTTAAGAAATTAAAAACATTATTGAAAATCATACCTGTCTTCAACGCCAGTTTGGTAGTAGGCATAGAGGACTTTGTTTCGTATCCAGGAGATCCGTTCAACTTCTTTTTTGTCAATATCTTCTCTCAATGTACATTTCTTAAAGATCTGACCTAAACCCATCAAAGCTTCTTTTCTGATTTTGAACTAAAACAGAAAATACAGATTTAGCAGTTGAACAAAATAATCCAATTATATTGCAAACTAGAAATGTCTACCAAGAAAAAAACAATGATGGCGCCACAAACACTTTAAATTTATGATTACCTTCTTATCAAGAGTTCTTTCTTTGATAATATCTAACAGCATATCTGATACATTGGCAAACTCTTTTTTGGCAGCTCCCACAATGGATTGCACGACTTCCATCCTGACACTTTCATCAGGATCATGCTGACGAGTTTTCAATGGTTCTTCTATGTCCTTCACAAGTTCCGGATGATTCACAATGAAGTCTTGCGAAGCAGTCACGCAAATTTTACGAACTGTGATGTCTATATCATTGAACCTAAAAATATATTAATCTAAAAATTGAAAGACTAAAAAAATAGACTGGTGTAACATCCAAAAAATTTACAAATGCAAGAGAATTTTTAGAAAAGCGACAAAACAAGTCTTTAAAATTAATAAAAACCTATACATAACATATCATACCTGCCAAGATAGCATTGCCAAAGTGGTTTAGTCTGCACTGCCAAGTCAGATTCTGGATTAGAGAACATCTTAGACAACAGCTTTGTAACTTGTTTCCTATCAGAATCATCACTCGTCTAAAACAAAAAAGTTGAGCTCTCACATAAAATTGAAAAATTACTTAAATCAAACTGAAACATTTATTACAAAAATATGCCTGGTATCAATCATTAGTGTTTATATGGATTTAACAAATACCACTCGGCTAATACAAACAATTTTAAACGTGCTTTCACATATCATCATTAAGCTGGTATCTTGTGTGTACAGGTATCTTATTAATATTGTAATAATGTTAGTATACCTTTAACTTAAACTCAAGTTGTGGAAGCACAGCCAGCAGTACACTGGGGGCAATGTCGTTCAACTCATAGATGAGATCATACAATCGTTCCGACACATCACTTTCTGATGTTTTGCCAAGCATCAATGCATTGTTGAAAAACTACAAAAGAAATGTGGCCGGATTATACAGTTTGTCAGCAAGGTACAACTTCTGACGCTGATCGATAATGATATCATGTGAAATTTACTCACCGCTTGAATATATGGTTCCATAGCACCAGCAGTTCTCCGTATCAAATCTTTTGCGAGATTGAACGCATGTGGCTTTTGAGTCTAAAAATTTATACGAAACCTTTAAATTAGTTGAAGAATTTTCAATAAAATGATAAAGAATGAAATCTTCGGCAAGTATGAGAAATAAAATTGTGAAATTTTTAAGTTGCACCTTGTGTGGTTCAATAATGTTGACAAGTATTATATCCAAAAGTTCCTGTGACACAGAATCAGCTTCAGTAATCAAAGGACACATCATGTCAAGCATGAAATTTATCACTTTGTTGGAATGTTTCGAGCTGAATAAGGAAACAATTATCATATCAGTTTAAAATACATTATACCTTAAATATTATTAGCAAACACATGAAATATTACATAAAGTTTTCAACCATAATTACACTTACTTAACAATCGTAAACATCAATTTGTAGAGTGTGCAGAATATTTCTTGGTTTTCTTCTAATTCAATGCAAATGTTGAAAGACTTTACCCATGCTAAGTTCTAAACAAAAGAATATTTATATTCAATTACACGTAAAGACACAAGAAATGTTACATGTCTGTAAATACAGTTGCCAACCTCAAATTTTGAAATTTCTGAATCCTGAGGCCAAAATTTCAGAATTTGGGTAAACATTTCTGAATCTTTACTTTTAATGTGTATTTTTAACTTATATTTAAATAAGACTATTCTATAACACTGTTCTGTGTTTAGAATGGTCAATGGAGAGGAAAATGTACATAAAAGTGTAATTAACTTGGTTTCAACATATTTGATTAGAAATAAATACAAAGGTTTGGATGGTTGTCCTACTTTCCACGTAAAAACGTTCAAAGTAAGGAAAAATCGATGACAAGTGTGCTGTTTTTTTTAATTTGAATCATTTTATTTTATCTACATTACCTAGTACACAGTTTTGTAAGTCATGAAATGATTCTTGTTGGACATTTAAAAAAATGTCAGTAACCTGGGCTTCGTGATCGAGACTAAATCTATTTCGACACGTCATTTAAATCGAGTGCATTTTTACACGCCGGCAAAAGCGTGTTTACACAATGCATAGTTCAATCGAGTACATTCGATCAAAATCATTGGTATTTTAAGAAAAAAAAAGTCAAAGTTTTAAAAATATTTGGTCATTTCCTCTGAATTTCAGAATCAAGACAGAATAGTCGGAATGTTCGGAATCTGCTTCATATTTTGGAATGATTCCGAAATTTCGGAATACTTGGCAACACTGTAAATAATAACTAATATGTACATACCTCCAATAAATAAAAGTATCTTTTGAATGTAGGTGAATCTGGATCCTCGAGCCCTCTCAACTGATTCGTCAAGAAGAGAAAAATATCCTGGAAAATTTCAATGAAGAAATAAAAACCAATAATGAAAAAATAATTTCAACAGCATGTTATGTATATGTACATGTACATCATTAAACCATTAAACATAGTTGTATTTATGAATATCTAGTTTGCCAGTCAACTATAATTACAAACTTGCATTTATGCTTATTACAGTAAAATTACTTATATACCTTTAGATGTTCTTGATCAGTATAAGGTGCATCAGGTGCAAAAATTCTAAATATGTCTGCAATGCAGCATGCTACCAG
>CM032664.1:35465712-35511661 GCA_019095985.1 Streblospio benedicti | reverse complement strand
TTTTTTTTTACGTTTTTGGCATGAAACCAATTTCCCAATGTAATATCTTTGGCTTTTTTTGGAGCCTCAATTTTTTTTAACCCAGGCGATCGTCCAAAAGCCGAACACGAATCGTCTATCGCCAACAGTTGACAAAAGTCGACAGACTCTTTCAAAAACAGTTCAGTTTGACTGGCATATTAAGTAGTTAAATACTCGTGGTTCTAGTCTCAAATTCGGTGTGTCAACTTAACAACTTTACCTTGACATTTCAATATATTTCTAGAAGGAAATAAGCAGTATAGTGTTAATATTTTTAATTCTATTCGTGACAACGGAATATTTGACAACCTATACGCATTTTCTGCTTCAATTTTTGAGTCCCTGAAATACTCTTATTTGCGTTAAGCAAAACCATAGCTTGTCATACCTGGAAAACCTGAAAACCAGCTTTTGCTTTGGGGCCCAACATGAAATGTGAAACTGAACTTCAAGGTCATATCACAACATCGAATTTCACCCTTGAAATAACAATTTTGACAACTGCTAAATGATGCAATAAGCCTTTATCAGAAGCGCTTTTACGATTTATTGCAGTGCCGTGCGCTGCGCAAGGCTGATATCAGGAAATCGGGTCAAATGAGGTAAGATTGTGACAAATTAGAAATTTTTGAAGAAGAATTATCATATTATTTGTCATCCATGCTTCATCTTATTGTACCTTGGATACCGGATCACAAATAAAGCCAATGGGAAACTCCCCAATAAGTGTGGACGTCGGATGTCTAGTATTTCTATCAAAACGGATGATGCTTTTGTCGGATGATCAAGTGTGATGCCTGTCAAAGTTCACGACTGAAGAAATCAAAGTTTGACCACGTTTTTGGTCCGGAATATTGTAAGTAAAAATATTTTTTATGAAATATGGATGGTTTATGTTGTTTATCGTGTATTGTATCAAGGATAAACATTAAGCTGCACTTAAAATAACTACCGATTTAACGACCTTCAAATTTGGTCCACTAGCTGTCAAATGAATCGTGGATCTCTCGAAATAGTCAAAATTGAACTTGATGCTGCATGTATCTTTATTTATAATGGTGAAAATAAGAAACTAGACCGTCTCCTGAATGTGTACTGTAAATGTGAAAATGTTCTGATGAAAAACGTAAGAGCTACAAAGGATCATATTTCAACTATGACAATTGAAGCCCCCCACTGTGAATAACACGTCACGCAAAATTGTCTGGCACTGAGGGGGTATCACAGTGAATTTACGTCTGGCTTCGAGAGGGTTAAAGTACACACGAAGTGGGTGTGTACACGAACTGGCTGTGCAGTGCTCTAACGTTCATTCGCGATTTCCATTTGGCAGTCTAGCTTTCAAAAAATCCAATTTCAAACTAATGACTAACTAGAGTAGCCAATGGCATGCATATAGATCTTATATGATGCATGTACGAGCAATAAATAACTATAAATCAATGTATTTAGCTTACTGTTTAGAAAGTGTATTGACATGAACTTTGACCTACATTACATATATCTATTGACAGAGGTATTGGTTGAATATAAGTGGTTCTAAAAGCTTTGAAATAGTTACACAGATGTTTCACCACATGCTTCTATTACTACGAGCGTATACATATTATGAACAAGGCTGTTAAAATGAAAATATCTAGCAAATTAATTTTCTTTGAACAACGCCAGCCATTTTGAAACTTCCAATGATGAAAATGGAACAAACCTTTCAGCCTCGTATCCTACCAAATAATAAAGCACAGGTCCTAAAATGGCACCCAAATGAACCTTGGTTTATTTATTGTAATGTTTATCTCTTAACTATCCGTAACATGTGGATATAACATGACTTAAATTCACTTTATTTACACAAAATTTGTTTCAAATGACGGCGGCGCGAAATAACTTTCGTGACGTCCTACAGCTTTTCATAACGAGCAATCTGATTGGCTACCTTTTATATAGGTCAAATGAAATTAGTTGTAAGTTAAGAATAATCTCTTACTTGTTACATCAATTAGATCGAGTTATTAGCTAAAATATGATTTTTGGATGGGCTTGCAGTCATAGTGAATAATAATTATTTTGTCTATATAAAAAATTTGCATAATACACAGCCTTTAGCCTCGTATTAACAGCCCAATCATTACCAACCTTACATTTCGACAAGTACCTGACGATGTGCGCAAATTGATGCGCAGTGAGTAAAATTATCTAATCCAGCCACGAGTTACATTCCGGATGCGACTAGTGTCAAAACGTCGGTAAAATCGTGTATATTGCTTGCTCATATGCAAGACAAACATGAGTAGCTAGAATGACGAGAAATTGATCTTTTGAAAGGCGGAGGATGCCACGCAAAAAGAAAGGTGGCAGCCGTGGCCCAAGCCCCGAAAAATCCTTCAGTCCGGGAGGTGGGGCAGTGGGCCAGCAATTCAGTAATGGTGGAAATGGACCACCTTGGTCATCCATCGTCGTCTCGTCTGATAATAACGAAATGCAGTCACAAGAACGAGAACAAATCCTGCATCAAGTACAAGAGATGTTTATGGGAAAGGTCGATGCAGATGTAATACATATGGTTCTGCAAGAAAGTGATTGGAAAGGTAATATACAACTTTACACTTGTCAAAATGCAAAGGCGGAGCAGTAATGGATTTTGTAAATTAAGATTATTCTGGGCAGCCAACTTGTGGGACTGTAGACAAAGAACCACGTGGACTATAATACTTTTGAGCTACTTCTTTAATTACTTTACATTGCAGTACTACATTGCTTCGATATTAATATGGAGATCAAAGGTCAAATGTTCAGCATATAGGTTTGGGCCTGTTGGCACTTACCCAAGTTCAATCTTGTGGTAAAGTATCACTAGTAACAGAGTGTGACTTTAATATTCTTGAAAGTGGGGTACTGGGGAGAAGACCTTTGTGTCACTTCTGTCTATCATAGGATTTTTATGCAATTAAGTTCATTTGAGAACTCTGACCTTGGTAAAACCTAATTGCTGTTAGGAAATTTCCAGAACTGCACAACTATGTTCTGTTGATACATAGGTTACTTTTATATCAGACTAACAGTGAAACATACTAAAATGATTTTTTTTTAAAGTTTAAGTTTATTGTAATTTTCACACACAAGATATATGTATATGCTTCAATGACCAGTAATAATTTAACTTTGACTAATTTATTTAAATTATGACAAAGTAATAAAAATTTGTCACGTATCAACTTTTATTTTGCAGTGGATGACGCTATTGAAAAGCTCTGTGAACTAACGCCTCAATCTGATGGGGAGTTGGACCAGAAATTCTCAAATATGTCTCTACCACTCAACAATACTTCACATGCCAGAGCCATCAGTATTCCTAATAGTGGAATCATGCATGATGCTTTCCAACATCGAAGATCCCGCTTGCCAACAGGACCAACGGAAGATATTTCTATTAGCCAGGAAATTCCAATGTTATCGCCCAAAACACCTAGCATGGTGGGCGACAGTTTTCCTGAGATGTTTACAAATAGTCAAAAACATGCACAGCAACAGCACATGCAATCAGCTTTTGATGCTTTAGATTCATATGCTAATGCTCCGCAAATGAATGTTACATATTCTCAGAACTACTCACAGTACCGTGGAGATGTTTATAATTCAAAACCCAATAATCAGCAACAACCGCAAATGCCAAATTTTAATGTTCCGCCTCCAGCCGTTAGCCCTAACAATCAAGTGCAGCAAGCATTTTTAAATGTAGTCTACCAAAGTAATCAAGACTATCAACCAGCTCAGATCTCTCCCAATGCTATGGCAGTACCTACATGTATGCCGAATTCCTCTATGGCTAATGCATTTATACCTCATACCTCATCGGATGGTGTGGACTTCCAGATGTTTGATCATCACCAACAACCTCAGACTAGTATGCCGTATTCCACAAACTCTTCTATTATCAATAACCATGCTGCCCAACAGGCATTTATGTATGCACAGGGCGGTCACCACAATGACACGTCTCCACAACCAGCACCAAATAATCATGTAATGCCTCAGGTGTCACAGGCGGACACGGCAGAAGCATGTACAATTCCTGGACTTCCATTCATTAGAAAAGGTGCACGCAAGAAGACTTTGTCATTAAATCCTGAAGAACGCGAGGCATTGGAGAATTTGATCGAAGATGTTATTATTGGGGGTCTTGGAGAAGGAGTGATAGACAGTGGTGAAGAAGAACCAACATCGTCTGAAAGTGAGGATGAGAAAAGCACTCATTCACCATCAGAGAAACGTCAAAGCTCTAACCAGCAGCAAAAACAACATAGTGCAAAATCTAATCAATCACCGCAAAGTGGACAAAATCAACAGCAGGCAAATAAGAATAAAGATGGTAAAGCTTCGACAAATGCATCACAGGGCAATCTAAAGCCGAAAACTAACAAAAGCAAAGATGTAAACAACAAGGAAGCACAAAAAGCTGTAGCTGCAGCAAGTGATCCGCAGCAAAAGGTTTACCCACCACAGCTTAAAGTTGCTGTCAAACATATGAAAAATTTGCCTCCTCGTTTTCTAAGAAAACTTCAAACCACGCCAAAAGAAGATGGATCTACCAGTAGCAGCAGCAAATCTGATAGTGAGGCAGAAGCAAAATCTAAGTTAGACAAGGAAAAGCAAAATGAGAAAGAGAAGAAGGAAACTGTGAAATCATCACCACAACCACCCACTTCGCCACCTCAGAACCAACAAATACCCCAGCAAAATCAGGCGACACCAACCAAGAATGAGCGTAAAACAAAGGAAGAGCAAAAGCTGGAAAAGAAAAAGAGAATCAGAGGCATGTTGGAAGGATTGGACCAGTATATCGATGAAAGTACCAGTGGAATGAATGTGATGGATGATTCACGTGAAGATGCAGCGTCTCCGAACGTGCAAAATTCGACAGATCTTTCTCCAGGGAGTGGTAATCATAACTATGGAGGTGGAGATAATTCAGGTCCGTCATCTGCTGCAGACGTGAACCAAAGACAATCGCAGGATACACTTCACCTTTTGCAGCAGTTAATGATAAGTCAACAACAGCAACAAGGTCAGCAGCAGAGGCCTAATATGATGCCCCATGCTGTTTTGAACTGTGAGGAATTAGAGAGGGAATTACTTCAAGGAGGAGTTAGTCAGCAGACTCCGGAACCTAGTAGGAATGCACCACAATGGCAAACACCTCCCCCACTTCCACCTGTTAGCTCTGAACAGCAGGCCATTTTCATGTCTCCAGGAGGACAGCAAACAAACTTAGCCGTCCTTCAGAAAATGGTGCAGCAACAGCAACACATGAACAATATGGCCAACACCATGCCCAGTAATCAGTTTGGTGCATTAGCGCAACAGTTCTATGCTGGGCAGCATGGCATGGCCGGTGTGGATGATATGGGCAAAAGTAAGTTCTCTGTTGATGCGCCGGAGTTTGTACCTCGGTCTTTCACACCAGGAAGCTTGGGCCAGTTTCAACAGCAGCAACAACAAATGAACTTAGATCCGCAAATGCAGCAGCAGATTTTGTCTCACCAACAACAGGTTTGATCATTTGCATATTGCTCACTCTCTAAAGTCCAAATGTGACAGTTGAAATAGTATCTATGAATCTCATGCTTGAAAATGCTGTAAGCTGTGTTTCTAATGATAGTAGCGCTATTGTTTACACTGATGATAAACTTCCAATGTTTTATCTCTTTACAACTGTAGCAACAGAAACTGATGATGTTGTCGGCACAACAGCAGGCTATGGGCCCCCTCAAGGTGTCCAGTGCGTACGGTCTGGGTGCACCTCCAAGAGGCTCTCCTCAGATGCAACAGCAATTGCCAGCAGGGTCTGCCTCACAGCAACAGCAGCAGCAGCAACAACAACAGCTGTCTCAGGAGCAGCAGTTCTTCAACTCCCTTCAAGGCCGCAACTCGCCAGCCGCACATCAGCCGCCAACCTTTCTTATACCAAAGGTGAGGCCATCGTTAACCAGTGTTTTCTTCTTTTTACAGTAGAAACTCATTATTGTGCAGATGTAAGAATAGTGTAAAATCCTTGAAATAGCTATGAGTGTTTGTAATGTGGTTGAATGGAAATGAAACCAACCTTCAGATGCAAGAAAATCTTTGAGAAAAGTGATGTCAAGGTAACAAGGTTCTACTGTATTATTGTTCGGAATAAGGCATCCGGGAGAATCAGCTCTGTTTAAAATTAGACAGGTGTTGAATTAATAAGCAAGTGAATGATTTTGTGGCAACTCTTATGAACTTATTCATATTTCATTATCAATGTTTATTTAGTGTTTCCTTATCAAAAGTATCATGTGCATGGTAAGTATGAGTTTGGAACTGATGAAACGTAGCACTATATTTGTGTTTTTCGCGGCAGGTGAGCCAAGCTGGTGGTGGCGGCAGCGGTCTGACAGGTGGCCCCCCCACGAGTCACATGTCGGGCGCTCCCCTCATGCCGCCATCAGTCGCAGCAGCGTATCAACAGTACCACAACTTGGCTGGTCACCAGGGCTTCCCCATAAGCCAACCTGGTACGGTTTACATGCTTTTATAGATCATAGTCTATGTTGAATTTTTATGAAATTATTTTAGCTCTTTGTACTGCTTCAAGTGGTTGAAGCTTAATTTTCCTGAACTTCTGATTCGTTGAATTCTTCAGTTAGATTCCACTAAAAATGGGGTCTTTGGATGAGGGGTTTCGATTTATGATTCGTATATGTCCTGAATATACGAGGAAGCCCATTTTATTTTTAGGTGTCTTATAAGAAAACTGAGGGGAAACATCAAATTTCTATGAGCTATGATCATTAGAGACTGACTATTTGCAGGTTTCCAGCCGGCGCTCCCGCCGCCCCCTCACTACACAGCGGTGTCGGCGCCTTTTTTAGCACATCCCTGGCCGGGTGGGAAGAAACAGGCAGCAACGGCAGCAACCCCAATGCAGTGTAAGTCGCATGTTTTAACTTCTTGGCTAGTCAACTATGTTTTCCAGTACTGTAGGGACCGTTTATCTTGAGCTCTCATAGCGTGAATTTATAGGTAACTCGGACAAGTAAGCCTTTCCCATCATGTTCTTTTACATTATTATTCAATGAAACCACAAAATTTTGGATGATAATCGAATTTATTATTTCCTCCCTTCTAGTTTGAGTTGGATAGATTCAACTGTATAGTCTTCTGTTAAAATTTCCGTGCAATTGCTGTATCTTTAGTCACCGTGAACATAACATATGCAGCTCTCTCAGTAAAAGTTGTCAAATTGTTATGAATGAACACAAGTACCAATAAACGTAAAAGTAATAAAATTGCTCGACAGCAGTGGCCCAAACATTTTTCTATACAATCATCAAGTCCATTCAACTTTTTAGTCTCTTATAGCAGAATTTCTGAGCAGCCATTTCTATATTTCTGACGGTCAATTTGTGATAAAAGAATGTAAAAAACAGCTGATATAAAACGACAAATGTAAAAGCATATACTCGACAACAGTAGCCCAAACATTTCTCTATATATACGTCCTCCCATTGCAGCCCCGCGAGTGGCGGGTTCGGCAGCCCCGGGGCTGGTGTCGGCAGCTTGCCGCCCCCATCCGCCGCCCCATACGGCGGTCACAGCGGCGCAGCCCTCAACCCCCCTCACCTCATCGGGGGGCGGGCCGCAGCTGCTGCACCAGCCACATGGGCGCCCGGTCAGGGAGCTCCGGGGTGGGCCAGCTACTAGAGCGGTGGCAGGCGCACTCCTCGGCGGAGGGAACAACAGTAGGCTGATTGGAGGCATCCTCAACCAGCAGGTGGGTGATGATACCAGTTTCTATACGTGTTTTTAACTATGAAAGTTGTTAATGATGTTACTAGTGGCTCAATGAGTTGGTGGGTGATGATTAGTTACGCATGAAATCTATTTAGTTATTGGTTGAAAAACCAATTTGGTACCTTTTGTTCAGGAATTGTGTGCCATGCAAGACTGCAAGTACATGTGTCATGGCATTTCCTATAAGTAAAAGCAGGCAAAAGCACAAGTTTTTAAAGAATATTTCATTGAATTTCAGGATATAAATGATTCGCCACATTGGCGAGAGAGTAAGCAAAACCTTTAGCCAAAAGGTGCTAAAAATCGTCAATGGCGACAAACGAACCAAGCCCAGGCTATGTACTCTGTGATGTGCATGCTTTCTTATATCAATTTCCATCACAAGATTGCTCAGTATTACCTTTTACATAGAATATTAATAACTGTGTTGAAGGACAAGACAGGTGTTTTTTCATGGCCATGGATGTTGGATTGATTACAAGTCACCTGCTGCTTGTAATTTCTTATCAACTACCCTACTGCTTGTGATTTATTATCAACTACGCTTGTGTCTGAGCACTATTATGTCAGGTTGCACCAGTCAGTGGACTTGAATGCTTTAAGAAATTTGATACTACCTGTAGAAATAATTTAAGTTTAAATTCATTTTCTAAATCATTTTGTATTTCTATGTAATAGTATACAGGTTATAATGTAGATAATTGTGGTATAGGTATAGAGATATGTGTGAGGAGGCCTGTGGTGTCAAAGCGCTTTTTATGACTTTTCCTTTTTGCAACCTATTCGTATTTCAAATCATATCGATGACATGGCCTATTCATTATACACTGCAACATTTGGGCTATTAATTCAATCATAATCCTATATCGCATATCAAATACTCCCATTAAATATTGACTACTAATATGTTCAATAATAATGATAGCTAGCTGTGTGCTTCGTGTTCATATGAGGCTGACTCATTTATCATTATCTGAAACTGTTATTCTCAATCGGCATGCTCAGTTGAATCTGAAATGCTCTTCAAATACACTTCTATAAATCATGTGAACACTCATGACCTACAAATGTTATGTTGATGTAGAATTTCTGCTTATCAGTAGTACCCTGTTGAATCTTCGATAAGTACTGCGTTAGAACTGATATACCATATGAATGTGCGCATTTTCTTTAATTTGCTATAGTATATAATATAGTCTTAATTATGTAAAGTATGTAAATTTCATTTTATATAAGCTCTTCATGATATTCAAATGATTGCATAGCAGACTATGTTCATGACGTGTTTGAAGGAAAGACTTTGTGACAAAATTTCTGCTAAATAGGACTTCAATCTTTTCAAGACTTACTAGAGATTTGAAGATCTGTTCTCAGGGCTGAAGATTAAGGATAACCCAGTAGCCCTGGGCGGCTAGAAGCTAAGTTTGGGTCATTGATTTATTTGTGTCAATGGTCCAAATTCTGTATGCTTTTCATTGTAGATATAAACTTTTTTTTATCTAGTGCTACAATCATGACTGTTTATAAATCCAAACCACCAACTGTCAAATCCTAATGTTCAGGCATGATTCAACATTTTTAAGATTAAACAAGAGTTTGTAGATTTACACGTTGGTCTGTTTCTTGCAGATAATGAGTCCAAAGATGGCAAAGCGAGGCCAGAACGAGTTGACGGCCCAGAAGGCGCGAGACCGGATCAAATCGCTGGTCAATGGAGGCAAGAAGGTGCTGGTGTTGCTGCGGGGGCCCCCAGGCTCCGGCAAGTCCACACTCGCAAGGTAATTCATATATTTACAGCCACTGGCAGATACAGGTTTTCGGAAAAGGGATCTCATGGGTTTTGTACACACAAAGGCTGGAGCAGATGCCAAAAACTCAATGGAAATTAAAAATTTGGGTTGAAAAAGAGCCAATAGCCACCCCTTCTTCGTTCTGTCTATGTTAAAGGTCAAGTTTCTAACACTACTACTCACATTTGAAATGAAATCTTGACGTTTGGTCACCATCACAAGACCTTTAAATTGACACATCTGAGTTGGTGGCGTCACAGTCATACAGAACTTATTATTTTCTTATGGCACGCTAAAATATGCTTACCATTGCTTGTGTATAGCTTCTAGATTTGTTGTTTTTAACGCATTAGGTTAGTGACTTAACTCATTAGTGGTCAAAGTAGTAAATGGTGTTATTATTACAGTGTAGAATAAACCCTAAATAAATAGCCTTAATTTTACCACTATGTTAGGTGTGATGAACCCTGTCTGTGTTCGGGTGAATCAGAAATCCATTTTGTTAAAATTGAGCTTATTTTAGATTTGAATGTACAGTGCAATAGTAGACATCAATGGTTGAGCCGCAATAGAAGACTTGGCTCTGTGTGATGTTTGAAATAATTAAATTACAAGCATCTGAATGTGGCCTTGTTAGTGTATATTATATTGTTCTAGGTTCGTTGGTTTGTTTTGTTTCCGGTACGTTATTGATATAAAAAAAATGTGTATGTGAGAGAGAGAATCCAGACTTAGCCTTGTGAATAGCACTCATCTGATGGATTATTGTCCAAATATTCCAGATTTTAGCATATAGTATGAATTCAGGTACAATAGAAAGAAGCCAACTTTCAGCTATCTTGTGAGCGTTAGTGTGAAACATTATAAGTAATATCAAAATTGACCCTGTTGTGAACAATATTTGTCTATCACAGACAGAATAGTCTAAATCTTTCTTGAATTCCTCAAATAGATTTCCTTTACTAGCTGTTTCTTTTCCTTGTCAGATCATTTGTAATTAATGTCAAATGTTCATTTGAAATATGTTTGTTATTAATTCATTGAGTCAGTGTATGGAGAAAAAAAACTTAGCGCACTTATTCCTTGCTCTAGAATTGTTTGTGTATCATTTTAAAGGCCAGTAGTAGTCAACTGAACATGTTTAATGGACAAAAGCAAAATATGTGAGATAAAATAAGTTACTGCTTCTTGCATCAAAGATAACAGCAAAGCTGGTGTGTCAAACATTGCTCAATAGTGCAGCAGTTTGGGACCTACTTTTCTGTCCGATGTTCATGCCTACTGGGTATTTCAGCCAGACACCAAGTAGCCTTATTGAGGGACATTCAAGGTCATAGTGGCGTAGTGACCACATATACATGTAGTGGTCACTTCTAGCCTGTTGGATCATGAATTTAGATTGCCCAAAGGAATAATGAGCTTATGCATCATGTAATGCCAAATTGACCAGCCCTATATTGCAAGCTGTCTCAATATGTTGTCCATTGTTAAAAAAGAAATTCTCCATTTTGCATATGTTGTTATTGATGCTTTTTGGAGACATTTTTTTAAATCAATTGTCGAGCAAACATTTGTACGGCAGAAGTTCATATGTTACAATGTAAGATAGATTTTTCGGCCAGGGTAGTATTGGCAATGTCTCGAGTTGCGAGCACAGATTGTACATTAATTAGATTAGATTGAAATATTTGTTTTTATGAAGTCAAACCACAAAAGAATATCGTTGCTCTTGCATGATAAGAATTGATATGCTTGAAACAAGTGTCTATTCACAATATGTACCATGGAAAAATATGAAGGCATTTTGCAAAACGTGTTATATTTGATTCACTGGTGTTATCTGCCAATGAATATTATTATGTTTGGTCACAATAATCAATTGTATTTGTCCTTGCCCTAGATTTGTTTGTACAACACTTAAATTGTGCTATGAAATCAGCCATTTTTAGACAAAGTAGACAACATAGCCATGTGGAGTTTTTCAGACTTGAAGATATTTAGTAATGTCATCATAAATACAAGATAACTGCTGTTCTCAAATGGCACGATCTTTGGGTCCGTTTTTCTAATGAACTTATTGTAGATGATGATGTAGGTAACAATATTCTTAAATATAATACATACACGTAATTTCAATAAGTCATGAACTGGTTGTAGGATTAGATACTGATAAAGCACAGTTAGTTACTGGCCATATGTGCCAAAGTCTTGACAGAGTGCCTATCATGATAGTTCATTCATGAGATCAGAAATTTGAACAAAGAAATTATGCCATTCTGTTTTTCAGTATGTCTAAGACCAGTGCATGTTAGATTTAAATCTAAAATACTGATCAAATATTCCCATGTGACATGATTAAATGTTAAGATGTATGCAAAACGACCTGTGGTATGTCAGACATAAGTATTTGCATGATGAAATTTTTCATTGTCATTATACATCTAGCAGGAAACCCAACTCGTTTGATTGTGTAATTCATTAGTGTCCGTGTTGTGTATCGTTAGATTAATGAAAAACAGAACAAGTAGAGGTATTTTTACATACCAATCCTAATATATATCATGGATGTTTATTTATTAGTCCTAACACACACCATAGTCCTCCAGTCTATAGAATTGATGTGGTATCATTCTTACACAAGTAATTTTTGCTGAAGGTACAATGGAATTCCTAGATCAGGGATGGACATAAGGACTGGTAAGGCAGAAGACAACCGGTCTACCAAGTTTAAAAATCAGGTAGACCGACTCAAAATCAGGTAGCCCGGCACGTGTTGTTAAAAAATGCATAATGTTTCCTTCTTTTGCCCTTAAAAGGGAAGTGCATAATTCAATACATTGACATAATATCATAATTCTCTGTATTTGTTAAAATAAGGATGATGATTCAAACGATTGTTGGACACCAGTATTTTGTTTTTATAATAATACATAATGCAACTGCCAAAACCAGTTAGACCACAGGTCTACCTACTGGCAAAAGCTGGTAGACCGGCCAGTTTTCAGGTAGACCAGGGCTACAGGTCTACCACTTATGTCGAACCCTGCTAGAAATTATGATATTTATTTGAAACACCATATAACTTGTTATCTGCCAATTACATTAATGTTGTTTTCATTATCTGTATTAAAACATGCTTTAAACTAAAATTTAACTAAGCAAGCAAGCATTTATATGAATTCATGATCAGTTGAAAATGTAGATCTATCATCTATATTTCAACTCATATTAAACTGTAAAATCCAACTAGCATGACTATTATATTCATTGATTAAAACAGATATTACACTTAAAAAAAATTTCTAACTAGAGTGATATAGCATTCATATATCCATTGGTTGTATTGTAGAATGAAGGCGTTTGTTGTTTATTGTTTATCAGCTGATTTGTCTGGAGCCTGCATGAGTCATGATAAGCACGTGTCCTGTAGACAGCTGCTCATGCACTATTTATGTCTGTCGTGAGCTCTCGCTTGCACATTTGAATGGTCTATCTACTAGTACTATATATTTAATGTTACAGTGGCTACTCAGGTCTAGAAGTTACTTTACAGTGCCCATCTAAAATTATGAAATGATAAACTGTTCAATTCTTTCAGCAATTATTCATTCTATGCAAGTTGTAATGAAAATCTGGTATGTTTTTATTGATACAGTGGTTTTAAACTGGCAAAAATATATAGCTAACTGGCATATTGCTTGCCAGTGCCAATTCCAATATAAATGTTCATTTTCATGTATATAAATTTACATTTTTATCCATGAATTTTGAATGGTTATTGGAGTATTTGATCCGGTTGAATTCAGCTATAGAGATTATGAAATCTTTACATTTACATTACGATTTTGTTTACTTCAACAATCAACATTGTATATGGTATAATCATTGACTTGCATTATCAGCACTATAAGTTGATTTAACAGAATAGATTCTTATATCACTTTCTGATAATAAACGTGCCCTTGGTTTTGTACTTTGGACAAAATCGTACTATTCTCTTGGATTGACAGCGTGTGAAGCATGTGAGGATGGACTGTGATGTGTCTCCGTGTGAATGTTCATCATTGATTTTGTGAGATCATGAGGCCACTATGCTTTGTTTCCTGTCATCACATGTTCGTGTTGAAATCTATACCAATCTTGTCCTGTTCAAAAGCCATTGAAATTGCACTTAGAAAGGGTCATTACCAATATACTTTTGAAAGTACTACATAGATACTGATGTGTAAGTCGTATGATTAGGGAAGGGAGACCAATTGCGCACTGGAGAAATGTATGCATTTTTAAAAGGGGACATTGTTTTCCTATTGGAATTCCTTTATGTAAATCCTCGTGGTTTGAATTTGATGTGCTATTGATTTGACACTGCAAGGTCATCTCACTATTCACATACACTTCAAGGGTTTTCTATGAATTCAAAATTCACACATCCATTCTCGTGTAACATATTTCTATGGACTATGACACGTATTATGAAATGGTCTAGTTATTCTGTCCTATGTGTGACATAAATACCATGCTAACTAATTAATGCTAATCGATGTGTAGCCCCTAGCATCAAATATGTTCAATTTGCATATAAATAATTTCATCAGTTCTAAAACGACACATTGTTAGGAGCAAGTTAAATGCTGATTTTATATCATAAGAGTGTAATTAACAAAAAATGAAAGTGTGTTTTAATTAAGACAAAACAGAGAGTGAATCTTGTATGTACAATTATCAGAAATATTTCAGTTTTGATTTCAAATCAGTGAACATTATGTTACACAACATTTTATTTATTTTATTTAGCATAATACATTCAATTTTTCAAGAATTACGATTCCAAAGTCCACTATTTGTGCAATCATTTGTTTTCTTTTAACTTGTTCACATGAAAAAGTAAGAAATAGTAACTTTAATTCAGTAACATAGTCTCACTTTTTAGTATTGCTTTGATTCATGGTAATACATTTTCATAGAAATGTTTATCAATGCTTTTATCAGTCCCATGACTTTTATATGGGCACACGATTTCATTGATCTATGTGTATCTTTCTAATATTGTTAAAAAAACATTTTGATACTATTTACCAAACATACGTGATAAACCTATTTCAGAACGATTGAAAATAATTCATCAAAAAAAGAAATCTTTTCTACAGTTGAACCCATGTAACTTGCACATAAAGGGAGTAAATAGAAAATTCGGGCTGACTGGGATTTTGAGTTGTCAGAGTGATTAACACAGTATAATGTCATAAATTTGAGCTGTCAAAGCTCGAGATGAATAGAATCTTCTTTATCTGCATGAAATCTGATTGAATTCTCTCTTTTTTTTTCCAGGGAAATCCAGTTCAGTGGCAAGATCCTTAGCACAGACGATTTCTTCATGAAAGACGGTCTGTACGATTTCCAGCCGGACAAACTTCCGGACGCACACAACTGGAACCGGAAAAGAGGTATAACTCGAAGCTTTCTATTGTGTATTCAATGATTAATCTAGGTGCTCGTTTCGAGTCCAGGACTCGTTATTTTTCATTAAGATGCAAAGAATTAAAAATTGCATCCCAAGGGGCCTATAAAATATTTATAGTTTGTTCTGGTTATGTATGCTAGAACTCATTGTATTGGCCTTTGGACCCATTGTTTCAAAATTTGAGAGTCCTTCGGGACTCTTTGTTGCCAATTTCTAGATTAATCACTGTGTATTATAACTTTGATATGGAACTATCTTGTGCTGTACTGTGTGTATTGATGACTTGGCTGGTGATGCAGGCACAGTTATTCGCACACTCATTCTCAGACAGATTAGTTTTTCGTTTGAAAGTTCAAGTCAAAATGACTGTGTGTACATCTACAATGTAGTCGCTTATGTGTCTTAAATCTATTATTTTTGTTGATATGTTTCCCGAAAATTGACATGATTATGTAGTTTTAATAACTTTTTAAATACTTGCAACTTGCAAGACAAAATGTCTAAAAAAAATGATATGTTGTGTATTTTTCTTGTTGCAATAACTCTGAAACACATATAAATATATATTATGTGTAAAAAGTATTGTACAACAAATTTTGTTATTGAATTGCCACTTGTTTCCAGCTGAGGACGCTCTGAGTAAGCAGGACAACCCGGTAGTGATTGACAACACTAACACACAGGCCTGGGAGATGAGAGCCTACGTGTCATTGGTGAGTACTGGAGGTTGACCTACTTAAGTTGACCAAGATTCTTACGAGTACAGATATAAGTAGTATTGTTTTCTCTTTATAAGTCGCTTTAAATTACATCTATAATTTCATAATTATTGAGCTCTTACTCCATTATTTTGTGTTACATGATGAATTTATAATTTGGTGTATTTCAGGCGCTGCAGTATGATTACCATGTAGAAATCATTGAACCCGACACTCCTTGGAAGTTCAATCCAAAGGAGTTAGCACAGTAAGTATTCCACTTGCTAATTTTTAGACACAATATTTATTTACATTTTCATCGACTCTTCTAACACATTTTCAAATTAAATAAAAGATATTCTCTGCAATTATTTGTAGCAAGAGATGCTTTTTTCTTTTATATATTATATTGAAGCCGCTTAGCAATATTAGTTGTTTTTTCTTATTTGTTGTGTGTATTTTTGTGGGAAAGGTATAATGAATGAGAAATTTTTTTGGTGCCGGTTAATCTAATTTGTGCATAAACAAATAAGATTATTTCTCTATTAATTCTTTCACCTTCTCTAACTTAATTTAAGAGTATATGTAATATGAAATCCACATTTCGAAAATCTTTTCCTCAAGTTCATGCACTTAAATCTTTCCAACTAGGATGAATAAATGACTTTTCCAGGATTCATTTACTTGATAAAATCACCAATCTAGGGGAAGTGCTAATCGCTAAAATTAATCTAGTTGTTGTGATTTTTGTGTATGAAATGACTATTCTTAGATGTTAAATTCTCATCAACATACAAAATCTGGTCCCAAGTTTTTCCCCCGAAATGATTGTATTTAGTCTATAGTACAAGGTTTTACTTTCATGGAGCTTTATTGTAGGTATTTAGATATTGGCCTAGTAAGCATAGAGCTTGGTGCGCATTTTGTGTTTGCCATAAGAGCATTAATTATTCAGAATGAAATAAAATGTATTCTATGACTTTATTGAGATGTGAGGAACAGGAATGCCATTTTAATCTGTTACTTCTGAAAACAAACAAAAAAATCTGAGCAAAAACTTATTGGTAGAAGGCCTAATAAAACTTCATAAATATTAAGAGATCATATACACACACACAAATTCACATGTAGCAGGGTTCAAACATTTATTGCTGGATCCTGACAAAGCAAGTATCCAGCTCTTAATTATGTTAACAAGGCAGCCTTGGGTGAAATGACCTCCCCATTGGGCAATGACATTTAAAGATCTATCAGCCCTGGCTAAAATCTCAAGTGCATGGCCAGTGGAATTTCTATTATGTCATGATTTCATACCCTGCATGTTGGAATTGTATTTTTTAGCCCTCTCAATTAGTCTTTTACATGTACACCATAGAAATATGTCTTCCAATCCAGTGGCATGGCTATTATGATTCTAGCTTATTAGAGGTTACAAGAGTTTTTACCTTAGCTCTTGGAAACCAAATGCCACCAATTCATATCACGACTAATAATTGCACCTTCTAAGTCCCCAGACTTTTTTAACTCGATAGCTTTGTAAAAACATTATTTTATTAGGCCTGTGTTTTGGATTGATTTTTTTGTAATCTCATTTGTTTACATACACACTACTGGTATTTTCACATTGCAGTTATAATCTGAACTTCGGAATTATTTCCAGAAGTATTGTACATCTTTTGCTAAGATGACAGTATTTTCAAATATTTCGCGCTGCCCGAAACAACTATGAAAGTTTCATAAAAATCTGATAAATATTTAGAAGTCTCTTACATAACCTTAAAGTAATGTAATATCCACTTAAATGCTGTCTATCATGCTAGATTTACACATCATGTATGCTTCCAGTAAAAGAGTTGTTGAACATAGTTAACATACATGAGTGAACATTACATTTGATATATACTGTATCAGATTTGATGTTGATCTCTTTGTGCGAACAGAACTCATATATTATAGTTTCTGTGGCTTCTGGGCAACTAACAAAAATGCCAGCGATGCTAGATTGGAAACTGCAAGAAAGTACTGAATTACAGCAAAATGTTTATATTCAATGGTTGATGATTTGAAAAGCATGCTGACAAACTTGCATAACAAATACTGTCAATACTCTTGGAAATAATTCTCAAACTTCGATGAAGACTGGAATGTGAAAACACCAGTACTTCTTTTCCCATTCCATTTTGAATGCAGATGACATTTTTCAGAAGTATCAGTGACTCATGGCATTTATTTACAGTTTTTTATCGTGAATCTAGGAGAAACACCCACGGTGTTCCTCGCGAGACCATTGAGAAAATGCTCGACCGCTATGAGCACTCTCTGACCATCGAGAGGATTATGGCTGGGTCGGCGATCACCAAGAGACGGGAGGACCTGGTCAGAATGGCCGTGGCCGCCGGCGCCGAACCTCCAGTGGCGCTCGACGTGCTGAGGTAAACAGCACGCGCTTTGCCAACTAGAAAGTACACTGGGAACCATAGCAGTGAATTATCTAGATTTGGGTCAAGAGTCCAGGAGGACTCGTTATTTTTCAATAGAGTGCCTATGTGTGGCCTTAGAACTCATTGTTGCCAATTTTTAGATTAATCACGGCTATTGGGTTTGAAATTGGCACTTACTGGCTATTTGCAGTTGGTCTAATCTATTGCTAGTGTTAGAAGTTGGGTAGTGCAAGAAACTTGCCAGTTGAAATTTGCCTCAAAACTTGCGTGAAATTGAAATCTATTGAGAATCAACCGATTTGCCAGCAACATATTGCCAGTGCTATGTACAGTTAATTTCTAGCCATGCCCATCTAACTCGAACTGGGAGAGAGTAGATGATAATTTGGAATTATCCAAAACATAAAATTTGGGTTTGTAATGTAGATTTGCTTTAGGAGGAAATGACTAGATGAGAGTTCACAAATTCCTAGCTATAGTTGGTATTTATTTAAAACATGAAAATGTTCTATGCTCATTGGTAAATTTAAGAAACTTCCTGCATTTTGATGAAAGATTCCTTACCAAGGTCATATTCATGGTTTTAGATCTGGCCGAAGAAGAAAGAGAAGACGGAGAAGGAAAGATCGTGACCGTCAGAAGGATTTATCGAAAGAGGACGAGGAGCTGGGTGAACAGAGCTCTGATGAAGACGAAGTCGAGCAGGAGACGCTCGCGTTCCACAACATGAAGAATAAGAAGGTAGATCTTTGAATGTTATCCAACCCTCAACATTATGAACGGAGGCGTAAATGATGATCATGTCAGATAGGGACAAATGATACTGCTGATTATTATCTGCTTTCTGATTGCCTTCTATTGAAATTGATATTCTATTGATATTCTTCAATACCTATGATTGTCATGAGTGTGTTTATTGATGTAAAATTTATACATTTTTCTTTTTAATAACAGATGATGTTGCGTAAAGCAGAAAAGAACCTGCTTAACGCACTTGACCACACCTCATCAGCACCGAGTCAGCCAAACTCAACGAAAGAAAACAGCGAGGAATCAGACTTGTCGTCTGTGGAAGAAGATTCAGTGATGAATGAAACTATTTCAAACGAAGAGGGCGTGGTCATTGAGATAACAACTGATGGTAACGACATGGAAAATGGAGGAAATGAAGAGGAGGATAAAGCAGTCAGTGAAAGCGATGATGAGGATTCCGGTGATGATGAAGAGGAAGTAACGGAGTTAGCCAAGTCAGTGGCAGAATCCATGGCCACAGATATCTTGACACAGACTTTAGAGAATATCGTTGGAGAGAGAGTCAATGATTTGCTGGACAGTTTGGATGGTGATCTGCCGGAAAAGAAGAAATCCTTACTCTACTATGCAACAGGTGGAGCAACATCAGAATCTTTACCGGATTCGGAGCTTGACATGATATTGGAAGAACATGAAATGTGTAAAACCACGAAGCGAACTAAAACAAAAGATGAACAAAGGAAGGGAAACAATGTGACTGAAGCACCTGTCTCAGTGTGCTCAGAAACGAGTATTGCAACATCTTCAGCAACATCTATTGCAACGTCTACCTCTTCAACAGTAAAGAATTGTTTAGAAGAAAATGATCAGAAAATCAATTCTATGTCTGTTGAAGATATGACACAATGTCAGGAACTGTCGCCCTCAAATAAGTCTTCGTTGGGTGTTATATCTGAAAATGAATCTGTTACAAAGGATGTTGAAGCAAATGTTACCGACAGTCCAAAAGAGAATGTACTAACGCCAGCTCTTGTAACTGATTCCCAAGTTGTCATGAACATACCTCCAGAGTGCGGGACAGCAAGTGAACACTCCGTACCTGTAAATGAAAACTTCATTGGCTGTAATCAATTGAATATTCCTATTACTTCTACCGTGATCACTGGCGCAAACAAATTGTCAGAAAGTCACGGAACAACATTGGAGCAGCCGTTGGATTGCACCAATATTCCAGTATCGCCTCCGAGAGACGGCGATGCAGCTGTACCCACTTGCGAATCTGTCCCGTATCTAGAAGTCAACTCCCCGCCTATAAGTGCAATCGCACTCAACATCGGCTCACCTTTAACCCCAGCCACACCCAAAGAAGACTCAGACGGCGAGGCTGTGCCAAGGACTCCACCGTCCTCCTCCACACAGTCCGCTCAGCCACCATCATCACCCAAAGAGGTGTTCAAGATGTTCCACGCGCAAGTGCAGAACGATGTCAACCTTCTGATCGAGAAGATGAACCACACGATCCAGGACTTCACGGGACTGCAGCAGGCTGGGACAGGGGCTGGTTCGGATGAAGAGGAGGAGGGTGCTGAGGAGCGGGCAGGCGCTGCGCGGAGCAGGGCACCGCAGAGAGGAGCGGAGGACGCCCGCGAAGAATGTGGTGGGGATAGACAGAAAGAAGCAAAGGATGCACTGAAGAAAACTGCGGATACACACAAAGAAACGGACGATGCGCAGAAGGAATTAGCTGATAGACACAAAGATTCGGCAGGCAATGGTGATGTGAGTGTTAGTGGTAACAATCTTGCTCTTGATAGTAATGCAAAACGCGGAATTGGTGCAAGTGGCAATAACCAAGCTCAAGGAACAAGTGACTGCGGTAACAACAAAACAGCAAATATAGGCGCCTCACACAGTGATTCAAGTCACGTGGAAGATATCGCAAATGCTGTGAGCAATGAAATTGAGCTTGAATTGGTGAATGAGCTGAGAGAAGGCATTGCAAACCTGATTCTTGGTGAAACTCTAGTTGAAAAGGCAGCTAAACCGCAGCAGGACAGTGCCACTGCATCAAAGGCAGAGTGCGTCGAAAAGGAAGAGATTGAAGACGATGATGTGTGGAACTTGGATGATGATTTTGCAGTGAATGATGTTGATGATGGTGAGCAAATTGAAGTCAATGAGGAAGAGATCAGAGTGGAGCATGCTTATTGGGAGGCTGCAAAATCAACAGCCGATCCTTATGGCTTGTTTGGTGAGTAACAGGTGGTTTTGTCAGAATGCTCTTACAATAGAAATCTATAAAACCTGCTTATTAACTTTTAGTAGTAGTAATTGGAAAGCTATAATTTTGCATTTAAGCACTGAGAAACCGTTCGTTATTATGGACTGAATGAGTTAGTAGTGTATTTTTTACGAAGGATCGTGCCTTGTTAAAGTTTACATTTGGAGACTTGAACAAGACTATAACACTTATAATATTTTCACTAATTCCTTTTCTGTAGGATGTACTCAATCAGAGAATGTGCAAGCCTTGCAAGTACAGAAGCTTGAGCTTCTTACAAGGGAGCCACCAAAGCCACAGAGACAAAGAAGGAATAGGTCAACGGATTCTGAATTTACAGGCCAAGTAAGTGGATGAAATAGTAATAGAATATATGGAGGATTATATGTCCTTAACCCTTCAAAACATACAATATCTGTTTTAGGCACAAGCAGAATTAACAAAGACTAAATTTTGAATTGTACATTTGTGCCTTGTTTAACAATAGCTAACTGCAGCCACTGACCACATTTAAGTACTTCCCTACAGGGGGTGTTTTTCATGGTATGTGATTGTGTTAAATCACGGAGGTTCAGGGATCATTCATGTGCAAATAATAAGATTAGATCAAATTGAACTGCATGTTTATTGAACTGCATGTTTATTCATTTCACCTATTCATTGGTGTATCTTTATATACCTGGGTTGTTTATCTTACACCTGTGATGTGATGTGGCTGCTATCTTACACCTATTATGTTCTTAGCACATGGCTGCTCTGTGTTTAACAAAGACATAGAGCATTGTTTCTGTTTCATGTACAAGATTTAACAGTTAGTAAATATGCTAGGTATTGAGAAGGTACTATTTAGATAATCTTTCTGCAGGAGTTAAATTAATAATAGACTTCAGATAAAGATAGCAGGCAATTTTCATAAAATTGCTTAAGATAGCATTACAATACAATATGAAGATCCCTTTGCAATTTTCATAAAGATTGACTGCTTAAGTTCATATATACAATTTTAGCGTTTTCGGTTATTCCCTCGAGCAATAAACTGTTAGTCAATCGAGCGTGCAGAGGATTTATGAATCCCTTTGCAAGCTCAGGTCAACTCAGATTGAAAGCTTTTCTGTGTGTTGTCTAAACATGGTGGTGACTGCTGATTACTCAATAGAATCAATCGTATTGATTTCTAATATACAAGCAAGTCAAATCCTATATGATAATCAGACTTTGTTTGCCTCTGTATTTTTCTGTCTATCATAGAATTAAGGCCTACATAACCCTTGAAGTCATGGGCAGTTTTAAGTTGATAAACTAGTACTTAAAGCGTTATGATCAATAAGTGACTTGAAACTGTTTTAATTGTTTTTGTAGGAACCAGAGGATCCATGGGGAGAAAGCTCGTCTGCCAGCCAGTCCCCTCTGCGGAAGCCTCGTAAGGCCCAGAGGAATACACCGCAGCTCAAACAAGACCCCAAACTGAGGTAATCACGAGTATTGAGTAATATTACCTTATCTTTTTTAACAGCTGCGCTTGCTTTGAGAACTACATTTTGATTAATAGTCAGGGACAATCAAGCATTTGCATGTTGCAGGTTTGCCCTCATGTTATGTGTGGTACAAAGAAATGTTTAATATCCAAATGAAATACAAGGCATGGGCACATGCATCATGAGACAAATTCCAACTGATGACTGGTTGTTGTTTACATTATACTAGTATTGGAATTTGCCCTCTCTGATGCATGTGTCCATGCCATAAAGGACCTTGTATTTCATTTGGTGTTATGTATGTTCATGGTAAAACAGGTAGATTAGCATTTTCATTTGAACATGTAAAATTTTACAAATGCTCCTTTAACGTGGAAGAAATCACAATTGGTTTGAGTTTGTTGTGTAGATGAATTTATGCAACACTTGCAAATACATTCTCACTTGTTAGACATTTAAATTACAGCCAAACATTTTATTACAATTTTAACACTGCCATTGTCCTAAAATCCTGCCAAAGCTGTACGAATCAAAGGCTCACCTTTGTCAATGTTACTCTCAGTGCAATACAATTCAATAGAATTCAATACATAATCTAAAATCAGTAATGCATGGTATTGCTTGCTTTTTTACTTTACTTTTTCACCAGAAGCAAACATGCTTATGTTAGTTCTTATACTTTTAGTACTAAAATAATGAAAATGACAATTTATCCAAGTAAAATTTAATTTAATTATTTTAGTGTAATTGATTTTATTGGTTTTAAAATGCGATCAAAAATTTATAAAGGTATATCTGATATTATTTATTTTTTTCCATTTTCAAAAAAATTATTAAAATGCTGTACCTTCTTGACATCATGTCCGGAATCCTGTTAACTGTAACGTTAACTATTTTTGCTTAAGAAATTTTAGAAAAAGGGTGATAGCAGTAAATTGTAGACAATGTTCCTTATGATGAAAACTACTTCCATGGCTATGAAGTATTTGTGATTACTCTTTGTTACACACTCTGAAGGATCAAAGTCGCAACATATTTGATCTCCGTATTTTCATACAAACCTTTTATATCAGGTAACTTTTATCCAGGGCTGAACATTAAAGACAGCCCAGTAGCCCTGGGCCACTAGAACTTTACATGTAGATTAGGCTAGCGTTTTCTTTGTGGCCTGAATTCCGTAAGGTTTTCAACATTTCAACAATATTATTTTTTTTTATCTTAGGCCACAATCATACATGTAAATGCGGGTTACCAGCTGTCAAATCCTACCATTCATCTCTGATTTATTAAACCATATCACGCATAAAATATTCAAAATTATGACGCATTAAAAACCTCATCCAATATCTTGTAGATCCACGATGCTGGAGCAACTAAAGAACCGTGCCGACGCCATTCCTGACTATGACGCAGCAACAAGCGAACTCAAAGCGTTAGATGTCACCGCGCTGTCAATCCCTGTCATCAAACTCAAAGAAAGTGCCACGAACACGAGCATCGAAGAGTTCAATCTAGTGGAGAGACTGTCCCGAGGTGCCGAAGACCGTGCACAAATGGTCGCTCTGTTTGTGTCGACACGCCGGTGCCAGCCGCGCGTGCTGTCTGAGGCCGTCACACTCCTGAGTAGTGGACACAGCACACCGTCGTGTCTCTCGCCAAGCAGACGACTTATCAAGTTCGATAAAAGCTGCGACACAAAGGATCTCGAGGAGCAAGAGGCGGCGACAGTCGACGGGGGATTGCTGTTCTTGAAGAATTGCTTCCCCGCAGTTAATAACGACGACTTGGGAGAGATTTTATCGCGATGCGAAGGAGATACGGAGTGGGCAGTGAATATTCTTCTGGATTCGGGGTATGAGTATAATGTTGAGGGGAGCGAGGTAGATCAGAATAGCAATGTGGTGAATGAAGAGTTTGAAGATGATGTGGATGTGCCACAACAGTTGGAGCTGGGTGAACCGTCTTCGGATGAATCAAGAGCCATGAAGTCTGAGCCGATTTGTATTCCAAGTACAAGTTCAATGACACCCCTGAATTTGCCATCACCTCTTCTTGAACTTTGTCATCAAATTGTGAGCCCCACTGAACCGTCTCCATCAAAATTGCAAGAAACCGTCGCAGAGAATAGCATGCTACGGTTAAAGACAATCGACGAATTCAGAAAAAGTCATAACAGCAAGAAAGAAAGTATTGCTAGGGCGAAAACTGTCGTTTCGAAGGCTCCTGTGCTGGGATTTTCAGTTGGTTTTGATGTGCCGTATGAAGTGGAAGAAAAACCACATATCACCACCAAAAAGTCCATGTTTAAAGACCAAGTACTACCACAAAATGATGTAGGTGAAGCTGAGGCCAGTGGACAGACAAATGCGCTCCAAAACTTGGCATATTGTTATGGAGAAGATGTAAATGAAGAGGCTGAACATGCTGTACCCAATCACCAGCAAGAAAGTCCTCGGCCTTCTAGAAGTCTGTCCATGTTGTCGGATTCTCCTCTGGCGGTAGATTCTAGCTTAACTTTGACATTGAGCAAGGAACTTGCCAGTCAGCTGATCAACATGTTCGGTCCTGTCGGTTTCCACATCTCACCAGAATCTTTGGATGAAGGAGATCTAAGGGTAAGTTAAGAAGTGTTGTATCATGACTAAATCATTAACTATAATTTTTGCTATAGAAATTTTAGAAATACTAGAGTAAATTGTAGGCACTGATATACAATCCTTATGATGATAACTACTTCCATGGCTATGAAGTATTTGTGATTACTCTTTGTTACACACACTGAAGGATCTAAGTCATGACATATTTTCTCTCCGTGTTATCATCTGAACCTAATACATAATTTTCAAATAATGAATGATATTTAAATCACATTTTAGGTTTGCCTCTCGCGCAATGTTGCCCGAAATCTGCACCGATGTTGGGCTCAAACGATGCACGAGAAGTTTGACATGGAGGAAAACGCCATCCAGCAGATGATGCAGGAAGGTGAGCACTAGTAGAAAAACTCTGAAAATCACAATTTTTTTATAAGAAGATAAGTGACTGATTTTATATAGTCTGTCTATATCATTTCACGACGGGCAGATGCATCGTAGAGGGTAGAAACCAACTGAGATTAAAGAGTGGCCATTCTTTCTTTTCCCCTTCATTGTTTACTTTTAATGAAGGGGAAAACAGTCTCACGGATTAAGCCTAATTTTGTAATTTTGCCTCTGGGCAAGTAACTCTGAAAATCATACTTGCCCATCCAAAATTTTACATGCCCCATTTTTTGCGATGAAATCTAAAAAAATATTACTATGTAATCTTAGTACTACGTCCATTATTTAAAAAGAACAAAAAACAAGATTGTTGAATTGAATTCTTTTAATTCAAACTAGTGTACAATTGAGGGTTTAGTGCATTCTAAAAAGTGTTTTCACTGTGTCACTGCAACTCTACTCAGTCATCATCACTATATTCATCATCCGAGTTGTCAAGCCCACTATCAAAATCGGAATCATTACATGAGTGTACATCATTAATATTAAGAATCAGATCCAGGACTTGTAAAGGCAGTGTGAATGATTAACCCGTGAAAGCCGACGATGCTTGCACAGTGCGTAAAACGATTTTTTTTGTTCACTGTCAGAGCAATAATGGTGGTTTTACCCGCTGTTGCTAATTCTAATATTGGTCCCGCAACCATGCCGTCTGCTGCCTTTAAAGCTAGCAGCAAAGGCGCTAGTCTATTAGCAGCAAACGCCAGCTGCAGTTTGGAGCAATATTATTACATTGGACGTCACACATTTAATATTAACACAATTCTACGATGAAGAGGTAGGTGTTTTAACGCCCGGATTTAGACGATTTTTACGGCGATTTTAAGTCAGAATTTCATACTCGTCTGTGGGCGACCAAATGACATGTTAATGCTTGCCCGACGATAGTGTTAGTCGCGTCTCGGATGACGGATGAGTGCTAATCTGTGAGACTGAAAAGAATGGTCACTAGTCTCAGTTGGTTTCTACCCTCTACGATGCATATGCCCATGATTTACACCATAAAGTAGATCAAAAGTGTTCAAAGAACACGGCGTCGCTAGAACAATATTGACTTATGGGCAATTAAGAATATTTTAAGAATATACTGAAACGATGTATACTTTACAATTAAGAACTTAATGATTTTGAGGAGAAAACCTCAGAATGAATATCATAATAATCAATAATAGTTCCCAAGCTATGAAGTGCATTGAATATCAGTAAAAAATGTCATAAATGGCCTTCTAGAAAGCACAATTTCATTGGCAGAGTGCCCAAAATCGAATCACTTTGGTGTAGCCTCATACCTCATAGTTGTGTAAAGTTTGAACAAAATCAGTTCATCGGTACACCCTTTAGCTTTTCCTGAGACATACATACATAGTTAATTAGTTGGTTAGTTAGTTAGTTAGTTAGTTAGTTAGTTAGTTTAACTTAGTTTAACTTAGTTTAACTTAGTTAGTTTAACTCGGTTAATTAGTTAATTAAAACGAACGAAACACAATGCTTAGTTAGTTTAACTCGGTTAATTAGTTAATTAAAACGAACGAAACACAATGCTTTGCTTCAGCAGCTGAAATGCAGTTTTCAAAAACATGAACTATTCTTTTAGCGAAGACATACATTGTATGGGACAATGTGAACATTGACCCTTCTAGAAAATATTACTAAGTGAGACACATGGATACCATGTGTATATGACGTACCAATAAATACGTATATGACGTACCAATAAACACGTAAAGTACTGCAGTCTGCATGCAGTACTGAATGATACGCGAAGATTTGATTATTATACTTTAGATACATGAATCTGAACTAAAATCTCATTATTTCTAACTATCCTCACTAATTCTATACCAAACGATATCACATTTATAGAAGCCCGTTTTGATTTAAGGAAGTTATGGGTATAAAGGTGAGTTTGCTAGATTAAGAACAATGTTAGGTACCAGCAGGAATAAGATAATACTTTTCGAACAGTTAATTTTTATTGATTGTGGTTGTCAATTGAATTGGCATTAATTTGTTTTCATTTTACATGAGGAGTGAATGGTTGAAAAGATATTATTTAAAGTTTGCAATTATGTAGAAAATGTCACTGAGCACTAACATTTTCCCATTTATCTTATTCCTGGTAGCAAGTGTAGTTATGTTTTTGTTACACAATTTTTCTCAAAAGTGCTGTATAAGTGCAAATAAATTTTCTCAAAATGCTATAGTGCTGTATAAAAGTGCAAATGAAAAGGCCATGTTGGTTAGAAATTATTCACAACATACATTGATCATATATTGAATTTCTATGACAATGTTAATGCTACAAACAACTTGAAACAAGACATTATGTCAAAATTACTGTGATGTTTCGTTGATAATTGTTGATAAGATAAGATAAGATTTCTTTATTTCAGAACGTTACATTCCATATTGATACAACAATACAGTAAATTAATATGGAGAAATATAATTATACAATTATATATTTACATGTATTATGAAGACGTTCATGAAATTTACGTTCATTCACGGATTTCCAATCAGCATTCTATGTATCGTTTATGCCTCCTCTAGATGAGTGCTTGGTACAAGCTCAATAAGACATCTATATTTACTCCACACCTCTTGAACTTTGTCACTTGATTGACAGCCACTGCGCCCAATCTTCACAAAGCTTCTAACAACTTCCCACATGTATCATTTATCGTCTGCCTCCTCCAGACGAGCGTCTCGCCCGCCGACTCCAGCATGAAGAAAACGCGGCCACCACCAGCCTCGGAGGCAGAGACGTGCTGCACGTGACGCCGGCTGGCGTGGCTCCCCCTACAGGAGGCCCGCAGGACGAGGACCTCACGCTGCGCGAGATCATGGATGAGGAGATGGCGCTTGAGCTGTCACGCAAGGAGTTTGTGAGTGAACGATTTGACTGGTTTTATATTCGGCTTAAGCAATTTATGAGGCCATAAGAAATTTTAAAACTGTCAAATAATTAGTTTGTGAGTTCAAGGGAATTCAGGGCATTATGTTTATTTTAACATGTATTAGCATTATCAGGCCACATCAGAAATTTACCGTGGCGAAATGACATCATGATTACATGTAACTGCTATGGGAATTGGTGACTATAACCTCTAGGGGTCAACAACCAAACCTACATGCACCATTCAACATAATTTTTCCTTTACTAATTTCTCCCCTTTTGTATCTTTTGAAAAGTAAAAATGATCTTTAGATCAATATATTTGTTCATAAATGAGATAGTGAGTAGCCTTGGATTTTTCTTATGTCTTGCGAAAAGTTTTTGTTTACAACAAGTTTATTGATAAGTGTTCATGTGTGACTAAGAAATTAAAAAGTATTTGATTTTAAATCAACGTATCTCTATTCTGTTTCTTTATCTGTCTTTTTCCAATTTTTCAGCATCAGTCCCAGAAGAAGAAGGTACTGAACTGGGGGGATGACATGTCCACCAACCTCAAGCGGCAGAAGCTGAGGCAGCTCTTCCCCAACATCGACCCTGTCATGCTCAACGAGGTCTTCAAGGCCAATGGGTACGTTATGTACCGTATACAGTAAATATTCTCAACAATGGAATACAATTTGCTGTCACAAATCCCTCTATTGTAGAGTACTTCCGTTGTTCATTCCATAATATACTTACATTATGTTTATTTATAAAATATTCACTGATTCCGCCATATTTCACAATCAGAAATCTCCCACACTTTTTCCATAAAGGGTGAAAATTCCCAATCACTATTTCAGTTCTAACATTCTGACTAAATTCATACTTTTGGATTAAAAAAATCTTATCCCATTGTTCAATTTAGAAAACAGTGCAAAGATGGAAGAATCTTTATGACGCTGTTTTATTTTCAGGTTCTCTCTTGAGGATTCTGTTGGAGCCATCGAGCTGAGTCATGGAAAACCCAATCCAGCCCCAGAGGACGACACGCTCACACCCACTGAGATCCAGCAGATCCAGAGGGCTAAAGTCTCCAGCATGTCAGAGCAGGTAACATCAGTGCAAAAGCGCTACATTTGAATAGCAGTTTACTACGTGGAGAAACCTTTAGTTTCAATACATATAGATAAGCCAGAAACATATAGTTGCTATACCTAGATAGATTTTCTGAAGGAAATCCTTGTCAATCCAATTCATTATCTGATTTAGTGTTCCTCTCCAAGTGGCTGTGAGCATACAAGACAGATACTTAAAACTCTCCGTATCTCAATAAGTCATGCTATTTCTACAAAGTGTTCAAGCTAGTGTGAATGACAAAGCTAAACCTAATTCAGTGGTGTAACTTACAAATCCATCCAAATGTGGCACGGAAGATTCAGAGTCATGACTGATTCCTACAACTCAATTTCCCACAATAAGCCTTGCTTTTTCTACATAAAACTTTTATTTCCCAACCAACAGTGGAGAGAGGTCATGACTGATTTCCATGACTCAGCATCCCGCAATGACCCTAGATATTCTCATGTCTAACCTTTTTTTCCCCACCACCAGTGGCTGGGCGAGGACGAGACAGACTCGTACCAGTCGTACTCGGACCCTGCGTACCAGGACTTCCGCGCGGAGGCGTCCATGCACTACCGGCTCCGGCATGAGTGCTTCCAGAAGGCACAGGAGGCCTACAGGAGGAACATGAAACAGGTGCGGTGCAGGCGTGTGTGCTAAAAATTGTAGAAACTCGTTATCTGTAGATTGCTTATCTCATTTTCTGTTATCTTTTGAAATTAGTTTCATTTTCTTTAACGAAATTATGAACATATATTAGCTGATTATTTTTTATATTGGCTATCAAGAATTTCACTGATCTCCCTACAGTTCTGAGATAAAGAGTTTCATCTGTACAAGTTTATGGTTTTGGAAGTGCTTATGTGAACTTTTGCTCTCAATATAATGTTAACTTAAATGATCTATTTGGCATTAAGAGTCTTAAGTAGAATTTCAAAGTCTGAAGGATTTACTTGACGTAACCTGGAAGGTTCAGCCGGGAACTTTGCAATAGCGCCCAACGTAAATATATAGCGCCTGTGTACTTGTGTAAATCAGTGAACGCTGTCTACAGACTAGTTTTCTGTTGGTTTTTTGCAAGTGTTCGTGATTTAGACATTAGTCTAGAACCGTGACCCATTTTTGCAGGCTGCTGCGTTCTACTCCCAGCAAGGCCACCTGCACACCATGAAGCTCCGTCAGGCGAACATGCGAGCCGCAGAGAAGATTCTCGCCTACCAGTGAGTGTCAACACAGTAATATGTCACTAATGTTTATTAACATCATTTGCACTACAAAATCAACATTATAAGCACATTCAGACAAAGATACATGTACGATGTTACTACAGAAGATGTTTTCCATATGTCTGCTGTCAACATCTGCTTTTCACACTCATTGTGGCGTTTGCAGTGGCGTTGTTCATCTAAATCATGCGTCAAACCCTACATCTTATCCTTGCTTCATATTATATCATTGTATCATTAAAGCATAGCAGTGTTTTTTTACTGCTATGTGTCATCCATGTTTCATGCTTTGTTGCCTTTCCCAGAAACCAGGTGACCTCTGACCCCTCCAGCCTCGATTTACACGGTCTCCATGTCAATGAAGCCATATACGTTCTGCAGGCAAAGATTGGGGCTCTAGAAGCTGGTAGGTTTTCTGGGGCTTTTGTCAGCATTCACTAATCAACATTTTGCTGTAAAATAGCCTTGATTTTTTTTTGATTTTTTTTTTTACAATACAAGTAAGTGTACTAAATTGTGTACTATATTGATGAATTTGGCTTGAGTTTTGCTTGAAAGCGTTTGTGTGGAGCGGGTGACATGCTTTTGATGTGAGCTGGCTGAGTGTGTTTTGCGTGGCTGTGTGTTGTGAATGTGAAATGAATGCTACAAGAGTTTTTAACTTAAGTAAAAAAAAGTATCATATAGGTTTTGGAATCTCATATTCTTATATTCTTCAGTACAAGTTTTAGCTATCTTATCTACTTGTATTTTTAATAATCTAAAAAGATTTTAGGATGATACAAATTAAGTAAATTTTGTCCTCTTATCTCATCCTGGTACTTGCCGAGTGCTGAAATACTTTGATGGCACCCTAAAATGTATGAATAATCAGGCTGAGAGAGACACTTTTTCTCGCTGTCACTATTTGTTTCCATTTATTATGCACCGTGTGAAGTCTTGCACTTTCATTGAAAGTCAGTAGAGTAGCCTTATTGACGTTGTTGCAACACCAAAGAAACGGTTGTAAAGCAGGTAATAAAATAAGGTTATGAGGATAGAAAAAGTCCAATCTAAATATGAACCAGCACCCAGTGCACAAATAAATATTTCGTTGTTAAACAGGATAATTAAGTGATCATTGTGATCAAGATAGGAGTCACTATCGAAAGCTTAATAATTTGAACTTAAGTATGCTGTTTGATTATCAGGGATGCCAAGTGCTACGATTTTGTCCGTAGTTTACGATTTTTTAGGGGTCATTACGGCGATACGATTTATGTAACAAATACTACGATATTAGGGGCAATCGAATACGTATATCGATTGGTAAAAAACCTGCCTATATCGCCGTAAATTGACAAAAATCGTACAAATTTCTTTGAAAAATTACCTTTCTCGCCGTTTCTCGGCCATCTTGGATTCGGTGAGACTGAACGAGATTTGTGAAATTGTGCCATCGCCGGTTTATAAACTGAGCGCTGATTGGTCTAAAGTCGTGTTGCGCAATAAAAGCATTCGATTCGTCCAATCACAGGCGCTGTACGATAGCGAAATAGGTCAGAATCAAAATGGTGGTTGTTAATGTCAATTCTTTCAGAAATTTGTTAAAAAAAATTGAAAATGCCGGTCAAAAAGCGACCCTCGAGCCAAAAGTATTTATCGGATTACACAACAAAGTATAGTGAAATGATGAGCTCCATGGTGTGGATGTGTCAGGTCAGGTGATGCGGTTGCTGCAAGTTGATCAGGTAGATGTTGTGACTCATACTTCAGAGTCATAAATACACCATAAAACAAGAAGAACAGGCCTTCTTATTGACTTGACTGAATATGTTTATATGTAAATATGTTTCAGCTTTGTAACCAATTATTGGTAAATGAATGATGATTTTTGACGTGTTCTTTGACTTCTATGTCACATTGAATGATTGATGTGGTGTATAGATGAATAAAAGTTTAAATTCAAAAAACAAAAACATGTTATTTTATATTTTATTTCATTCATAAATGATGCATAGTCAATGAATCAATGCAAAAACATGTAAGTAGACCCCTTGTTCAACATAAATTATGAGAAAATATGCTACTATTTTTTAACAAAATGTGCTACTATTTTTTAACAAAAAATACTGTTGCTAATACTTGATGCTACTATTTTTTATCGAAACAACTTGGCATCCCTGGATTATGAAATATATACAGGGTTAGGATTAGCCACTCGTCCGCTTGTATTGACTAGTAAAAACTTGTGGAGGACGAGTATAATGTTTTAGCAATCGTCCTTTTGACGAGTAGCAATTCTGGCCAATTTGGCATACAGGTATAGTTTGTGCAAGGAGGACGAGTACATTTTTTGCACGACGAGTTGATATTTGAGAGTTACTTGTCCTGCTCACGAGTAGCACTTTTCTACCCAATCCTGACCCTGTACACATATTTGTTTTATATCCAGGATAAATGAATTTTTACCAGAATCCAGTAGTAGCCTCTATTCAAAAATGTGCCCTACATTGTGCTTGCAGAGTGCCGGGGCCAGAAGGTCCACCTGAGTGTGGTGACGGGCCGCGGAGCCCACAGCAAGGACGGCAAGGCCAAGATCCGGCCAGCAGTCCTCAGCTGGCTCAAGAAGAACGCCTACCGGTGAGTGAACAAGTCGTAGGGTTGCAAATATCTACAGTAACCACAGTACGCGGCAGTAACTACAGTATGGCAAACAAATGTATATACAGTTTATAGTCTGCAGTCGTGTAATATTTTAAAATGAGAGAAAATGTGGCCAAATTGCTACGGATTTGCAGTATCAGGATCAAGCTGTCGTCCGCTCGTATTGACCAGTAGAAATTTGCCTATTGTTTTTTTTTTGCAGCATCATGATCAAATTGAAAGGAGAAAGAATGAACGTCTGGAGGAATATTATCATCAATTGAAATTTATGTCTCTTTGTGTATATCAACAAAAGAATATTTTTCATTCATATATTAGATCTTTTTTTCGGCTTCTTCTGAAGTTATTCAAATGCTGGGTGTTTTGAATGTAATGTGATATTTTAGTCTTGTTTTTCTTTTTTTCAGGTACACAGAACCACAGGAAGGATTATTGAGGATCACTCTTAAATACCGAGAATAAAAATTGAAGATGAAGAATTATTAGTGTGGTTTTTTAAATAGAATTGAGATGGCTGAAAACAAAATCGAATGGATAAGATCTAGTGAGAGTAAAAAAGCAAAATTGAGGAGTGAAATGATTGAATTTTAACAACGCATCTACGTAAAAAATTTGAGTTGAAGCTCATTTTTATACAAAGGAAGACATGGAGGATCCAACTGAAAAATGATTTTAGAGAGTTCAATGAAGCGAAAATCTGGCCAGATTTTCCCTTCTCTTGGAATTGTTTTATTGCTTGTAAAATGCTGCAAGTTTTAATTCTGACACGAAAATGTTGGAGCATTTTCTTAATGGTCTAAATGGAGGTTTATTTGAAAGGGATTCACGACTAATGAATAGTGTAAATAGGATTCACGATTTCTACATGGTGTGTACTAGATTTAAAGATTTTGTATTAATATAATATATTCTTGTTGTTACCATTGAGCTACCAGCGGTGAATGCTGTGATTTCCCGTTATTATTTATATATAGCTGCTTAGTATTGTGTATGCCAAATTGTGTGATGTTGATTTTTTATGCACACGTCGTCGAGTGCTTGTGAAGCAAGAACAATGAAGGTGATGAAGTAGATAACCTAGTAATAAAACTGCTTTTTGAGAAATGATGATTTTAAGTCAGAGAGAATGTGATAACGTGATATAGCTTCTCCGTGATACTGTTGTACGTTGTGAGGCAGCCTCGTAACCATGACAATCAAACTGAAAGACCTGCCTTAGGTTGTCGAAGCTTGCTAAAACAACTGTACTTCAAGACAGTGGTTACTATGGAAACCTTTCATAAAAAGACAGTGCTTGCTATGGAAACCTATCATTTTTAGGAGATAAAAATAAGCGTGGCGCCCGTAGCAATTGAAAGACTGCATTAAATAATAATAATAGAAACAAAAAAACTGGTTAAAAACAAAAACTGGAATACTATAATTATATAGTACAATGTGTGTTGCAAGGTATTACAGACTGAAGCCGGTGCAGAACAGATTCATAATGTGGATTAGTGAACTGATGGATTATACGTTTCTTGCCCCTTGCTATTTAAATCAATTGTGTATTTTGGGGTGTTTTGTTTAGTTTTGATGAAATGATTATGGTTTGTTTTTGATAAAATGATAGAGATGCCATAGATATATGTGTAACTTTCCATTATCCGATAGAAAACTAAACCAAATGCCCGATAAAGAGGAGGATAGTTATGTACATACATTATATCATACAAACATGTTATGGGGTAATAGGAAAAATACACATGTATCTATGTCACATTATGTTTACTTTTTTGAGGATGTGGTGATTTGATTGTGAAATATTAATATTTAATTTAACAAAACAATTGTGCTGATAGTATTTGGATGCGGTGATGTTATATTAAAGCAACGTAAAATCTGTGATTCTTTTTGATTTTCTGTTATTTTGTTAGAAACTTCGAAAGAATCACAGATTTCATATGATTGTAGTTGACAAATGTATATAAAGTTGTAGTTTATGGATATTCATGGAAGCAAAATGTTTGGTTATGATAGTCATTTTATTGATAGAAATGAGGACAAAATATTATCAACCTCCATAGAATGGGGTTAATTATAAGTAGTTTGCATAATTCTTTTTTGAAACGTTCCATGAATCACCATAGCACAAAGACTAGAGTTATGTTGGCAAAACAAGTTGCAAAAGTGAAAAAAAAAATATGTATATAATAACAATTATATGTATCTTTATGATGACAATTCATTTGGTATTGCGAGGACTCTTTTTGCAGCTTGTTTTCCATCATTATTAGATATTTAGCTGTAGCTATTGAAAAAGAGAGACAAAAAAATGCTGTATATCACTTAGCCTCCTGTAAAACTTCGCTCCTCGAATATATGAGCCTTTGGTGAGTTTTAATGCACTTTTCACATTGTAGCTTTATTATATACATAAGCAACCTCTTGTGGCCAAGGCTTCTTCCCCCATTGATGTGATGATCAAATCTATGAAATCTATGCTGTTAATGCTTCATACATAGCTTTCTGATTGAGTGATTATTTCATTGTCATTTAAAATGTATATTAAGTTTACGTGTCCTTCCTTAAATGCCTATCCTATCTGTTTGAATTTCAAACAACCAATGCTTTGCAATATTGTAGATTTCTTAGGATGCAAATATTTTTAGTCTGGATTTTGCTATCAGTAGCTGTGAAGATGTGACAATATGATATTTGAAATACCCTATTCAGCAAATTTTTTATTTTATTTTTCAATGTGTGCTTTTCCCCCCTTGCATAGTGTGTTAGTGAAGTATTTTGTGTGTGAATATCAACAAATTTAGCAGCTCTGGACTGTCAATTTTCAATGTGATCAAACTAAATGTGCTGTTGTGAAAATCAGTGTTCTAATTGTATAGGGTGTAACAAAAATAGATAAGTAGAGTCTGGCTGATGCTGACAATATGTATGCTATGGATGTGTGGGTCAGAGTGCTTCTGCAATCTGAGAGGAATGGTGAAAGGGACACGAATAAGCACATCATAATGATAGTGAATTTGAAATCGTCACTTTAATACTACTGCATGAATTGAATGTATGCAAGTTCAACAATGAAACTGACCCAACAAATGTTATAATTTGAGCTTGTCCCATCGTATTGCACTCAAAATCATTTTATGATAAAAATTTCTCAATCTACCCGGTTTGTGTAAATCTATACCCAGTGGTACATATGAATTTTGTATGGTTTTTATTATTGCTAAATTTCAATGATGTGTCCTTAACAATCTAATATATCTTAAATTTTGATGGCTATATAATTTTCCTTATTTTGTATTGTTTGATTCACATTTTCTTGCAAAATCTTCTCACCTGTTTTTTCACTATGAACTTTAACATAAATTTGTGGTTTCATTTGTCTAAGCATTTGTAACGAATTGTACAAACTTTCCTTACTTGAACGAAGATCAGTATTCTGTCAGAGGTTTATGGAATTTTCATTGGCACTGTCCATTGGTTACATTAATACTGTGGTGGATTTGCTTTGAGAATTCTCACCACTCGCTTTGTTAAGTGTTTGAATGGAAACATATGATTCTGTAATGAATAGAATTGACATTTTGAGGATGTTATACTGTTGTTGGTGAGTATTTTTGTCTCAACATTTTAACAGAGTGAAGAATGGTGTTTTTTCTAATGCTTTAGAAATGTTATTCAATGTAGTACTTTAGACTTGAAGTACTATGTATTGTAGTATTTGGGAGTAAGGACCATCCTGGTATGTATTTTTGCTTTTGTAGCCATAATTACTTGGTTTCTTTAAAAACCAGTGTACGGCCAATAAAGCGTTCTTGAACATATTTCTTTTTGTGCTTTGAACATTTTATTTTACACACAATCGGAGGAAATTGTATTATTCATTATTATTATCCATGATCTGAGGTATTATATCTAACTATACCAGAACAGCAATGATATGAAATGCGTAATTGAAAGATAAAAATATTTTGTAAATTTGTCCATAATGTACCCAGTTTCATCCATTCATCGAAGCTAACAATATGTATTGCAGCTAAGAATACAGTCTAAAATAAGTTCTAACTTATCATAATGGATATCAAATCCACCCTCATTACATTTTGGAAATTCAGACACATCTTAGTTTATTCAAGTTCACCTACAAGACTTGGGGGCATTGGCATAATTTGAGATAACTAACACGTTACTCATCTAGCCTTTGATTTTATTCTGTCCGCCAATGCTACACATTGCCAAGTAGAGAAGGCATCGATGACCAACCAGCTACTCAAACGATAGTCATTATGACATGTATCACATGTTAATTTTAATCATTTACAATTAAAATCTATGGTTTCATGTCGATTCATGCACATGGATATTTGTAGCAGCATTTGCATGCCCGATGCACGTGTAAATCTAGTAACATTAATGTATAAACACACCTGTAATTCTGGAGGATTTCTATCCTCTAGCTAGACCATCTGACGATCAAACCGTCTGTCTTGTCAACCTAGGTCATATATTTTAATATTGTGTACTCGAATTCGATTTGTTAGTTAAAAATGGCGACCGCACAGAGCCTTAGTTCACATGAGCCCAATTTGGGTCGCTTACAGACCAATGTTGGTCTTTTTTTGTGGGGTGCATTATGTTCAATTATTTTAATTTTCAAAATTATATTTTTCTGACACATGCTTTGAAAGTTTTTAAATGATTATACATACAACAACCATGGACAGACAAATGAAATAGAAACTTTCATTACTTAGTCAACTCAATTAATGCTTTTCATATATTCAACAATAAAAACAACACGATTTTAATAAGATGAAATATTATAGGCGTAAATTTTTTCTGTTTCCAGCTGGAATATTGTGCCAACCACACAATAATATTGATGATCAATACAAATACATTGAAAGACAGTAGTCTATATTACAATATTACAAAATTCATGGGGATACATATATTGCACGATGTTTCGTACAGGTAAGATAATATTAGTTTTTATTTATAATAGAATTTTAGATGAAATGAATCACTGCCACTGCCACTTCAACTTGTCACGAAAAAAACAACTGATAAAATAATAGTTAGTTATTTTCTTACACTAAAAATAGTTCTACAGCTGATAATCTAGATCTATAATAATATATTCTATCAGTGATAGACCAAGTAGATAAGAAAATAAATAAGAACTTGTTTTATGTGTTGTTTTTCGTGACAAGTGCCAGGGAAATGAACAATATATATAGTGAAAGTACATGGCTATCTTTTCACGAAATAGAATAGAGCACCAATCGCTAAAATCGGCCATAGATCTACACATAAACCGTGAATTTTAGGTATGACGTGAAATTTAGTGACCTCTTGTTAAGAATGCGTGAAATACCATCTCTCTGACCAAGATGACTAACCCTTTTGAGCTACCCGATTCCTTCATCATCTACTAGTCCTCCTTTTCCCCCTTTCTTTCTCTATTATAATTTGGATTTTAACTTTATCAAAAGACCATATCCACATTTGGTTAGAGCCTCTACAATGTTTTTTCTTTCTTTCTATCCTGTGTCTCTGTCACAATGTCATTGCATCTGTCGAGTAGGATACAGATTACATCTAGTTCATGTTGCAATGGGTGGTTAGATGAAAAATGTAGATACTGGTCTGTATGAGTCTTTTTTCAATATACCAGTAGTTTCACAGTGTTATTCACTTTCTCACTATTAGGGTGTCTAGAAAGGGAATGGTACCAACTTTATCTTTTTCATGAGTAAGCTTGATCCCTCCTGTGGTGTCAACTGTATTTAGGTGGTCTGCCAAGTTTTCTCCTCTAATCTTTTCCAATACATCCAAACCTCAAGATCCAAACATCCAAACATAACATAACATCCAACCATAGTCGGAAGTCGTGCTGAGTGACCTTTACTTGCGCAGAGAAATGTTTTGAAAATGACAACAGCAGTTGTGACCCCAGTTGTTGAAACTGTCAACGAAGTAAGATTTATTCTGTGTTGTGAAAAGATGAATTAACCATGTATATATATTCCAACACAAAGACATTCAAAGAAATCTAGTGAAGGATTGTATCTCGCACTGTCGCAGACTTGGGATTGACTATGTGTACGTATAGTTAGTGACTAATCGGTTATTTAAATGTATGTATAAGATATGACTCATATGAGTTTCGGTAAGAGATCAAAATCTCACGGAGTGTGGAACGAGTGAGTGCAGAGAATAAGTTCTGTTCAAGTCCACACTTAGTGACATTTTATTATCATGCGACACTCGGACAGGCGATATTATACGGATATGTATTTCAATGGGAGTGCAACAGTGATGGACGACAGGCTACAGGGACCAGCAACTAGTGATGGGAATCAAGTACACTTCGTTTAATCGATTATTCACATGGTAGATCGATCGATTATTGATCATTGAAAAAAACGAAAGAAACAGAAATGAGAAGATATACAAAATGCTCCTTGTGTTACAAAACTGGTTTAGCATTGTGTAGCTATTTAGTGCGCTGCCACGCACAGTGGTTTAGTTGCTGAGTATAAAAAAGGTAGTCTCCCATATCAGTAAGTTGCACTGGACTAGGTATTAAGATGCCAAGTTTCACACACCTTGAAGGTTCTGTTTACTATGCCATTTGTAGGATTAGGAATACAGTGCACTACCATCCAGTTCTACTGTGGTCGCCATCAGGGCTCACTTCAAGTTAAGAAGCTGCTATGGTCAGCTCATAGGGCTGTCAACCTATTCTCCTCGGGAGAATAGGCCTTCAATAGCTGTACCTCCAGGGATAGTCTGTGGCACTGTGTGGCACTGTATGCCTATCCTCCTTCACTGTGGACCTCGTCACGCTGTGTAGGGGGCACCCTAGCACGCTGTCAGCACTGGTGTGAATTCCTCCATAAGGCATTAAGGTGGCCGTAAATCATGACCTGACATGCGCAGTAGTGTTTTTGAGAATGTCTGCAGTAGCAGACGAAACTGTCAAACAATTAGAAATTCTTTGTGTTGCGAAAGATGAAAATAATAAATCTACATAATTACCAACACAATGAACTCATTCAAGGAGGCATTAAGTTGTTTGTACTCGGAGGCCTTTCGTGAAGCCCAGGGGTTAGGCGCCACCCGCGCAGTGGGTTTCTAGGGGCCACTAGAACCTAGGCATGTGGTGTACTTGTGATAACGGGGTATACAACAAGGATCCAGCTTGGAGAGCCATTGGACCGCTCCAGTTCCTCTTGTGAAGGCAGCGAGCTGCGTTGTTCCTTAATCGTTCTCGTCTTCCAATCGCTCTCTCTGTCTATTACACACACACTGTCCCAATCTATGTCATGATTATTCTGGTTGACATGATCCGTTATCGCACTCTTGTTTATTTCAGTCAGAGATTCCTTCTTTGAAGATCTAGTGTATGCCTTCTTCCTGTTGGTATCCAGATCTTTTTCATGCTCTTTCACTCTCGTGCCCAACTTTCTACCTGTCTCTCCAATGTACACTGTATCAAATGACCTACAAGGTATCCTGTAAACTATTTCGCTCCTATCCAGTGGGTCTACTTTATCCTTAGGGTGTACTAGAATGTTTCTAAGGGTCTGTAATGGCTTCACTGCTGTTGAAACCGAATGTTTGTTTAAGATCCTAGACACACTTTCCGTGACACCCTTCAGTTCACGTACGGAAGTATGACCTGTCCTCTGGATCTTTCACCTTCTTTCCTTCTGTTCTTCTCTCTCGTTCTTTCAAGCTTGGTGGACAACTGTTTCCTCACTCTTCGGAAAGACCATTCTGGGTAGCCACACTGTTTCAAGGCCTCAATCACGTGCTGTTCCTCTTTCCTCCTATCTTCTTCCTCAGAGACAATGTCCACGCATCTGTCAAACAGGGTAAGGATAACTCCAAGCTTGTGTTGTAGTGGGTGATGGGAAGTAAAGTGCAAATACTGGTCAGTATGTGTTTTTTTCCTGTACACTAATAACTTCACTGTCCTGTCTGGCTTACGCACTATGAGGGTGTCCAAAAAAGGAATCGTGCCATCACTTTCCTCCTCATGTGTGAACTTGATACTGCCTGTATCATCAACAGTGTTAAGATGGTCTGTGAGGTTACGTGTTTCACCCGCCTTGATTTGCTCCAGAATGTCATCAACATACCTCTTCCACAGTTTGGGCTTGCATGTTATAGGGGCTGTGGCTATGGCTTTGGTCTCTAACCATTCCATATAGAGGTTGGCCACTATGGGGGATACTGGACTTCCCATTGCTGTACCGAATTTCTGTTGGTAGATACTCCCTCTAAACTGAAAGTATGTGGTCGTGAGAATAAATTCACACAAGTCCATAATGTCACTAGGGTTGAGTAGTGTTCTCTTCTTCAAGGTCGTATCTTTGTTAAGTCGGTCTCTAATAATCTGAAGGGCTTTATCGATGGGAGTGTTGGTAAAGAGGGAGACCACGTCATGCGATGCAAAGATTTCATCTTCCTCTATCATGATCTCACTAACTGTTTTCGCCAGATCTTTGGAGTTTTTCACGTGACACTCCGTAAGTCCTACCATTGGTCCTAACAGATCTGCGAGGGCCCTTGAACAATTATAACCAATTGAACCTGTATAATCCACAATCGGCCGAAGAGGGTTACCTTCCTTGTGGATCTTTGGAGTGCAGTACATACGTGGTATGTTCTCTGAAGTTGGGTATAAATGTCTATACTGTGCCTCAGTTATCTTCCCTTCACTCTTATACCTCGTCAGGATGGCAATGAGTTTTTTTTTGTACACTGGGGTAGGGTCTTTCTTCAGTTTTACGTACGTTCTTTCATCACCCAACATAGTACCAACCTTCTCGTCATAGGATGAAGCATTCATCACCACGGCTGCTTTACCCTTATCCGCAGGTAGAATCGTTATTTCCTTATCCTTACGCAGTTCATTCAAAGCACGTCTCTCTTCCTTGGAAATGTTCGAAGTAGGGGGTTTGGCTTTCTTCAAGAAACCAGTCACCTCCGCTCTGATTTGCTCTCTCTCGCCCAAGTCACTGACTAACAAGCAGGCCTTTTCTGTAGCAATCACAAAGTCCTGGACCGGTATTTTATCCGGTGACACAGCAAAATTCAGGCCTTTTGGCAACCTTCGTTCTGGTTAAGTGTGGTTCAACAGGGTGTCATGAAATGTTTTCGAGGATGCCACCTGCTTCGCCTGATATGACCCATGACCGCCTGTCATGCGCAGTCGGTCATTCTGATGATGTCAGCAGGGATGAAACTGTTAATGATATTTTTGTAAGTTTTACGTGTTGTGACTAAAGAAATGACTGTATATAAACAGATGATTGTGATTTGGACTGTCTCATTAGGTGCGCAGTCGGTCATTCTGATGATGTCAGCAGAATATGATGAAACTGTTAATGATATTTTTGTAAGTTGAAACTTGTTGTGAATAAAAGCAAATGACTGTATATAAACATTACCAACAACAATTTTTGAACTATGACAACATTGATTTGGGGGGAACTGGGGGGCTGTCCCTGCGAGCAGCCCATGGCTTCAGTAGTGTCATATGCGTGCGATAAGGTGTATGCACCTTCATCTCGGTTCATTGTCTTGTGAGTTTTCCTTATAGCAGTCACATCCTGTCATCCTGTGTGACATCAGCTTGAAAAAGACTGTCTGACAGACAAGGTCGAAAATATTTGCAAAGGTATAAAATGTTTGAGTTTATCAAAAATCAATGTTGTCATAGCACAAAAGAAACACAATGAATCTATTCCATACATCAAGAATACTTTTTGTTTACCCTCTTTGATCACATGGACCATATATAAATGTATACTAGTTTAGTAAAACTGAGAACATTATGCCCACAGGACCCTCATTGTACAACTTTAAAAATACCAACAACAAAACAAGAAAAATTTAAAATTATTTTACTTTAGTTGGATGCTCATTTGTTCATGTTTGATCTTGATGATTATGATTATAATTTTTAGACTATTTTTTTCTTGACATATTCAAAACTACTCACCTTTCATGGATTAAATATGAAAGCTTTGATTTTCAGTATTGAAAAACATTTTGTGTGACAAGTCATGGATGGGTGCAATATTATCTGCAGTGCAGAATCCTAGGTTTATCTGTTCTATTTACAAAATATACTACTAATTATGTACTACCAACTAATATTGCATGCTTGGGTGTTGGATGAAACAACTATTGCATGAATTGATTGAATGAGAGTCACTAATTGGAGTAGGTAGCCCACCACTCCTTGCCAGCAGTCTAGCCAAAAATATACAACTATCCTAGAAGACTCATGGTGGACAAAATGTTCCTCCACCAAGTGAAAGGAATTGGTGAGAAGTAAATGATTATACTGAGCGTAGATTGGTAGTAATGTTAGGAGGTTGTTAGCTAGGTCAGTACAAAATTAAGGAGCAGTGTTGATAATTTGTGGTCATTGTCATTCATGGTCAAGTGCATGGGCAATCTAAATACAACTTCATACAAGGAATAAACTGCAAACATCAAAGTAGTTGGTAGGTTATTAGGTTAACAGTAAAGTGCATTAAGATTAATGAAGTGGATATTATCTCTATTATATGGGATTTATAGTGTATTGGATCATACAATTATCTATATTTTGGTTTTCAAAAGCTCATATCACATTATTATAGAATAAGATACAATGCAATTGCTGGAATAAGTGCCATACTCGGATTAGACACATTATCTTTATAAATTTAGTTCTTAAGATGTTTTTACTACGCATTAAGTATATTGATACATTATATTACAAAAAGTTAAATGGACTTCTTTTATGATACTCAACCAGGTTCTATTACATTTTACTCGCTGAGACTTTTGTTCATGTTTAAACTACTAGTATAGCCTTCATTTTCCACACCTTCTTGCTCTACTTTTGCAGTGCTCACTCAGCCAGCAGTGCACAAAAAACTTGTGTTCTTGAATGTCATAACATTTTATTAGGCTTAAACAAATAACATATCTGAATATTAGATGTCATAAAAGTAATGTTTCTATTGTCAGGTTATTTTTATCAATGAATATTAGCGCAGTCATAGAATTAGATAAATCCCAAAGTGTTCACTGCTCTTATTTAGCTTACCAGTATATGTTCTACACAATTAAGGAGGGTCTAGTTGGGGTGGGGTAGGCCAAGGGTGTTCCATAATAATTTTTTTTAGCACCTTTTACACCACTTCACAAAAGTTGACCCCATGGTCATAGATCATTCTGATTTTCTTTTTTTAGAATTTTTTCCACTTGTTTAGACTGCCCTTATTTTGATTGAATTTTCAACCTTAGGACCCTTCAATTGTCCTATGTGTAAAAATTCAAAATTGATCTACAATGTTTATTTTTGGTTCAAATGATAGATAATGATTCACAGATCAATGTTTGTAAAATAACTAATACTTTTAAACAATATATGTCATTGTCTAATGGAGTATTATGTGGGATATTGTGCTGTGCATAAACTGACCTCTCATATATGGTGTACTATATGATGTGTATTTGTATAATATTTATGTACTATATTCACATGTAAAATAATTCATTGTAGTTTAGCATGACAACCATGTAGATATGTTAAAATAAAAGTCTAATAGTTAAAGACTTGTAAATGGCGCAGTCAGCATTAAGATAACAGTAACCACTTCAAAGCGAATACAACAATGACTGAAAAGAGAATATGGAGAAACTAATAGCCCAGGCTGTCCAAACAGCGCTAACCGAATTTGCAAAATCGGCAACAGCTACACAAACTTCACAAGAACAGACAAATGTGCAAGAAAAAAGAACCCAATACACGAAAACCGGTAAGACCCAACTTAGATTTGAACTTTGATGAAGGGCAATGGTCATTCTTTGAATTTGAATGGAAACGTTATAAGAGACAGGCAAGACTTAAGAATGATAATGAAATATTAGACGAGATATTAGAAGCATGTTCTGAAAGCTTAAGGAGAGAAATATTTGACTTTGTTGGGCCCTGAAACATTGAATACTTTAAATGAAACAACACTTTTAGAAAGAATACAGTCTATTGCTATTAAAGGAAAAAAACAAAGCTGTGCATAGAAAGGAATTCCATGGAATGTCACAAGCAATGGGACAACCTCTTCAAACGTTTGTATCCCAGTTACGGGGAAAGCAGAATCCCTGTCAATTCAAAGGTAAATTGCCAACAGTGTAACGCAACTGTGAGTTACAGAGAAGCTATGGTCTGCGATCAGATGTTAATAGGGTGCTGCTCAGATATTCAGGAGGAAGTCTTAGC
>CM032664.1:35337307-35459167 GCA_019095985.1 Streblospio benedicti | reverse complement strand
AAATTTAATTTCTTTTTCTTATACAAGTGTCAAATTTACAAGTTCTCAAGAGCAAAAGATTCTACAACCGAGAGCCAGAATATATCTGCTTGAGCACTGATCCCAATATTGGATGCGATTTTTATGAGGGTGGTGTTTTAATTTACATTAACATTTCCTTACTGTCAACATTTAAAGACTTGGAGGCATTGTCCCATTCAGAAAGCATGCGCTTAGCTTTACATGTTCTAGGAGAATTCCAGGCATTTGGACCTGTATGCTTTTCATCTGCTCAAATAATCTGACCTTTTTTGCACTCATCTGCTGGGTGTAGCGTTCATGAGACAAACAGCAGACAAGCAAGCGAAAACCGGATAAGCCGGATAAAAGCAGGCGCTCGCTTACACCCGGCGTATGTTCAAGCGACAAAAGCACCTGCTGGGGCTGGCGTTTGCGTTAGAACTGCATACTATAGAGTCAGTATTTAAGCATAAAATTTGGGAGACAGGTATTTTAACTATGCCTGCGCCCAGGCGGCGTCATTCTTGCTTCAAAGGTATTGGAGGATCGTGGGAATCGAACTCACGACCTTCCAACTATGATTCAGACGGTCATATGTCATAGTCGGCTGTGCAGACCACTACACCAATCCCCTCACAGACGGCTGAGACAAGCCGTAACTTGCCTATATGCTTCCAGACACACATGTCTGACACCTGACGCTATATTTAACCTAGCCTTTTTGCCTTTAGCCTTGATTGACATGCATCTACTAACTTTATACCGAGTACGTTGTATCAATGCAGGATGCATTCGCACTGTGCATTGTACATTGTGTTCGTTCCCCCACTTCACTTTTGTTACACTTGTTTTATTCTTCATTGGACCACTTGCATTGATGGTGCCTCTTCGATGGGTACCGCAGACTGACAAGAGAATGGAACTACAGGTGCGTTTATATACCCTCGCCGTATGCCACCTGTAATCTCTCATAAGCATTTCATAAGCAATTCATATTTTTTGTAGGCAGATCAGGCGTTTTTCATGCGCTTTTATACTTTAAATGTATGCGCTAACTGTGCGCCAAAACATTTGTCTGCTTTCCATCTGCTCTTGTTTGCTCTTATCTGCTCCCCAATACGCCGCGTATGAAAACGGATAGTTTGCGCATCGGCGGCGTGTGTTCGGCGTGCAGTTAGCGTGCATAATCCAATAATCCATCGATTTTTGTACGCCGTTGGTATTTGTGCAGCTCAAATACCAACGGCGTATTGCACAAATTTCTGAATAATCAATAATCTTCCTAGAAATATTTTTTTGAGCAGACGCATAGTGGACATAAAACTTACAAATAACTTATGATTAACGTGTGGATTGCGAACGGTAGCGTGAATGTGCGGACGAGACCTTTTAGGGACATTTTGTACGCTAACCATCTGCTTTCCATACGCAAAGCCCAGTGGGACACGGCTCTTAGATTGAACTTATGTCAAATTTGGGGGTGGTCTTTTTTGCATGATGAGAGTATTTACATGGACTTTTAAATAGTGTTCATATTTGATGATTTATTTTTGATGATGAGATTTTAAGTGAGCATGAGCTTTTTTGCTGATGTTTACATCTTAACTTAATTCATTCAAACGCTAAAGCTAGAATTTGAAACGCTATGTTTGATAATTTTGTAACTTTCATACTGAGAAAACAAGTCAAAGAATTATAATATAGTATAAATCATCATGCTGCCGCCGCCGTTGCTGCCGTTGCCATCATCATCATCAATTATATGGCCGCCATCAGTCATCAGCATCGTGGGCCGCATCATCGCATCTTTAAAAATGAAGTCGTCGCATCTTTCTAAATGTTCATGAATCAGCCATCATCATCATCATCATCATCATCCGCCGCCATCATCATCGCTGCCGCTGCCGCCGCCGCCGCATGCCGCCGCCGCCGCTGCCATCATCGTTTATTTTGGCAGGCCTGAATTAATCCTCTGCAGAGGGTGTGGCCTGGCTGCCTAGTTGTGACCGTAGATGTCCCCTCCATGCTTGACGGTCCTTGAGGTCCATTCCTTCCATGCCAAGTGATACTCGGTCACGTTTCACCAGCTCATCCCAGGTCAACTTTGGTCTACCTGGAGCTTTCTGTCTCACGATCTTATGCTCCCTCACTTTGACTATCCAGCCGGTGCTTCGCTCTACATGGCCTAGCCATCTCATCCTGTTCACACGAAACACAGCTTCGATGTCCTTTATACCAAGCTTTTCTAGGAGGCAGTCAGAGCTCACGTCATCCTGGGGCCTTACACGACAGATCCATCGGATCATGGCTCGATCATTTCTAAACTATCATTAAAACCCTGTTATCAAAAATCTATTTGAAATTCCCAAGAGTTTTGAAATCATGACGTAACTGAATATACTAAAAATTACTAATTACAGTAGAAATTCGCTATCTCGAATCTGTAGGGACAAAATTGAAATCTTCGAGTTGGTAAATATTTGAGATCGCCGATATTTATGTTCATGTAAATGTAAATGCCATAATGTGGTTGAGGGAGACGAAAATGACTATCCGTACTAAATGCTATGTAGATGTTCATAATAAACCTACCAACTGCACTTGTTTTTTACTCCATCACATCATATTGAATGTAAATGATATATCACCTGATAAGATAAAAACGAACATCGACTCGAGTGTTGCAATATTGAAATTTGGAGTTTGGTTCCAACGTTTGTCTAAAACTTCACGCTTCTACGTGTTTTATCATGTTTGTTATCTCTTGTAATCAGACTTGGAGTAAATTATTATTGTAATCAGCATGATTGTAATTAATTACACTTTTTCACATAATTGTAATTAAGAATTCAAATCGTAATTGTAATTAGCAAAAATAAACAATTGTAATTGTAATTTACACTTTTAGCGTATGATGTAATTGTAATTGACACTGAAATCAAATTTGTAATTGTAATTGGAAATTGTAATTGACCCCAGGTCTGCTTGTAATTTCAATTCTAAAAAACTCCAACTAGTTACAGTAGTTTGGCAGTTGCTATATCCTCCTACTACTACTATACACTTTTTTAGATGAGATAGTAAGTGAAAGCTTGTTTCTGCTTGCCCCTAGCAAAACATTGGTGCAAGTAATCGCAAGTACATGTAAGTGCTTATCATAATGTACATAAGAATCCAAATGTAACCTGGAAAGGTTAACTTGTTGCTGGAGTTTTCTAAACAATAGGTAACGGTATGGAGGCGTGAAGTATTCCGTTAGTGATGAATGGAGTGAAAATGTAAGTTAGATATGATAGGCATGGATAACACTGTGTGGTGTTTCAGAATGATAATAGGCAAAAGGTGCAGTATTTGTCATACATATAGCTTTGGATAGAAACATACAGGTTTAGGATCATAATATCCTGGTTCCAGACTATGCTGCATGTAAGCAATAGTATAACTATAGCATAATTTAGAAAGGATTCGTCATAAATGCATTCATAGATTAATCATATAAATCATAAATAACCATTTCTGTCAGACATAAAAAGAAGTATCTGAATATGATTTTTTTCTATTGACTTTTATAACTTATGCAAATAAAATGGACATTATATACATACTGGTACTTTTGTAAAATATTAACTTGCTGTGCTATGTACTCAGTTATTGTATTGTGAGTTACTCAAATTAAGAATATTAGGGATATGCATTTCTACTATTTATCTAGTTATTACAGCAGTAGGTACATATACATCATTACACACATTTAAATGTCCAAGTAATCACTTTATGAAAAATAATAATCAGACTTTAAGTTGATTTTCACTGCGGTACACATGTTGCTATACAGTCTTCGACTTCATCAAATAATTTCCACAGTGTAACTTATAGTCTATTATACTTAGCACCCATAGTTATGACCTTGTTTTAAGTGCCAGATGTGGTTATTTTGGCAGATGATGATGTCCTTTGACATTTAGCTCTGTTAGTCTACACACAAGTATTATTCATTTAAAACTTTCTCTCAAATTCTCTGGCAAGTAAACGGTAAACAGACATTATTGTATGAATGAATAATATTATTTCTAAAAAAAATGGAAACAAAAACTGAATGAAGATTAGACATCCAAGTTTAATGTTATAGTAGAACCTCTTATCTTTATAGTGCTTATCTTGAATTTAAATTTTCTCTTTATCTAATGGCTAGGTTCATTTCTCTTCAACTATGATAATCAATATGAACAGATATCATTACCTGCTGTCTCTAGCGTTTTAAAGTTATCTCTACATCTTGAAAAAAAAGCGAGTTTCTACTGTATTTCACCCACATCCTGTATACATCGGCATGTGCATAGCTGTACATATAATTACATATTTTTTCTATATCACCAACATATATCAATATAAATAATAGGAGAGTTATTCAATTCGCATATCAACATCAGACATACAACAGAACTTCGATATATAGACAAATCCGCGGACAATACTCAAGTGGTCTCAACAGAGAGATGGTCTTAAAAAGGGAGATTCATATCTATTTCTCTCTGTATTAGGGTTTACACCCATGCAAAATGGCCTTTTTTCATTATAGAAGTCATTTTTAGTGGTGGTCTTAATTGGAGGTTCTACTGTATATTGTTTCATTGCTTAATTATAACATAAAATAAATAATATACGAATAGTACAGAAATAAACTAGAAGAGGACTATTCTTTACTTTTTTAGTTTGAAGTTACTCAAAATAGTTTGGAGGCCCTCATTTCGCTCCCGACATTTGACCATAATGTTGGCCTCAGAAATGTAGATCAATGTATTGAGTATTGCCTTGCGAAGTTGCACTCTTTGCTCATCTCCATCATACTCTATGTACAGTACTCATATACACACCTAACTCTACTAAATTTCAAAATATCATCGTTCACCTGCTATACCACAGGATAGAACAATCATAATTTGAGGATTGGTTAGTATGAAACACAATGATGATTATTTGGATATGAATAAATGCAGCATTGCGGAAAAAAGGTAAGGTGTGTACATAAAACTTACCTTCAGACTTTGGTACAGACTCGTAGATCATGATAGATGGGTTTGGCCTTATATTTTGATATAGATGTATTTTGATGTACATGTATATACATACATTGCATGTGTGATGATGCTACTCATATTTTAATAGAGTCAATTGTAGAATTGTATAAACGTATATGTAATATGAAATATGATTTCTGTCAAAATTATTAAAGAAGTTTTTTTTCCTTAAAAGTTGAACAACTGCTTCACATAATTCATATAATTGAGGGTAGGCGTTATAAAGAAGTGGGATGTGGGAAAAGAGCCTGAAAAAAGCAGAATGTGGGAAAAAAGGAGAAAAAAGAGGGATATGAACCATTTATAAATAAAACAACCGTATAAAAACACAAATATTGTTCTCCAAGTCAGAAATTACCAATAATTGTTTATCCATGGTTTGAATGGGCATTGATTGTTTTTGCAGATAGCGAACCAAATATCATTTGACCAATTATGAAACATAATATCAAATGAAAAGACCTTGGATGTCCGATCCAGATCCTCTTTCTGAAAGTAATAACCATACAATTTCAATATGGCTTCTAGAAATGAACTATCTGATGTAGAGACACTTGAGAAATCTACTCCCTGCAAATGTTGTCACGTGAAAGATGTAAAAGTAACTCAAAAGCTTGATGACATAAATTTGCATTATGCAAATGACCAAGATGGTGCAGTTGTCCATGTTTATGAGCCAAAAATAGAAGTTGCTGTAGAAGTTTCAGCGGAGAATCAGACCGACATGGAGAAATCAAATACGAGTCCTGAAGGAAACCACAAGCCAAAAGAAACACATAAAGAAAAATCAGATGGTGGTTCCGCTGTTTCATCAGATGGTACAGATATCACGTTTATACTTATGCACTTATATATAAGCAATGTACTGAATGTAAATGGAATTAAGTATATAAAGTATAACTTATATCACAGTTACAGCCATTTTTAATGTCTGACAAAGTCCTGGTAGCATGAAAATTCACATTATAATCAATTTATGTGTATTTATGTGTCATTAGTCTTATTACTCCAAGTCAGATTTAATAGACTATATCACATAATTCCAGATGCAGAGTGGACTAGTGAGTTATTCTAAACTGCTAGGTGATTTGGTGACATATGGTCACGGGTTCGAATCCCACCAGAGACTATATGATACAGTCCTGATCTGACCTGGAGTCATAAGTCTTATGATTTAATTGCATACAATGATGTATTTCCAAGTCCAATAGATTAAAAATCATTTCAAATGATCAACATAGTGTACAGTAAAGAACCTTTGATTGCAATTGAATGTTTAATAGTTTCATGGTGCATGTAGCCGTAGATAAAAAAATTATTTGAATATTTGCAGACATTACCTACGTCTCGACCATCACAGACGCACTAAAAGCTATAAAGAGTAAAATGACAGAGGCTCAGTTCGATCAATTCTCGCATCTTTCTTCAAACATCGCCCGCATGCAATTTGCACTAGGCAAAAAGAACAAAATTGTGCATCTCTTCGAAGGCGATTTTGATTATCAGTGTAAAAGTAACAAGAAAGCCGAGAGTCTGATAGAAGAAGGCAATCGTATTTTCAATATCAAAAAGTATAAAGAAGCATTACGGAGGTACAATGCAAGTGTGATGCATGCAGAGGCTCCCCAAGAAATGAGAATAAATCCGCAGATCTTGAACGGATGTGATGTCAAGCCTGATAATGACGGCTCAAATCCTGAATTACATTCCAGTAGCCAGAGTGAGTGTACTTCGTGTGTTAAAGGGGAAAATTTTACTATGGACCAATCAGACATTCCAGAAAACATACCTACTACCCAGGAATCAGACGCCAATTCCACATTGAATTGTGCACCAAACGGTACTATTTCTAACAATAACCTCAGCATTCTCAGTCAATGTTACGCAAGTCGCTCAGCTGCATTTTACCATATAAGTGAATATGAAAAGGCAATTGAGGATGTTAATGCAGCTTTGTATTATGGGTATGACAAACCGGATTTGTATAAGTTACTCGATCGAAAAGGCAAATCACAGCTCCAATTAGAGAGATTTTGCGATGCCAAGCAGACGTTTTCTCTCGCATTAACCAAGATCAGTCCGTCAGATCTGGATGAAAAATCAGGCAAAATATGGACTCAGATATTTGAGAAACACATTGAACAGTGTGGTGGTAAAACTAACAGCAAACAAGGTCCAGCGAAGTCCAAGGAATCAGATGGACAGGCTTACAGGTAAATGCTACTTTATCTATAGATTATACAATGTAATAGAACCTCCATAAAAAGTCTAGAAATAATAAATGTATTATTCTAAATTATCATTTGTCAAACCCCAATTCCAAATTTAGCCTCCAGATATAACAAATGACAAAATAAACTACAATGAGGTGATTTGTAATATCCAAAATCAAAGAACTTTTGCCCTCCATGTAAAGACCATCTGGGGACTGACTTCGAGCTGTCGCAGTAGAGAGGTTGTCCCTTTATCACTGTTTATAGCACTTTGAGATGGTCTCTTTATACAGGTGTGAAACCGTGAGAAATGGTCTTACTATAGATGTGGTTTCTCATTGAGGTGGTATTGATTGGAGGTTCCACCGTATATCATCCACTGTATATGCTGGCTGATTATTAAAAAGTGTACCTAGACTCAAGTTATCTAACTGATATATTTCTGCGTGATTATTTTATAAAAAGAATAATTATTATTTTTGTACATCATAGAGCATACATGTATATCAAATGCAGAGTTAAGTATGTCATACATATAATGACAATATGTACTTCAAATATGCAATTCTGTAATCCTGGTTCCTCAAATAAAATACCACTTAACAATAAAAACTACAGGCTCATCAAAAAAAAAGAGCCATTCATTTTAGTTTTTTATTTTACAACAATTTAGTTATAAGTTATTTGACCTTCACTTCATAATGTTCAAGTGAGGCAATAATATAAATGAAGTTTAAAATAAATCATAATATTCAAATTTACACCATTTCACCATTTGTATTAATGTGACCGTTACACCTTGTTGGACAGTTGCACTCAAGACTTACAAGATGCTATTCCTGGTAGAAAATTGCGGCCTAAACCCAAGAAAGCCCATTCAGTGTATGAAAATGCTTCAGAAATGGCGTCTATTGAAAGAAGTGTCAATTATGGGAGGCATGCTGTAGCAAATGGTGAGTATATGAATTGGATATATTAATTATAAACTCATTGTATACAGCAACAATAGAACCTCTTTGTCTCAATATTGCTTATCTTAAATTTCCTGTTATCTAATAGGATAAGTTTCACATCCCTTCAATTACATTATAAACATATATCTGTTGGCTATCTCAAATATTGCATCTAGCATTTTACTGCTCTCCCTACAGCTTCGAGATCATGAGTTTCTATTGTATTGTGTAATACAAAGTTGAAAAATTATCAACATATATAACTACAACTATGTAAAAATAATCTCATTATAATATATCATAGTGGCTCTTTTATGAATGTTTTTCAACTTAATTTGCCTGCGAAAGTTTTTTCAAAGACCATATACACATGTAAATGGGCTCTGGTTTTGTAGAGATTTGTAAGATGAATTCACCTAAAAATATGAAATATCCGAACAAACACCAAGTCCTAAAACTTGAATTTATTCTACTGTAAATTTTCACGCCTTTGTGCCCTCACACATTAAAAAGTTTTAATGTCAGATGAAGGGCTGAATGCACAGAAATTCACAATAAAATAAATTTCATGTACCATAATGGTTCATTTATTTCATTTGTACTATATTTGATAGTTTTATGGTACAGACAGTAAAATTACCGTATTCCCACAAATTAAAGCCTGTAGTCCTCACATCAAAGATGGGCTTAGTGTTTGAATATTAGCCTGTCCCCCTTGAGAATAAAAATAACTTTTCCTTCAAAAAAATTGACAGTTACATGTACGTCCACCCTGAACACCCACAAATGACCAAAGACGCATCAAAATAAAAGAATTCACCTCAATAAATCCTATACTACATGTAGTATATGTAGAAATACGATGAACAATGTGAGAAGCTCTGATACTTTTATTTGAATATCACCTCCAAATGAACCTTGCAGGTGACATCTCACCAGGTGACGTGCTCGTGGCCGAGACTCCGTTCTCCTCTGTCCTGTATCCGGAGCAGTACTTGAGTCACTGCTTCTACTGTGCACAGAGGATCAAGGCTGTGGTACAATTTCTTCTCATTTGTATATATCCACCCCAGTTCAGTGGCAATATAATGTAGAATGTCTAGAACTCAGTCATGTGCCCCTGGTTTTGCTGGGTGTATATATCCCAAATAGAGTATAACATCCCACTCTCTGAAGTGTTTTCCCCAAACCTGGTCATTATCTCATCACCGACTGTAAGAAAATTGTTCTCTGTTGTTCTTTTTTGTTACACCCAGAAACAAGTCACTGGCACAGCCTATATGTGTTGTTGTACTGTAGGTTCCATGCCGTCAGTGTGCGGCTGTGGGCTTCTGCAGCATCAGGTGAGATAGAACATGTTTGTGAAAAAAATGTTCAGTTGTTTGCATGGTGAACTATTGAAATAAATAATCAAATAAAGTGTCTTAAATAGATTTGCGCGTGCTGGCTAACTGACACGCGATTTTGAACCGAGACCTATGTAATTTAGTGACGTTTTGATTTGCCGGCGTGTGTTGGTTTGCCAGCGTACGCATCTACCGGTATAACTGTTACTGGTATCAGTTTATTTGAAAAGGACAGTGGCCAAAAATGTTTTAAAAAAAAGAAAATTGTGTTTAGTGACTTTTTGAATTTATATTTGAAAATAAGCACATTTAAAAGTCAGTAGAAACATCGATGATTGTTGCAATAGCTGTGAAGAGAAAGCATGGGATGCGTATCACCGCGTGGAGTGTCGCTATCTGCTGTGGATGCGGAATGCCTGGATGGGCCGGCTGGGCCACCTCGCCTGGAGGATCACTGTGCAGAGGCTACGACAGGTGGAAAAGGTGTGTGTATCACTACATATTGTGCCGTGTCATGAGGTATGGTGTGTCGTGCTATGTCAAGCCAACAAGGTGTGTGTATAATATTGTATTGTATTTTACCATTGCGTATATTATCGTATCATACAAAGGCTATGATAGACTAAAAAGGTCTGTTGACACAAGGGATTCTTTCATACAGATGCTACGACGGGTGGGCTGATCGCAATAAATAATCTTTCTCGTCACAATATATCTATTATTGCATACTTGCATTTTAGTATTATAGTGTAGGCAGTTATCATGCCAAACCAGGCCAGAACTTTTCTTTTGAATGCAACTTTTAGTTTGACTGATGTCTGAATATAATTTCGCTGCAGGAAAAAAAGGAAAACTCGGCACAACCTTCTTCGGATCTGCCGAAAGAAACGAAGATGAACGAATCAAGTGAAAGTGAAATTAGAACATTAGAAAATGGGATGAATAAGTTGAAAAATAGCGTTGATAAAGAAATTGAACCAGCAAATGAAATAAACATTAATGCAGAAAATAAAGAAAACATTGAAGAAAATGCGAATATAAATGCTGCTACAAACAGTGGTGATAATAACAGTGCTCAGAAAAATAGAAAATGTGCGAAAAATAGGAAGAAAGCTAAAAACAAAGTAATGAATAATTCTTGTGATGTTAAAATTGGTGCTGCGATCTGTGATTCTCAAAAAAGATACGGGAATGGTTACAGAGAAGTTTCAGAGTTGGGTGAGTAATGTGGACTGGTAACTGTAATGTAACATGTACAATATTGAACTACATAGTTTTTTGTGTTTTTTTTTAACTACGTAGTTAATTTCACTTAATCTTATCACTCGAGCTGTCACGTGTTCAGTTTTGATGCCTGCATATATGAGACATGAAAAAAACACATCATATTTAAGGGTTCATATGCTTCAAAAACTAAATCTCAGTAGAACTTGTCTTACATGGGCACTTTCAAGAGCATTGACAAGTGTCCACATGAGACAGGTGTCGTTAACTAGCACATGTCCAGGTTCCACTGTGATATCCTTTACGTCCTCATGTTTCCAGACGGCCATGAGAATGCACGCGACGGAGACACGAGGCTGTTCTTCTGCATCATGTCGGCACTGATGGTGAAACTGCTGGAGCACGCCTCGCGACAAAGGCTGGTCAGTGGCCAGTTTTGATATGACATTAACATACAAATTATAAAGTTGTATTGCAGTAGAAATTTATATCTCGAATCCGGTTGGATAACAGTGAATGTTCGAGATAGACAATATTTAAGATAAACAAGTCATAATGTGGTTTAAGGGAAATGTACCGGTAACTAAAGTTGAAATGACAGTTTATTCAAGATAAGCAATATCAAGATAATGAGGTTTGACTGTATATTCGATCTGCAAGGAAAATGTTTGATTAGGTCAATGAAGTGGGTTTGGAAATTCGATTTGAGACAGGAAATTCAGTTAAAAACAGTGGTCATACCATAGAATGCGCATGAGATTTGTCTCATAATTCAATGTACTGTTCAAAAAACAGAAAAACTTTGTTCACCAATGAGATATATGTAGCTATATTGTAATATTTCATATATCTTAGTCTTGCTTATGAAAATCGTAAACTAATCACTATCAATTGAATATATGGTTGAATTATTACTCTGTACGATGAACAAAATGTACATGTACATCATTGTAGACTTCATGATTGTGGTGAACTTAAAATTATTCTATTTAAACTATTTTCATTCTTGTTATTCAGATAAACATATCAAAAGAAGAAGGCAGAGAACCCAGTAAGGATGAACTGCTGGAGCTGGGGACGATCATTCTTCATCATTTACAGGTACAAGTTCAACATGAGGCTATTTAATATCATTTTGGACCATTTCTTAGCATTAGCTATATGGGTAATACTTTTCATTTAAAACAGAAGAACTATTCCATTACTTGTATGGATTAAAATCTTTTTAACATTTGTTATTCACATTTTTACTTCATAAAATATGCATAGATCTTGCGGCTTGTCACTATAATATACCCCAAATAAATCAAACTTGTGAATTTCAAAACTAAAAGTGAACTTGATTAGATTTTACACATTTACAGATAATGCTCAATTTTAGGTGGTTCAGTGCAATTCTATCCCCATAACAGAGATGAGAGACTGCGATGATTTCCGCCTCACAACTGTAGCAAACATTGGATTAGGTATGTGGCTCAGTGTAAATGTATGCAGTGTATAATACAAGGCCATCACTCAGTGGATTTGAACTCATTTACACCAGGTCATTGGCATCCTTGGCACAGTATATCTTTCTCAAGTACCTTGGGGAGCATACAGCAGATTGCAACCGTAATGCAGCACTTTAGCATCCACTCTCATGACTTGTATTTATTTAATGCGTATATACCACAGAGAACCCCAGTCGACTACTGTGCTATTTATCAGAACAAATTGATGTGATGACCTATGTAACCGTTGGTTGGGTGCCATTGAGCAGTGTGCAACTGTTTAGGGATAAATTTGCTCAACACCCACAAGCATACCCAACTTGGAATTGAGCCCATGCCCTTTTAGTCATGAGTCCCGCTCCCTATCCAACCGGCCACAGAAGCACACAACCTCAACTGTACACTTTTTCAGGTGTTTACCCCACAGTAATGCAGCAGATCAGGCTGCTTTTTATACATCTTATACTATAGTATGAACTTTGACCCTCCTTTATCATAATACTAAACATTCATTTTTATGATAAATCATTTTTTATACTTGCTTTATTATAAGCCTCCTTTATAATATTACACAACTGTCGACGTTTGCATTATGCATAACAATATTGATGTATGCTATAACATTTCTGTAAATACTTACCAAAATATAAGCAAAAGTATGTGGTTTGTGATTATTAAACGCATTTTGATCTACCATAACATTAATTTCAACAGAGCATTTTTACTCACCACCAAACAAGATGACATTCACCAAAATCGACTTAGATTGAAGAAAGTTCTAGGACAAAGAAGGGCTCATTTGTATTAGTGTACAAACTATAGTAACACCCTCGTAATTGGAGGTTATATTCTACAGGTGTGTACCCCACGGCGGCTCTGTTGAACCACTCGTGTAACCCCAACGCTGTGGTGACATCACACGACAGCACCATAGTCGTCACAGCAACGAGGAACATCGCCAAGGGAGAGCAAATCTTCATCGACTATGGACCAGAATTCTGGACTGACAGTATTGAGGTTAGTTATGACTAGTGCTGCAATCATATATGGAAGAAATATTTACTTGTTTTGATTTCAATATTGTGTGATTCAATGCCTGAATATTCAACATGTGATGGCATTGATGGCATTTAATCGCACGGTATTGACTTAAGAACAGGTACATATATTCGTTATATAATGATTATAACATTTTCATTAAGATAGATATTTTAGTTAAAATAGTCAAATATTTTCCTTTCTAAGAACGATGGTTTTTATCTGACTTGCAGACGTTTCACTCTTGTCTCAACAGCGTCATTCAACAGTGCTAAACTCACAACCCAATACTTATTTTCAGAGGAGCCGCCAAGTATTGAAAACACAGTACATGTTTTCAACAGCCTTCACTCAACAGTGCTAAACTCACAACACCAAAATATATATTTTCAGAGGAGACGTCAAGTGTTGAAAACACAGTACAACTTTGAGTGCACCTGTGAAGCGTGCCGTAATGACTGGCCAATCTTTCCTGTGATAGAAAATGACATCCCGGTAAATATGGCATATTACATGTTTTTCAGACTTAGCCTACATTCACATGTAGGAGATGTCTATAGCTGGCCCATATTGAATTGTAATATACCGTATACAACAATCCAAACACCCATGGGCTTTCAGCTTGACAGATTATCAATTTAGTGAGTAAGATTTTACTTAAATACGTATTTATCAATTTACATTTGAATCAAAAATGTTCCTGATGTTGAAGCAATAAAAATTTAGTAGTGAGCCTTCATATGAGAATGGGCCCTTGTATGGTCATTTACGGTAAATAAACTTAACAACGCTATTATCCAGGTGTTCATCTGCCCCGAGTGTCGCGCTCCACTGCTCAAACTCCCAAACAAGACCAAGATGAAGTGCTCAGGCTGCAAGAAACTCATCAACCACCAGCCCTGGATCGCTAAACTACAGGTGTGTAGAAAGTTGTTGGTGTAAAAGTGTTGTTCTAATGAATTTAGGAGGCTATCATTTATCATGGCTACATGGGGGGTGGGGTGGCCTGAAAAACTCAACTTAATAATAATTTTTTGTTGTTGTTGGGGGGAGTGGGGGTATCTGCTAATGGCACAACTGTCAAAACTGTACATGTACTGTAACTAAGTACATTAAATTAAATTTATGTATTCAACACTTCTACTGGTGATAATCTCACTTCTTGGAGGAGTCACACAAGGGTTATAACGCGATGGCTTCACACAATCTAACGTCACTTTTCCACAATGTTGTTAATCAACAGGTTACACGGTGAAATGTGACTGTAAATTAGCACAGTTTCTTTTTTTTTTCTAACTCAACTGGCCATGTTCTCTCACTTGTTAAGCCACTGTTAAAAAAGATAAACCTAATTCTCGAGATTTTTAAAAAACTATAGACCTGTATCCAACTTAATGTGCCTTTCAAAAATCATAGAACGAGTTGTAGCTAAACGCACTTTACATCATATGGATATTAATGATTTACATGAGCTCTATGAGTCATCTTACAAGAAGTATCACAGTTGTGAAACAGCGGTGTTAAAGGTAAAGGATGATATTGTTACAGCTGTTGATAGTGGCAAGTGCGTCCTTCTCGTTTTGTTAGACCGATCTGCAGCATTTGACACTGTGGATCATAAATGTCTTCTTAAAGTTTTGCATGAAAGATTAGGCATTAGTGGGCTACATGTAGCTCTTGAATGGTTCCGTAGTTATTTGAATGATCGGGTTCAATCAGTTCTCATTAATGATAGTGAATCAGATATATATCAATTATTATTTGGAGTACCTCAAGGGTCAGTACTCGGTCCAATATTGTTCATCATGTACACATCTCCACTTGGTGATATTATGAGGCATTATGGAGTTATCTTTCATCTTTATGCGGATGACATTCAACTGTATGTTTCATTAGATACAGAAGATATAGCTAAAGCTTTTCAAAAAATGGAAGAATGTATCAGAGCTATACGAATATGGATGGCAAACAGCTTTTTAAAGCTTAATGATAGTAAGACCGAGGTACTATTAATTGGTTCTCCTAACAAGTTAAAGTCATTACCCAACTCACAACTTCGTATTGGAGATGATTACATCTCACCAACAAAAGCAGTTAGGAACATTGGTGCCATGTTTGATTCTACTATGTCTATGAAATATCATATTGCGACCATTTGCAAAGGAGCATGGCATCATCTTCGTATGATTAGCCAAACTAGATCCTATTTAGATTCAGATACAGCAAAAATATTAATGCATTCTTTTGTTGGTTCTCGCCTAGATAACTTTAACAGTTTTCTGTATGGATTACCCAAAAAAGATTTCTACAAGCTTCAAAGAGTACAAAATGCAGCAGCTCGTATAGTGTCAGGATCAAAATCATATGATCATATCACTGCTATTTTGAAAAATCTTCACTGGTTACCAATAGCTCAACGCATAAATTATAAAATTGCATTATTAACATTTAAAGCTTTGCATGGTATGGCACCATCATATATCACATCACTTTTAGTCATAAAAACTAAATGTAAAAATCTAAGATCTAATTCAAATGGAATTCTTTTAGCAAAACCAATTACCAAGCTTGTGTCATATGGGTGATAGATCATTCAGTCCAGCGGCTCCGAAAATCTGGAACAATCTACCAGTACATTGTAGGAATGCGAGAACTCTGGATGGATTCAAGTCTCATCTAAAGACATACATGTTTAAACAAACTTTTCACTAATTTTTTTTTTCCATTTTTGTCTGTCTTGTATATGTTGAATTCTAGTACATGCATATGTATTGTATGTTTATAATGTCCATATTAATTGTGGTTGTAAGCGCTTTTGAGCGTAGGAAAAAGGCTATAGAAATGTAACATTATGCTCGGCAACCGTGGGGGGTGAAACCCCAGTGGATGAAGTAGTAAATTCTGAATGAACTGACAGTATGCCTTGGTTTTTGTGTTTAAAGTGGCAGGCGCTCACAATTAATCAGACAAAATGGCCACAAATTTTAATGTTAAAGCAGGAAATGTCTGTAGTTACTTGGCATATCAGTGGACGGTGAACTGCAGCTGCAACATTAATTTATGGTTGCTCCTCAGACCAGATAAAAAACGGTGATAAATCTGGGATGCAGAATAATGTAATAACGTTTTTAATTGTCATGGATGAATGAAGACGAGGAAATTTCTGATTGTGATAATGTATTTCAATTTGCCGTATGATCATTGGATGAGATTTATGTGTCAGAATTTGCTTAACAAATGGGGTCATCAATTTTTTTCCACGCAACTGAAGTATGTGTAGTAGTAAAAATATAGATTTTTATTTAGCTATTAGTTAAAGTGGCAGGAAACAGTGGTCCAGACTGCATAAGTGAGATATACCGTTGAATTTTAAGTTAAAACATGGGCAGCAAGTCATTGGAAATTATTGAAACATGCATTTTTTCTGTAATTGCTACAGTCAGACCCATTTAACTCAAACTTAAAGGTGGGATTCAAAATTCGACTTGGGTTGAGATGATAATTTACCAGAGATTATGTAATTGGGGTTACAGAGACAATGGATGAACAGAACCTTTAAATTTTGTAGGCTGATTGGGAATGCTTCAATGGTCTCACAACCTTGGGGTTGCTGAATCCCGTATATGTAGCCACTTGATATAGTAATTAGAGGACTTACTTTTGGTCGAGCTTTAGCTTGTTATGCGGCTGTAAATGCATGTAAATTTTGTTCAAATGCAGTCAGTAGGTTATAAAACAGTTAGTATTCATTGTCTCCCTTAGATAGATGACTAAATACATGTTCATCCCCTAAATGATAGTATAACTGCATAACCCTATACCCCACCTATTGTCATTTTCTAGTTTAGGATGTAGTCAAATTTCATTTACTTTTAACACAATAGTGTAAATTTTCTAAAAATACTTGTTTCTGTGTGCATACATTCGGGACATTAATAAAGCAGAGTTCTTTTGGTCTAAACTTGTCTAAATTGGCCTTTGGGCAAATCTTTTGTTCATACTAATCCGGATTTATCAATGGATCAATTCTCAGCGCTTCATTATCTAATTTTTTATAAATATGTTTGACCATGAACAGTTGTTATAAATTTAAAATAACTCCAGTGCTCACTGTTATGCTGTTAACATTGACTTAATGTTCATTAAAACAATGGTTTTGTTCTATGTTTTTTATGTTATTAATTAAAACTTCAAAAATTATGTATCAGTAAATAATACAACTATTTCCAAATTTTGTCTTATGATCAAGAACATTTGTTTCAATTTGAATATTTAACATGCATAGGCAGAAAAAATAACATCAACACGCATCACTTACTACAAATCTATACTTGCACATTGCAGAGTGGGTAAAATGATTATTTTTCATAGCTGTAAAAGCATTAATGGCAGTTTTACCGCTGTTTCGCTTTGTCTTTCTGGCGTATTAATTTTGATGGCTAGCGTTTTCCCACTATTAATTTGTCGGTTTCTCAGTTTCATTGATTAAATCATTACCCAACTCACAATTTCGATATTGAGAGATGATTACATCTCACCAACAAAAGCAGTTAGGAACATTGGTGCCATGTTTGGATTCTACTATGTCTATGAAATATCATATTGTAACCATTTGCAAAGGAGCATGGCATCATCAAGCGCAGGAAAAAATTAGCCAAACTAGATCCTATTTAGATTCAGATACAGCAAAATATTAATGCATTCTTTGTTGGTTCTCGCCTAGATAACTTTAACAGTTTTCTGTATGGATTACCCAAAAAAGATTTCTACAAGCTTCAAAGAGTACAAAATGCAGCAGCTCGTATAGTGTCAGGATCAAAATCATATGATCATATCACTGCTATTTTGAAAAATCTTCACTGGTTACCAATAGCTCAACGCATAAAATTATAAATTGCATTATTAACATTTAAGCTTTGCATGGTATGGCACCATCATATATCACATCACTTTTAGTCATAAAAAACTAAATGTAAAAATCTAAAGATCTAATTCAAATGGAATTCTTTTAGCAAAACCAATTACCAAGCTTTTGTGTCATATGGGTGATAGATCATTCAGTCCAGCGGCTCCGAAAATCTGGAACAATCTACCAGTACATTGTAGGAATGCGAGAACTCTGGATGGATTCAAGTCTCATCTAAAGACATACATGTTTAAACAAACTTTTCACTAATTTTTTTTTTCCATTTTTGTCTGTCTTGTATATGTTGAATTCTAGTACATGCATATGTATTGTATGTTTATAATGTCCATATTAATTGTGGTTGTAAGCGCTTTTGAGCGTAGGAAAAGGCGCTATAGAAATGTAACATTATTATTATTATTATTATTATTATTATTACTTGCAGGAGTCGCACGAGGGTTACAACGCGTCGATGGCCCTGGCCCTCGAGGGAGATATGGTTCACGCACTGCCCGGACTGACCAGTCACCTGGTGGTCATGCAGCAGCTGCTGGCACCGCCGTGGCGCGACTTCGTCAGCTGCCACGCCAGCACCAGAAATTCGCGCGGTTGCAGCGCAATCGTGTGGAGCGTGGTGAAACCCCAGTGGATGTAGTAAATTCTGAATGAACTGACAGTATGCCATGGTTTTGAATGTTTAAGTTACCCACTGCGTTCACAATTAATCAGACAAAATGGCCACAAATTTTAATGTTAAAGCAGAAAATGTCTGTAGTTACTTGGCAACTGAGTGGAGACGGTGAAACTGCAGTATGTGAAGTAAAGAATTACAATAATTTATGGTTGCTTGGCGACCAGATAAAAAAAACGGTGATAATATATGGGATGCAGAATAAAGTAATAACGTTTAATATTCATGGATGAATGAAGAGCATAGAAATTTCTGATTGTGATAATGTATTTCAATTTGTGGTATGATCATTGGATGAGATTTATGTGTCAGGAATTTGGCTAACAAATGCTTTCCATCAATAATTTTTCCAGCAACTGAAGTATGTAGTATACTGTAAAAATATAGATTTTTATTTATATTAGTTAAAGTTTTTGAAACACAGTGGTCCAGACTGCATAGCAGATATACCGTAGGATGTATTTAAGTTAAAACATGGGCAGCAAGTCATTGGAAATTACTGAAACATGCATTTTTCTGTAATTGCTACAGTCAGACCCATTTAACTCAAACTTAAAGGGAGGATTCAAAAATTCGACTTATCCGAAATTTCACTTTATCAGAGAGATTAGAGTAATTGAGTGGAAGAGTAACAATGGATGAACAGAAGAATTAAATTTTTGTAGGATGATTCAAGAATGCTTCAATGTCAATGAGCTTGTAGATTGCTGAATTAGTATAATGAAACTTTAGCGAGTATTAGAGCTTACTTTTGGTCCAGGGTAGCTTTTTATAGGGTAAATGTGTACAGTATGTTCTTACCATTGAGAGGGTTATTTAGTGTTTTAGTATTCATGTCTCCCTTCCATATGCAAAGTACATGTACATATACCCTAAATGACTATAAAGGCACCACCCTCAACCCCACCCGATGTCATATATATGGGTTTAGGATGTAATCAAATTTCATTTACTTTTAAGAATAGTGTAGAATCTATAAGAATATGTTTCTGGGATACATTTTTCAACATTAATAAGCTGACTGTTTTGAGCTTATAAACCTTCTAAAATTCCATAACTTTGTTCATACTAACGGATTTAGAATTGATCTTTCTCGTATTCATTATCTAATTTAATATAAATATATTTGTATATGTATGATGTTATAATTTAGATGATTTATTGATACTTTGTTATTGTTTCATTGATAAATGTTCATTAAAATTATGTTTTGTTCTCTGTTTTTTATGTTGTTAATTAAAACTTCAAAAATTATGTATCAGTAAATAATACAACTACTTACATTTTGTCTTATGATCGAATAGATGGTCCCAAATAGAGTAGATAAATTGGCTAGTCAAAATGTATAATGTACAAGTTGTCAATATTATCAACCCCATTCATAAATTTTAGAAATAATATGTTGAATTGGTTCTCTATATATTAATAAACTAGCTGTCTACCTGGCACTGCTCGGGTTGAAACAGATGAGATCTGGAACACATTAAATGCTCCTCCCCCTCCCCCCTCCCCCATACTTCCCTCTGTCCCCCATTCCTCACAGCTCCCATCAGTATACAGTTCTGTGACAGATTAGATACACCTCCATCACCTTCCTTCCATTGTCATATGTCACAGCCATATACACACTACATGTATATGGCAATGATTGATCCCTCTAATATGCCTTCCCCCAGCTATTGCTACCCCTGGTAAACACATGCAGAACAGATTAAATGTTCCACCCTCTCCTACCCTTCCGAACACCACCACCTCCCTTTTCATTCCCCAACCCTCTCTACCACATCCCCATCTAAACATGTCCATAACAGACTAAATGCATCTCCATCACTTCCTTCCTCCTGCTGCTCTGGTTGAAACAGATGAGATCAGGAACAGATTAAATCCTCCCTCCTTCCCCTCCCTTCTTCATAACCAACCATATACCCCCCTTCCCCTGCCCTGTCCTGATTATGTATATGTACATAATTTGGTGTGTGTGGGTCTTTTGGTTAAAAAACCTTACTAAATTCCCTTATCCATTTATATATATAGATATACAGTTGAACCCATTTAAATGGAACTTAAAGAAACTCAACAAATATTTTGAAATTTATACTTAAAATTTTGTCATGATGATTTACAATATAAAGTGTTCAGGAAAAGCTATAATGGTATTTGCAGGGGTTATCCATAAATTGATAAATCAACCTCCATTCAAGATCATTTATAAATGGTTCTCAGCAGTATCTATATATATAAAGGAAGAGGCGGTTTTTTGCGTCACAAAAGGCTTTTTAACCACAAGACGTACACACTTCAAACTATGTATGTAAAATCAGGACATCTTGGTGGTCGTTATAATGTCACATTTCAAACCAAATAAGTTAGTTTTAATGATAAAAACAGGAAAAAAAAAAGAATCTTTAAGAAATGTTCGTCATGCTGCTTAGTACAGCGCCATGTTTTTTTAAACGTACGTAATACGTTAAACGTTTGTGTAAGTCAAACGTACGTTGCACGTCACACACTACTGTTACCTACACATTGTGAACGGGTGCAGAAAGGCTGTGTGTGTTCATGTTGGGCTGAAGTGGTGGTTGTTGTTGGGGGGAGGTATTGTTGGTTGTGAGGAAGTGAGGTGAGGGGCATTTAGCATTTAATCTGCTCCAGATCTGTCGGTTGCAAACGAGCAGTAGCTGGGGGAGGGGGTATTAATCGGATCAATCATTGCCATATTCATGTATGTAGTGTGTATGGCTGTCACATATGACGATGGAAGAAGATGATGGAGGTGTATTTAATCTGTCCCAGACCTGTATACTGACGGGAGCTGTTGAGGGATGTGGGACAGAGATGTCTGTTCCATCCCAGATTGGACCTGTTTATATGGGGATGGCGTAGAGAGGGTTCGTGAGAGAGAAGAGGGGGGCGAGAAGGAAGGGTAGAGGAGGGGTGGAACATTTAATCTGTTCCACACGTGTTTATCAGGGGTAGCAGAGGCTGGTGGGAGGGATATTAGAGGGATCAATAATCAATAATTGCAATATACATATAGTGTGTACATGGCTGTGACTTATGCCGATGGGAGGAAGGTGATGGAGGTGTATTCTATCCGTCACGGGCCTGTATTCTGAAGGGAGCTGGTGTTGGGGAATGGGTACAGAGGAAGGATGGGGGGGGGGAGGACTTAATGTGTTCCAAATCTCTTCTGTTTCAACCCGGCAGCGCCGGGTATACAGCTAGTTTGCTATAATTTATAAGTTATTGATACTCCTGTATCATGTATATTGATAGGCGTGGTCATCAAAACTTAATAGCATATCTTCAGTGAACATTGTTTATGCAGATGGAAAAATCTATATAAAAAATATATTAGTCAATTGTTTGGCTCTAATTCTTTCTTATAGAATAAAATTGTTTTTTTTAAGAAGCCTGAAACAACTTATGTTTGCTATTGTTAGAGTGTGTATTGAAGAATAGTGTGTTGCAAAGAATTTTAAGAAATACTATTTTTTTTACCAGAAAAAAATAGATAAAACAATTTTAAGGACCAATTTTTTAGTTTTATTGAAATGCAATTAGGGTTGTTATTTCATTTATTTGTTTCTAAATATTGTTCAGAGTGTCTGTCTTTCACAGTAATATTGTTTTTACTATTCATCTTTGACCCAATAAGAATAAAAGTAATATTAATCACTATATAGCATTTAAAATACTGGTCCTTAAGTCGTAAAAAGTCAAAACTTAAATTTGCACAATTTCATTTTGATGACGTATAATAGATGGCAGCACGTGTACGAAAGCCGGGCACAACGGAAACAGAAAGGACTTCTAAACTAAGATGCTGTTTGCGTTATGATATCATGACAGTCAACTTCTGCAAAGTAAATAAATTCAATGTTTTTATTTTTAATGTTTTATATATTCGTGTCATCTATAAATTCTATTTCTGGTATTTTTTGCTTATCTAAAAATACATGTATGTGATTGTCAACCTTAAATACTGTAATTCTCTTCTTTCTCATTTAATCTTTTCCACACATGTTTACCAGGGGTAGCAGAAGCTGGTGGGATGGGTGTAATAGAAGGATCAATCATTGCCGTATACATGTAGTGTGTGTATGTATGGCTATGACTTATGCCGATAGGAGGAAGCTGATGGAGGTGTATTCTATCCGGAACTGGTGTGAGGAAGGGGTACAGAAGGAAGGATGGGGAGGGAAGAGGATTTAATGTGTTCCGGATCTCTTCTGTTTCAACCCGAGCAGCGCCGGGTAGACAGCTAGTATCATAATATATATACATTGTACGTAGTAAAAATACGATGAAACAGATGATGTAAATGTTTACTTGATAAATTAACCAAAATGAATCTATAAACAAACACACTCCCTATTGAGACCACTTGACGACTGAGTCCCTTGGTGGTCTAAATAGAAAGGTGCTACTACATATAATTTGCCAACAACACAAACGTGGCTACCTTCAGACACTGCATACAGCATACACCACATTCTCTCATGAGCAGAGTGAGTATTTGTGGACTTCTGGTAGATTATCGCCATGCATACAGTAAAATACAAAGAAATTTACCCATTCAACCACGTTTTGGTTATTTTTCTTAATTAATTCATTTTTTATTACATTTATATTCTCCATTATGAAAATGAAAAGAATCAAAGCTTCTGTTAGATCATCTCAATGTGTAGAGTAAAATATAAAAAATTGTAGCCATTCAACTTCTTTGTTATTTTTTTCTTTTTCTTTATGAATTCTATTTTTCATTTTATTTTCATTCTTTCTTTGTAAAAAAAATGAAAAGGATCATAGTAATTGTTATCAAAATCTTAAATAAATTAAGTAACATCAATAATTATGATTTTGTTCTACAATAGAAACTCTGATTTAGATCACGTTTATGAAGCAACCACCTGTCTAATAAAACCACTTTTTCGACTTGAACATCCTTAGGAGACCAATATGTCTGAAAAGACCTCCCCACCCTATTGAGACAACTTGCCTGTCCTACAGATGACATTAAATTCCTAAGTTACAGTAGAACCTTTCTATTAAGAGTCACAATAGTCGCTGTATTGATGTTTACATAGATCTATAAATGCTTGGGACAGTGAGAAATGTTCTTAATATCATACAGGTGGTCTCAATACAGAGGTGGTCTCAATGGGAGGTTCTTCTGTATTTAAGCAGCCGGCGATATTCCTGCTAGCTAGAATTTGAGTGTTTACAGTAATGAGCTGAGTACTGGAGAATATTCCAGAGTAGTCTACAACAAGCCAGTGTACTTCATATCTATCTATTTTTACTGTAATGCCGACTGCATCTTACTACATGCTTTGGAAAAGAACAGTAAATTTCTTATTGGGATAATATTGCTGGCAATCATAACCAAAACTAAGGTAAATTTATGTTGCTATTAGAGATATTTGTTTATACCTTCTGATGAAGGGTTTGATCATTCACAAATGAAATTAGTTACAATATAAAACTATTTGTAGAATTAGTACACAGTGTATAAGTTCATGTATACAATTTTACTGTATTATATTTTGCGTATAATTTTCATAGGGTAGGTCCATGTGTTATAGAAAGATATGCGATACAAAATGTTAGTTATTTTATATTTTGTTCTATAAAAGAATCTTCCTATATTAAAGTTCCGCCAAAGGGGGTGGGAGGTGACCTCAAGTGGTCTCATTAGAAGGGTTATTAGAAAGGTGGTCTCCATATGGAGGTTCATGTTGGTCTCTTTAGAAACTGGTCTTATTATAGAGGTGGCCTCAATAAAGATGTGGTTTCAATTGGAGGTTCTGTCCTATATGATTTTTGAAACTCGGTACACCATATATTTCCTGTGAAGGCTCATTAAACCTATAGTAGAACTTACGATTAAGAACACCTCTTTATTGAGAACACCTCCTATCCATAAGAAGACCATTTCTCACAGTCCCAAGCATTAATAAACAAATATCCTTAAACATATATATGGAGACCACCTCACTATTGAGACCACTTGAGAGGCCAGTCCCAAATGTGATCTTGATGAGAGGTTCTACCAAATTTGGAGTTTCTCATCTCCCTCAGGGGTTGAAGATCACACCATTCACAAACTCCCCCTTTTATTTGTTTTTCACTATGATTTGTGCTCCTAAGAATTTTGTTATTATAAATTATCTTTTTTTTAAACATGTCCCGCTTTACATAAATGGTCATATTACAGGACTTACAATGTACCATTTACATTTAGATTTAACTGTTAGAATATTTTATAAAGACAGCTAATGGTTTCATTCCTGTAATCAATATTCATACACACAGTAAATGTTAACGTTCGAAACCTGTACAGTTAATTACAAGAATTTGCATTATAACATGTTATCTAATAGATGAGCTAGATCTATTGCACCAATACATCTATATATTTGACTCTACTTTTAATTTTGCATTTAACTTGTACTCCTAAGATATGAAACACTAGAACTACTGTATAAAGCACACTTGTGCGACAATCCCAATAGAGCTGTAGTCAAACGTTAACAATTCTTCGTTTCTCAAATAATGGACCATAAAATCCCAATAATTCTGTTTGCTGCGATTAGTCATGTAAAGTTAACTATGGTGATAAAATGTGATACCTTCGCTGGTGGTCATAGAAAATATATAGTTTACATTTTACAGCTACACAATAAAGGACAGAAATCCCAGGACAGAAATAGATAATATAAATATGTGTAGAATGTAGTAGAAAAATGAAAGAAAATAAAATCAAAAACAATGGATAAAACATGTAATCTTAGTGATAATATAAGTGCCACATAGCTATTTGATTACCTGGCTTTAAGTCTGTGACCTGCAGTTTTGTATTCAATGATATTTGAATAAAATTATGTGATCTATCTGTATAATCAAATAAGAATGTTTATTTAGTTTATTCAGTTTCATTATCTGAGGAAGTACTGTAGGCATGAAAATTCACCATAAAATAGATTTAATGTACATTGTACCAGTTATTTGAGTTGGAGATTTTATTTCTAAATAATATGATTTGAGATTAAATCTTCCCTGTGTTTTATTTATTCTTACAATATTCATTTTCTTTCCAGAAGATTCAACAATGTCGGCCACTCAACCATTACCGGAAGAGTCGGAGTATATTCCAGCCCAGATAGAGTTTGCCATACAAGGCATCACAAATCTTATCAAAGGCGACCCAAAGGAGATTATCAAAGCTTTTGGTAAGCTCACGAATGATCGAGACCGCTTCTTCTGTGTCACGAGGCTAGAACAGGTGGATCAGTGTCTTGGAATCGAACCCGAATACTTGGGAAAGAAGCCAGAAGAAGCGCATAAATCCAGGATTGAGGGAAATAAATATTTCAAAGAGAAAAGCTATCTAACAGCTGCACAATGTTATGGAAGAAGTATCATCTATGCTCCACAAGGAGGAATGGAGGATTGGGTGGTGGTTGATAAAGCTAAGGAGGATGAGGAGGCGGAGAAGAAGAAAGATGAAGCTGAAAAGGATGGAAAGAAAGAAGAGATAAAGTTTGATGAGAATGAATTGGCTTTGGCTTATGCAAATAGATCAGCATCTTGGTTTCATTTGAATCGATTTAGGTTCTGTCTGGGAGATATTGAAATGGCATTTGAGCATGATTATCCGAAGGAGCTGTGCTACAAACTTTATGATAGAAAGGGAAAATGCTATACAAAAATTGGCAAAAAAGAAGAGGCATTGGAAGCTTTCCAGAAAGCCAAGGAAGCCTTAAATGATTCTGCTCTTAAAGACAAAGCTCTTGAAAAATGGCAAAAGGATATTGATAAACAAATAAGTGACTGTGAAAATATTAAAGACGTTCAACAGAAATGTGTCAAAGGAACTGGTCTGACAAATGTTCCATCCATCACTTATGGTCACCAAGAAACCTTTCGACCTTTCTCAACAGCGGTTCGTCTGGAGCATAAAAGTTACAATGGGCGATATACTGTAGCTGACCAGGATATTCGAATAGGTGATGTATTATTGGTAGAAAAACCGTTCGCATCTGTTCTTTTGTCTAAGCATTACTACAATCACTGCTACAACTGCTACTCCAGGCCCTGGGCACCTGTTCCTTGTCCAAACTGTGCGTCAGTTATCTATTGCTCACAAGCCTGTCAAAAAGATTCTTGGGAAAAATTTCACAGATACGAATGTCGGTACCAGACGTTTTTGAACAACCATTGGTGTGGCAGACTTGGGCACTTGGCTATCAGAATCATAATGCAAACAGGAATGAAGAAATTACTGGAAATCGTCGATGAATACAAAGACATTGGTGACGAACCAGAGAGCACCAGTGTGGGTTTCAATGAGGATGGAAAATATGATGATGGATTCAGAGCAATATTCACTATGAGTCCCATGGTAAAGACAAAAACTCCAGAGGGCTTGAGAGACTTCTCTATTTATGCCTATTTCATTGTTAAGCTGCTAAGAACAATAGGCTGGGTTGCTGAACAGTCAAGGCAAGATGGTACACAGTACGAAGAGCCCAAGTCTATGATCAAACTGGGAGCAGCTTTGATCAGGCTTCTACAGATCTTGCAAATTAACGGTAAAGGAATCATAGAGCAGAGCTCACCTGGCGATTTTGAAAAGCCGAGTCCTGAAGAAATCGGCATGGGCATTTACTGTAGTGCAGGTTTGATTAATCACGCCTGTCATGCAAATGCAGACTTGCAATTTTTTGGAGATACCGCAATCCTACGAGCAACCCGAGAAATCTCCAAGGATGAAGAAATAAGCATTGAATACCTCGGTTTAAGTTTCCTTCACATGGAATTCTCCCGACGCACCATCGTGATTCGTGCAAATTTTGGTTTCAAATGCGAGTGTACAGCGTGTAAAGAGCAATATCCAAAATGGCAGTCACTCGATGCTGAACTGCCGTGGTTTATATGTACACTCTGCAAATCAGACTTGGACATTACGAGTGCCAAAGAAGATGAGAGCGACAAGGAAAAGAAATACATAAATTGCTCGAAATGTAATCGCAAACAAGACGTAAATGAGGCCGTTGCTGCTCTTCAGTCTTCCCATGAGCAGTACGCTAAAGGCATGGATATGTGCTTGAGCAATAAGCATGAAGACGCCCTTCCAATGCTGGTCGAACACATGAGAGTGATGCAAAAGTACCTGTCTATGCCATGGAAAGATTTGGCTGCATGCCAGAGTGCCATCCGGCAGTGCTACCGGATGCAGGCCAACATCAGGACCAATTTTCAGGACACAGAGGCCTGGTAGTTTGTAATTTTAGTCCTTGGAAATACAATACTTATTATGATGATGTGAAGACAATCATTGCCGGTATTTGTCCATGGTAGAGTACTAAATTACATCTAGTAAACCTAATCAATTTTTTTAGAAGTTGAAACTCTGTAAGAATTAAAAAGGTATGTACTCATAGGAAATTTTAAAGTGTACCATGTAAAAAAATTTGTAAAACATACAAAAGTGGATTAAAATTGTGCTTGTCCTCCGGTCCTAACCTGTTAATTTGTTGACTTGGTACATGTACATGTAGATCTAAATATAGTGTGTGTGCAATGTGAATAATATGAAATTTTGAATGACTTGAAAAAGGCAAATTCCCATTATTCAAGACGAACAATGATGTCTACTTTATTTATTGCTCATTGTATTACTTATTTTATTTATTACTCATATATGTCAATTGTATAAATAAGAGTTTTCAATTGTTTCATTTTGATAAATGTTTATTTTGATTTCGTTTCCTTCAAGACAAAGAATGAGGAATTTTTTTGAACTTGTGAGATGTGGGATATGATTGGTATTATTTTCCATTTGGTTAGCACGAAATAATATTCATATGAAATATTTATTTCTCATGGCTTAATCAATTTTGATTCAGAAAAACATTTTCAAGTAACGCGGTAATTTTGATTTTCATTCAACCCAATGTTTTCTTCATTAATGTTTTAAATATGCAATTTGTAAATAGAATGATAAAATAAATGATTTATTGTAAATTGTGTTGAACTATCACTGAAAAATAATAGTCTAAAATTCTCTAACTCCAACTTACGCACAACCAAGTCACATCAATGAGATATTTTCTTAAAAATTATGAAATGTAGAAAATTACATATAATTTACTTTTCAATAGAAAATATTTCATGTAAGTGGAAGAAATATGTACATGTGACCTATGAACTTGATAAAAAGTGTTAAATAAGATTCGTCAAATGTAGAGATTTTTTTTACTAAAACAAAAGACAAATCTATATGCAATATAGTTTATTACAATAACATCACTGTAACATTTTACACACCATTTTCTTTCATTCACAGATAAAGGTAGATCTTACTCAGATCTTGTATATTACTATTTCAGGCATTTTTAAAAATAGAAGCTCGCAAATACTTCTCTTAATAATGGTTGGCACACTATTAGGATACAATTATGTTGTAATTATTGGTAAAAATCATAAAATGTGTATACTATCAAGCAAAATAACTATGATAATAATATTCATATATTTATAACTACTGGTAAAGTTATGGAATTAATTTGCACCGACAAAAATAAAGTTCTGCAAGACTATATTTAACAAGAAAAGAACAAAGAATTTGGGACCTTGTATATAAATTTTATCTAAAAGTCAGCAACAGAGCCATTGTTTAACCAATAATACATAACAATGAAATTAATTCATATTTGTTATGAGAATGCTACAGATAAGAGGATTTCATTTCATTAAATACAGAAATTGACTCCCTATAAATGGCAATTGAATATATGGTAACGGCTAATATTTGTATATCAGGTAAATGTGTGACAATATTTATCGGATTATACATGTATATGGAAAAAAAACAGTCTACTTTTTTCTGCAAATGGTGAGTAATCACAAATAAATAGTTGTCATGGTAACGATACAAACATGTACACATTTTCATATAGTACACAATGACAAAACCAAGTCTATGCAAGTATCATTCATATGCCAGTAGTAAGTGTTCCTGTTAAATGTTTGTTAATATTTACGTAGAAAGAAATATTCTAAACCATTAAAAAATTAAATATAATTCTTAATTAGAACATACCACATTATCATTATTATCCAACCAATCAGTATGCAAGATATCACATGTACGCCACTCGTCACACATTCAGTAATGAACAGTTGGCTCTATGGAGTAGCCAAAAAAGCACACGACATTTTGCTGTACACTAAGCTATCTACAGCTGTACAAACGACGCTGAATTTATCATCACAATGTATCACACATTAGTACTTGAAAACATCTTCGGCTGCTAACTGCATCAGCAACCAATGTTCAGTGAGGGACTTGCTATATAAAACTTAGCTTACAAAAATATTGACCCCCAGAAAACCACACAGCAACCATTCTTTCCAAAATAAAATAGAATTTTTCAAGCAGTACCGGTGCACAGCCAAAATGTCAAAAAGAACAAGTCATCAATTGCAATGTACTGCAATTAATTTTTAGCACTTTTTCTTTAATATTGCCATAAGCTCCTTGTGTACAGGTTCACATCCTGTGCTAAGTCAGCACCTGGCGTGGCAGTGCATTGTTCAATTGCTGCGACTATCACTCCATGATGCACTCTTTCTTCTTTCTCTCTCTCTCTCCATTTTTTATGTTGCCAAGAAACAGCAAGAATGTATCAAGATTTTGTCAAAAACAACAAGTCTCTTGTAACTAAATACAAACTCTTACGTTTTTCCTGCGAGGTAAATTACCCTATCTGAAAATTCACTAGACTCTATTATCACTGTTCCAATGTATGTCTCCTAATACTTAAGAATATTTGAACTGACGACGAAAACACCAGTCTCAGAATTCTTGCGTTTTGTTTCGCTTTGTTTCACCCCCCGATCTAGCAGTTGGATTCGGCACTGATACTTTTCTGCAGCGCCGTCAGCTGCTCCTCACCCAGCCGGATCTTGTCGTCCACTTCCTGTTGGTCCATATTCAATTTTGATTTCATTTTGATAAAGTGCTCGTAGTCTTCGAACTCGTCTGCTGTGAGATAGTTGCGCAGGAAGCCGGCGACCTGGTTGCCACGGTGATCGATGCCCGACTTGAGCTGTTTGGCGTCTTCCAGCTTCTCGTGGCAGTTCTCGCGCTTCGATTTCAAGAACGTCTGCAACAAAAATAGGGAAGTGTTGAAAAGAAGCACATTCGATGTCTAATCATATAAATGGCATGCAACTCATTATGTTTCTGCCATTGGCCGAAAAATATTCAGACATCAGACACAAGTTTTAATAGATTTGTCTAATTATTGGTGATGTAATTTATTGATAAAAATAGAGAATATTTCTATTAAATGATGTCAAACACAAAAATAGTGTCTAGAGTAAAGGATATTTTGGTACATTAGAAAAACCAAGATTGCATTTTCATTCTTTTTAGTGATGCATGTACGTTTTTAATAACATATATACAGTTTATGTCATTTTAAAGAATAATACAAGTATTTTTGTAATAGCTGTTGTTTTTTAATTTTAGAAAAATTCCCAAAAATTGCCAGAGTACCAGTAAAGCTAAAAATATCACCAGAACAACTACATGTAACCAACATATATTTATCTAGCATTGTACCAGTAAATGAATTTCTACACGCCAAAAACTGCAATTTCATTGTTTCATGACTAATGCTATACATGAACCACATTTCAAGAACTGGGGACAGAATGTCAGTAGACAAAAAAGCCATGAGTAACTCACCTTTTCGCGTTCTGAGATGCTGTCTCCCCTGAGCGCATTCTCCGCGCGTGCCAGGCGACCTGACAGGTTGAGCAACAGTGTCATCACCATCTCGAGCTCGCGCACATACGACCGGTACTTCTCTAGCTCAGAACTGTTGGGAACTTTCTTCTCTACGATCTCCGCCAACTGAAAAAGAGAGAAAAAAATTGAGGTTTTAAAAAATCTGTATGAAGTTTTATAATGCAACATCAAAAGATACACATTTTTCTTTGCGGATTTTCTTTCTTTAATAATAAAGATACAAATAACATAAACAAATAAAACTTATTTCTAAAATTACAATGCACTGATTTTTCAAAGTAACTATTCAAAAACAAAAATCTTGCAGAAAAAATACACAGTTGTAAGTAAAAATTCAATCAAATTAACAACGCACCTCTTTGCCTAATAGATTGTTATCTTCTATCTCATCACTGAGCGTACTTTTCTCTTCACGCAAAATGGACAGTTTCTTTTCAATACGTTTAGCAAGTTCTACCAACTGCTCCTGAAATAAAAATTGGGACATCTATTAGAGATTGGAATGATAAAGAAATCTGTCAAAACATTCGCTTGTAAGGCAATTTTTTTTTAATTACAAAAATATTTATATAATGTTTCATAATTTACCTGCCACATATTCATGAAGTGATATAATTATCAAAATTGACAGTGCATTTTCAAAAAATGTAGCTTTGTCATTAATTTTGATATTTTGCTTACTTTTTGTTTCTCGATGGGAACTGCTGGATCAGAATCTTTCGACGGGAACCATGTTGGTGACGTTACCCTGGAAACAAGATACACAAACATGAAAATTTTCATCAACATTTGCATAAAGTCATTTGTGCAAAAATATTGCTCTAACATAATATTCAAAGATAGGAACTTTCCAAATCAATCGAGAATTGATTAAACAGATCAATTAAAAAAAACAGTGGCACGTGTTACATATCTACTGATCTGTTGATCATGAAATAACTTAAAAGTTGAAATGAGTACAACAAACTTTTTTCGACTCTAACTCATCAGTTAATTCTATATTTTGACAAGAACTCTAGAAGTACTTTCCACTGTTAGAGGCCAATACATTCCAGATATCCAACAAAGTATTATCTGTGCTATTATTCCAAATTGTTGACATATTCTTTCATCTAATATTATGTTTAAATATACATGTAATGAAAGTAAGAATATAGTCAATTCTAACACATGAATTTATAATAGAATGAATTATGACCTATAAAAATTTCCATCATATCGATTTTATAAACAATTTGATGGTAAACTTTCATAAACTTTGCATTACCACAGAAACTACACAACAGAAATTAAACATTTTAAACAATATTAATACAGTCATTTCTAAACCCAACCACACCCCATAAAAGCTTTAAAATACCAGGACCTAAATTATGGAATAAACTTCCTCTGTCCATAAAACAATCCAGACTCTTGCCATTTTAAAATCCCAATCACAGCACCATTTACCCGATATATAAGGAGGCCTATAAGTGCACATGAACACGTCCTAGAAATTTGAACTATAGAAATTCCTATCATATTGTATTCCATCAAAACAACAAAAATGCCACTTACTCATTCACGCTTCTGTCCGCCTCCTCTCGCCTGACGGTCACCGCCGGCCGGCTGTTCACGCGCAGACTCGGCGTCCTGGTGACGTCGACCCGCGTGTCGAACAGTCCCGAGATGTAGTCGGTGGTCTGGCGGTGGTCTGGCGGCGGCAGGATCACGTCCGACAGGTGGCGCTCGTGGTCGCCGAGCTGCCGAACCACCAGCGCTGCCTGCTGCTCGCACGCGATCTCCTCCTGCGACTTCTGACGCACGTGCTGGATCGCTGGCGCCTGCGGTGGTGGCACTTGGGGTGATTTCTGGGCAGGCGGAGTGTTGGTGGTGCTGGCAGGCTTGTTGTTTCGCGGGGGCGATGCTGTTGATTGTTTGTGATTGTTGTTGCTGGGTGGCGATGAGGAGTCTGTTTTTTGCTGCTGCTGTTGGCTGTGTGACGGTGGAGGAGGTGGTGGGGCGTAGTGAGGCGGTGAGGAGATGCTCTGCATCTGAACGACTTTCGTGTTGTCAGTCTCTTTTAAGTGCGATACGTGTTGCTCTTGATCGCCGCCGCGTAAACGTGCTGAATACGAGTGCTGCTGAGGCGCGTATTTGTCCGCAGTGTCTTCGGATGGCACGGGTGGCGGCGCGTGCTCTGGAGGACCGGAGTGGTCCTCATGCTGACTAACATTTTGGCTTTCGTTGGATTTATCCTGCCTGAATTCTAGTCTCGTGGGTGATAATCTGTGAACGTTTTCGTTGCTCCTCGATACGTTATCCTTCGCAGCATCGAATAAGTTCTCATTCGACTTTCTGACTAACGTTTCTCTTAGTTCAGCGATTTTTGATTTTGTAATATTAATGGGTTCTTTCGAAGACAGAATGCTCGCTGTATCGCGTGAATGAACCTCAAAGTTTCTGACCACACTCCTCACTGACGGACTGTCCACCGCCTCATCCCCGTTTTGTGTCAACTCCACCCTCGGAGGACTCGTATGTAACTGATACGCTCCCTGATTGGCCATTTGTGAGTTTTGCTGATTCACTGACTGGTCCCCGTTATTGCCAGTGGCAGGCTTAAACGGTTTGGGTCCATAGAATCGTGCCCGGTTGTTGCCCCAAGGTGGCTGGTGATTGAGAACCCCACCTTGTTTCACTTCCATACTGCTATCCTGGCTACCAGGTGCTAGCGTCATGCTCCCCGCGGCAGCATTACTAGCGTACTGTCTCTGCTCAGACGATGTTGATGACAATGGGGTCGTCGGCGTCGTAATACTGATGCTCTGTGACTGCGATGTTGGTGCGGTGCTCGCACCTGTTGGGAACTGTGGGAACTGGGGGCTTGTGGGCGACTTTGTCGGACTGTTGTCAGTGCTCTTGCGCCTGTAGTTGCCTCCGAAGCCTTGGCGTGTGTAGTTGTTTTTCTTCACGAGGTACGACTCATTGGAATACCTGAAAATACATGTGAAAATGCACGTTTTTAATGAATTGCATTGATGAATTCACTTTGAACATCAAAATGATTCACAATTATATTGTGACATTGTCTGGTATCTACTTTCTGAAAAAAAACTGAAGATAAAATAATTCATACATGCATTTTGATCATTCATACATTGCACCGTGTATCACATGTATGTATAATTCCTGAAAACTGAAACATTGTAATTGCGTATGTTCATACAGTTAACACTCTTGAAACTTCCGGCCCATGTACTCTGAAAGATTGCACGATAGATTTAAAATGGGAACAAGAGTTTTACAACGGTGCAAAACATTTTGAAATATGATAGTTAAACAAAGAGGACATTGAAGGTTGTGATTCATGTTTCTATTAGAAGCAGACAGATACCTTATAAGTGGCCGTCTTATGAAAGCAAACAAGACTTAAGGACATGTTTTTAAAACATCACTTCATGAATAATCATCACATTGGGTAAGACGACATTCTGGCAACTGAATCCAGTAAATGAAACAGTCACGAATCCTGTTCCATATTAATATCTAAATTTGAAAACTGCTATGAAAACAAATACTGATAATCCATTGGACCAAGCAAGAATAGTCTCACTTCACCTAAGCCAACTGAACTACTTCTGTATGGGTTCAAGCATATCAAAATAGATCATATTCCAAAGAAGCACAAAATAGTATTCTGAAAAATAATTAAATCGTGCCTTTTAACTGTTTACTTGCATGGAACGACATTTGGCCTGAATGCACGGCCACCCAGCAATTCACACATACAAATGACTATTGATATCTTCGCAAGTGCATTCTTGTTTACTGATGCATTTCTTGTTCTCTAATTTGTAAATGGCAAACAACAGCAATAGCTCATGCAATAAAGAAGAAAATGCATCTCAAGGCAAATCAGAATATTAAACCCAAGGCAAAACAGCCAATCTCATTCAGTGTTATACAATAGATATTTGTTTCCAAAAAGAACCAATTTGCTAGAGTGACTGAAATACAAACTTGGAATTAACCGACCATGATCAATTGTGTATGTTTAAACCGATTAAGAACGGTATCCTGACTATCCTAGCTCTGTTGATTTATTCCAAATTTGCCACACCCCCTTTTAATATTCAAAGCAGTCAAAGGTCTTTAAAGTTCACGTATATATAACTGATAGTCCACGTATATGTGAGCTGTACTGATAATATATTAAATATAGTGAAGCATAATAAATGCGCACAATTTTTTGGAATGTTTGAAAGCATTTAAAAACATTACACATATATCATGTGCAATACCTTGGTTATGCTTGATATCCAATACTTGAATTGAAATAAAGATATACGCTACACACATATAAAAATATTCAAAATACACATATTTTATTTGATATAGACAAACAAGTCATATATTAGAGTCTAAAGTCCTTTTTCAACTACTGATAACAAAATGTTAAAATGGTCCAATGTCATCTTATCATATAATATTTGAACTAGTGCTTTTTCATATTTTGCAATATAAATTACTATCTTTTTTTTTACTTCTGAAGTATTAAAGCAGTAATAGTAATGTCGTTCTTACAGGACTAATAAATTATAAATAATTGTAATGGCGACAATAATATTTTTCATAATGAATTGAAGGCTTACGCACAATAAACTATAATTTCTCAGCCTGAAGCGATGAAACATTGTAAATGCATTGTATGAACATCCAAACTCTCTAACACATGCTTTAATTGGATATTAAATTAGCAACTTCGCCATCTATCTATATATAGACAACTCTCTAATAAAGTGTCTATGTAGAGAAAAGATTCAATATTTCATTTTTTCCTTATGAAAACTTCATATCGGTAAAATACCTTTAGACTTGAAGTCATTCCAATATCAATACAGCACAATAAACTTAACTTTTAGAAAAGATTATAATATTGTCCTAAACAACAACCTCATGGAAGTACTAGAGGTTGCAGGATGTCATAAAGCAGCAATTATTCCGATTACAGCTGACAATAAAGCTCACCAGGTTTACATTTATTCCAAACGTTTTACCTGTGTATTCAAATATCCAAGAAGTCTTTCATGAACTATAATCCAAATGCGTGTTTCTTAGCGGCAAACATGTAAGTGCTTATTATTTGAGACGGACCAGTTTCACTACTACAAATCGTTGTGTTGATATAACAAGTAGCACCAATGCATGAGTCATACAAAAGACCATGCAAAACAGCGCGACCGTTCAAACATTGCACCAAACAAGGTTAAACTCTTACTTCTGTGCATGCAAATCTATAGCAAGTTTCACCTCAATGATTACTATGTAACTTCGGCTTCAACCGAGGCTTGTCATTCAACAATAGGAAAGGTTCGATTTTTGGCTTTGTCCATTTGGTAATAGATTGTGTAAACATTGGCCTCTGTTGTGTCGTCTGTCTTTAACGATGGAGCTCTCTACGTGTTTGGTTTTAGCTGTTAAAACCCCAAGGGGCTCAATACCATAACCAACAGTTTACTGGATATTATAAACTGTGTATTGTACTTTTATTTCATATTATACAACAATTGTGTTTTATTTCCATTTGATGTTACCAAGTATAGCCATGGAATACCAAGGAAACAATAAATAATATTCATAACAACTGCTACTTGGTTGCCTTGATTATCATCACTCGTCCGTTCACTGGGGACAGGCATGATTGTATCGTACAAAAACTTTCATTTGAAAGATATTATAATGAACTAGTCAGATACCGAAATGATTAGTTTCAAAATTTATTCTGTGTTCATTTTTATAGGATTTATATTTTGGAACTGATTACTAGATATAAAATCTTGACTCTATTACCAAAACCTTTTCTGTTGTCAAACGTACGATTAAATGCTTAAAACTTATTGAACAGTGATTTATAAAATCAACTTAGTCCACAAGTTTGGAGAGATATTTCGAACAAAAATTACATGTTTGAAATAGAAAAGTTTGTAAATCACTAAAACTTACAAAGTCTTCACTGTATAAAGCTGACTGCAAGAGAACGTACGACCCAGAAAAGCAGACGTTTTTAGTCGCTTCTTAGGAGACTCTATTTTATCCATGGTTACCGCTACATACATATAGCATTAAAGTAAATATTCCAGCTATGATAACGTACAAATTTAATGCAAGAATGTCATCTTTCACAAAACCATGTTGCTTATCTCATGCTGCCAAATATTTGCACATAATTTCAATGTCGTCTTTTCAAAGATATTTTCATTACAAAATTAGTCGCCAACGGCCGAGGTTAAAATGCTTTTTTCAAACAGACACCTTCTTACTTATACACTGTTTCTTGCCAAAAGGCGACACATGATATAATGCGCATATTTCTCAAGCTGCCGCAAAAACAGCAGGTGAATTTGATTTTTAGCCGTTAAAACAAGAGTATGTTTAACAATTGGTCTTAACAATGTTATCTTTGGGGGCCATCTGGGTAAATGGTGTGTATAGTACCCAGAGATGCTAATGATGAGATGATAGACTGCTGCTATGGTATGATCAATATGACCATAGACAGTCCATACTTCACATTTTTTCTGCAAGGTGTTTTATGAACCCTCTGAACACTAACCTGTCTTTCCTCATCACCTTGTGTGACATTGACTTCCATGCACTGAAAGGGTGAATTGACAACGGTAAAAGATTTCAAGGTAGAGATTTGAAATGGCCTCATCTGTGACATAATTATGCCAATAATCGATTGTACAGTGACAGGCAAATCATCATCATAACGTTCAGCACTAAAAATAGCTCTTACTTAACATTTTCACACAGCCAGTATATTTGGCAATGTTTGGATGAGTCAACTAATTTTTTTTTTTTCTTTAACCAGACGTATAATTCACTATTTTTATATGGCGATAACTATCAACAATCATCCGATAACTATCAACAATCATCCGCTATCACCAAATGCCTGTTTTGCATAAACATCACCATTTCCATGCATGAGGCACCAGTTGACGTCTGCTACATCCTGCCACCATCTGGAGATGACTCACACACAGATGGTTCCTCGCACCTTCAGGCTCCTTGTCCTTATAAGGCACTCAATAGTAAAAATAATTACTCTCACTTGCGAACCATTTGCCATAATGTAATTATAATTTTGAACACTGCGATTATCTCATCAAATGATGACATCAATCTTGCAGTGCCTGGGTTGTTGTTGTTATTGTTGTTATCGCTCCGTGACTGTTCTATTGACGTTAACGGTCATTGACCAAGTGTTATTTCAGTGAGTGATGTTCTTAAACATAGGCTTATCAGCAAGACTACATACTGAACACATTCCGATTACTTATTTCATTTCCAACGTACCTACTTATTTGTTCAGTATCCTTGTATAATAATACTCCATAGCATGCATATTTTAACCATATGTATATGATCTACAAGAACCAGGTCGATAGGGTCTTAAATCGTAAATGTAAAAAATAAAGTACTTAATCACAAATATAACATACAGTACAGATTCAAATCACGTACCTACTCAACTACACGTATTCTGTTTCCTTGTATCCAGTTAAACTACTTAGCGTGCACTAGACTTGACCTTAACATATGTAAATGGTTTGCAAGAAACAGGTAGTGGGGTACTATCACGTTAATCACCAGGCAGGTCTACGTATCTCACAAGTGCAGGAATGTGCCGCTGTAAACAATCCTCCTGGTTTTACTGGGAACTGATCATTAAATCATCACACTTAGAGGATAATTAGGTGTTCCTGCACTGGTCATGCACCCTTTGTTTCTAGAAGACAAGATGTTAACCGGGTTACTCATCAACCTGTTGTCATCATCAAGTAGGAAGTAGTAATTATTATGAAATATTCAGTGACTTCAGTACCATTGTTCTGGTTTATTAGGATGTTGTCCTAACTACTTCTGAATGGGGTCTTTGTAAGCGCAATTATTACTAACATGTGTGAGCAATAATGGGCATGACTGCTTCCCAATAATTGGATGGACAAAACAAAGCAAATTGGATTCTTCCAGTAAACACAGACATGTCAGTTTGACATGCAACATACTCAGCATAACAATGTCAGAACATATGAAATCATTAGGATATAAATGTGGCATGAGTCAGCTTTCCTAATCTAATGATCATCACATTCTTGATACAAAACTCTTCTATAATTATGATGATAATTTAGTGACAACAGTGACCATGAGACCAGTGAGTACCCGTGAGTACTACTTCCCTGAGCAAAAAGTAGTTCACAATGTGGTTGTGAACATGAGTCATCGCATGTTCTGACTAATGCCATGTAAGGGAAATCTTATGAATAATTCATCGTTAAATTTATTTGTCCTTTTTTAGGAAGAAAAATCTACTTAGTAAATTTTCTATGTAAATTTCAACAATGCACCTACCTCTTAAGATAAAGAGTAGTTAATGTTGATAAATATTTTAGAACCAATACCTTATCATCTTGTTTGTTTCCGAGTGAACCAAATTTGTAAAATCCTGCATATTATCAAGATAGCAGCATTTTATTAATGATTATTTCTTAACGTCTTTGTTCGTTTGTGAGAATTAGATATTTCTCATAAAAATTAGCCAATCTCAGTGTTTTTTCCTTGCTGCTAAGATTGTATCACAATAATAGATCCTGTTTGCAGTACATGTATATAACAACGTATTCATTATTGCAAACTATAATCACCACCATAAAACATCAAATCATTTTCTAAAAGCAGAAAACAACTGTAGTTCTGTTTATGAATAAATATACGCCAGTTTGTAGAATCTTGACTGACTGCTTATGTTTTGAAGCATAACAGTCGAACATCTTATAATAGTCCTTCTGTTTCAAAATGTTAGAAAAAAAATTGGCAAATAAACGGCTATTAAAAGCAGCAGTTCAATGTATTTTCAAGAGCACAAAAATTTAAATGCTTTCAATAGTTAAGCATTGATACATATTTTTGTACATTAAAAATCGCTGAAGTACCATTTACAACAAGTCTTGGCTACAAATCAGTCATTAATGAAACATACTAACCATTAGACATATGAACATATCCAAATTTACAAAGAATCAATTCAAAACATACTCGTTTCTTAAAACTGTAACGAAATCCTGAACTTGCCAGACTTAGTACTTGAACAACACATAAACCACACAAATTTCAACAAACACAAACCACAATTAAATTCACTTGGTTAACCCTAGAAAACTCGCCTATTCTTTAAAGAATCCTTACAGGAAAACAAAAACAGTCCTGACCAAGGCTGTGAAAAATACAATCACTTCCTACTACATAAAACACAGGTTGCTAGTTAGAATGAAAAAAGAAAATCAACTCAGTGTTGATAAAAATTTCATAAATGAGCCTTCAATCCTTCACCTCTTATTAGAAATCAATCCATTTCACGTCAGATTTCAAAACGAAAATGAAAACATCAACAGTCTTGTATTCATTCTTGAGCAAACAATCAACAAAAATGGAACCATTTTTGCTCACCTGTTTTCACAAGGTCATATCCAATATTGGCATCATTTGTCACTTGTTAGATGCTTGTTAATGGTCTATATTTGTGTATTTACGACCTACGAGGTCCCTGTGTGCAGACACTGATGGTGTGCTGGTGTTGACAACACAGACTCAGCTCTTATCAAGCTGCCTTCACCAGACCACAAACACAGTGTCAAATGCCCCCAGCCCAAGAGCACTCAACTCAAATCGTGGCTCCTAACAATATTTGTGCACCATCGGAATAAACAGAGAATTCCATCTGGTGGTCAGAATATTGTTGTCAACAGCGTATTACGGCATCTAATTGATGCCTATAAATACAAATCGTATAATTATAGAAATAAATATTGTTCTTTTCTTAAATATTCACTTGACACAAATGGTGCATGCTCTGCAAAATGATTACGACATATGTATATTTTCATAAATGAGCAAAGAATATTCAACCAAAAATATGTCAAAAATATACCAAGGTATTTAAAATATGTTTGCAGCATATTATCGTATGTTTGATCTGGCTGTAAAACAGGTATAATCTGCAGAGCTGACGCCACGAGGCTAAACGATAAAACAATCTTTACTCATAAACAAACCCATTTTTGTAAACTTTTTCATCTACACTTCAACAATCACGTCTGTTGGAGCGTGTAATACGCAAACCCAAAATAGCTACCCAAAAAGTTACACGGCAACACCATGGAAGATCAAATATTAACACATATATCGTTAAAAAGTTAACAACTCAATTGACTTTTATCATTGAGCTACTCAGTTGACATTCGGTAGCCTCAGATTTCCGTCTCTAACATCTGGCACAAGTTAAACAATGAGGAAAATACTCTACAAAACAATATAGCACTGCCAGCAGATTTTCTGAAATCTTATTTGATAACAGACACTCACACTATCTTTTTCCAAATAAATAATTCATGACCGATTTCCTGAAAAAAGCAACTTCTATAATTCTTGATGAAATTGCAACATTATCACACGTGGCTATTTTCATACGAGGTTATTGAATTTCTTGAACGTTCCTTATTCAAGGGGGACTTGGTTAATATTTTAGTAATTTGATAACACGAAATACCTGTTGAAATTCCACTATATGCTATATGGCATTATTACAACCTCATAAACCATTGTTACAGTGTTACATAAAATGCATCCATGGAGAAATCTTCTTGTTTACAACATTCTTACTTTAATCCCTGAGTGCTAATTAAGCACAACGATTTGTTGCTCCAGAAAGCACGGTCCATGAAGGCAGAGAAAAGATCAATAGAAACATTGATAAGCATGTCCTATAACATGTATAAGATATTTACCAAGCATATAAATATTATATTGATGTTGCTTTATGCTGGGAAAAGAATTGGGCACAGAAACACACTAGGAAAACAATCTTATCAAATCTCATTCATCAACCAATATAGGGAAGACATTTATGCGTATAATCTCCTACTGTGCTGTTTCATTGTTTGCAATTTATTGGTTTGAGTCTCAATTATTTGTCACTGGATAAGCTGTGAAACACACTTAATATTTGGCAATGTTTGCAAGTTTGAGGAAAGGTTGTCCCATTGATATATTTAGAATAAATAAGGTGACAAAATAGTGGCGACAGGTTGTCGTATACAATAATCTACAATCTAATAGTTCCTACGTGAGTCATCGCTTATTCAATCTCTATTTGCATTTGGATAATGAAACTGGTGCAAAATTAATATCACTAACAGCAATGCATTAATTCATCGAATTGATAATATGCAGACCTAGAGATATCACTGCAGTCACCATTACAATGCAAGGCAATTAGGTGGGACGTGATTAATTCAATATTGTTTGGACCATTATAACAATTACAATGTTATGCTTAAAAATAAACATGAAATATTTTATCAACAAATTAAACAGACTCAAATTTCAAATATGAATAACTCATAAATCATTTAAATTCAATACTACTAGCATACATTACCAAAATATGTATTTAAATTAGATAATGTAATACCAGATATATCATATGTGTTGAATCACATTCTGATAAGCTATGTTCTACAATGAATAATAGAGAATATATTTTACATTTATCACTGACTGCCAACAGCTTATTGAGGAGACATAATGCAAACAGCAACTGCACAACAAGTATTTTGTTCATGTGCATATTTCGAGTTGCAAATTACTGCTATTGTCATACTTTTCGCACTCATGTACCGGAATACGGCCCCTGGCGTGACTTTACATTTACACCAGGTCATTAGCATCCTTGTCGCACTACATGTATATGGCCTTTCTCACATCACTGGCAAACATATGAATTTCACAAATCAAATCAAAATCAGAAGTAAAGGAAATTGCATTCAAAGTAAAGATAGAAACCAAATAAAATTCATGTTCATTACGTTTTTAAGTAAAGTACTAAGTGCCAGACAAGTAAAATCCAAAAGGCAAGTTTTTAATTATTACTAATGAAAATTTTGACATAAGATTCCACAAAGCTAAAAAAAAATTTTCTCTTCTTTTTTTATTGTTTCTAATATTGAAGTTGATATCATCGTATTGCCATATTTTGAATATTTGCGACAGCTAAAAATAGCAAATTACAAAAGCAATGATTAAAAAATATAAATCGTAAAATTTTCTTTATCTAACGTTTGCAACTTTGTACATTCATTGTGTATGATTCAACTGATATAATAGAATCAAGAAGTATGAATGAAAAAAGCATTGAGCAATACGAACTGACTGGCCAGATATTTATCACTGAGCAACCTAAGACTGGCCTGACGTCACACGCAACCTCACAGCAGGGTCACGACCATCACAGGTCCCGGACACACCCACATAGCTCCTATATCCTGCACCTGCCATATCTGACATGATCTTGGTTTTGAACGCTCTATCAACTTCCAATACAAATTTTCAATTACATATATACTAGACTTCATAATAAATTGGCTAATAAGTGATAATGATCATTATTACTTCTTAGCATTTGTATCATGGTAGTGACTGACCATAACGAAGTGAACTTCGCAGAATCGTCCATCAGTCTTTTTTTCCTATTTAACATCTAACAATATGAAAAAATAAGACACGAGATCTATATTTACCAATACCCATATGCATACTCACGGACCCAATTCCTCCGATTGCGTTCAAGCCTGGTATTTTAAAGTTCAGGTCCAGTAAAACATGTGATCTCATGAAAGTCAAGATCAGGGAATTGATACACATTTGTTCGTGCTCTCTGCTTCTATAATGTGAAGGTCAATGCGAGGCAGATGTAATGATATTTAAAGGTTTCAAACCACTGAAGATGATGACAGACTTACTGATGCTTCCTGCCAAGAGAAGCTGCAACGTTAATGAAGAATGTGTAATCATTTCTGTGCATGATCCATAAATTCATGCCAAAATCATCTTCGCAAAGACATCGAATGTTGAACACAATATATAAACTTACTTCTTGTGAAGTCACGCTAACGAATACAAGTTTTCAAATACAGCCTCATGTAGGAAAAGGATGTCCAATCAAAGGCAGTAAATACTAATCAGAGCTAAAACGTCTCAGAGGATCTTGTAATTAGATGTATGTGTATTTTGAAGGCAATTCATTTGAGTTATCCATCAAGGCAATCCAACCATAGAATATTAAAGAGCTGAATAAAACGTTTGATATGTTTTCAAGCATATGTGCACCTATGATAAAGTGATATGAAAAAGTAACATAATTTATAAAACTACTAAACGTTGGAATCTATGAATTAAACTAAAACTATACAGCTGGATACAAACATTTATCTACATTCAGTTGTATAGTTCTAGTTTAGATCATACAGTATATTATTAAAACTGGATGTCCTAAAAGCTTCTTGAAGTTAAGAAAGTTATGTTTTTGTCAGTGGAATTTACAACACACCCTCATCAATTTTGTTGACTAGCAGCAGCAGTTGATGGTTTGAAAGAGACCTCCAGAAATTCCGGGCTCACGTGTCCACTATATTGAGTGGCCTTGTGGCCAGCAACTCAAACTGACCACTTGTTCCATGGACGTCTGTTTTTATTTCAACAACCACCAAACAGACTCTCATATATGAAGGTTTTATGATAAAGAAAAATCAGTTTAGTTTAATAGATACTAGTACATTTTCTTGTTTAGGTGTTTCGTTTTTGTTATTGTAAATGCTAGCATTAGAAGCAATCAGATAAAGTAAGAAGATAAAAATCAGTTACTTTAAAAGATACATCTTCTCCTTGTTACTACATATTGTTAATGTTAGAAGCAATAACATAAACTAAGAAAATAAGTGCCAACTTTAAAAAGGAGCATCACTCCAGGGTATGACAAATTAGTTCAGATAATCACCTGTCTTTGTTTATTATATTATCATTAGCAAAATAAGATATTTCACGAGTAGCTGACATAGCTTCTTGTAATGATAGAGTAACTGCAATCAAAGGATTCCTATAGACATCAAATGGTTTCTGTTCACGTTATTTCCCTTCAATTCAAAAAGTGCAAAGTTTGTTCAAGGCGAGAAGACGGATTGATGGGTCCAGGCGATTTGTCAGGTGAGGTAACCAGATCTAAGCCTTCATCAGCCTGGATACGTCTGCCATCGGAGCTGCTTATCACAATCATTCCAGCATAAAAATGAGTGATTGTGTGTTTATTTATTTCCTTTTTTCCTTTAATATCAGATTTGGGAACCTCATATTTCTCTATCAACATTTTTGGAGGCAATAAACATTTGATAAGAGATTGCAAATATCTAAAAAAAATAACAATTGGCTTTTAAAAAGCAATGGCTTGAGTGTAATTTATATGGCAACAAAAAATATTTTTGAAATGCTGATTTTTTTAACTTGGGAATATATCATCATATGTAGGTAATTAAGTCATTAGCCCTAAGAGGCCAAGTCAACCTACAACATCCCAGTCTTTGGTGGGATTTGAACCCATGACCATATGGCACCAAATCACTTATTATAGATATCAAAGGACTTAATGACGTATTTACATAAAACAGAATTGAAATCACACCGTGCAGTGACAATATGACTGTCAGACTTACTTGTATTCCACTTTTTTGAATGAGCACGCCATCACAGCAGGCATTGTGGACACTTGACAACGAAATAAGTTGTGAGGTTTCTAATTAAGATAGAAGCATCCTTTATCATCTGTTGCAGACATCGCCACTTAGTTCAACTTCTCTATGCAGTAAAGCATCATTTAGCGCTCTTGTTGCCTCATCCACCTACGTATCCAGTAGTGATTTATCTCATCACATATCATGCAGATATGCCGTCCAAACAACACAGAGTATTTCTGGTTGAATCATATGCACTGATTCTTCTCAAGGATCGGATTTGTCACAACATGTCACCCTGGTGAGCCACTTGCACCAAAGACCAACCTTCATTAACTTGTTTCAAATGCATAAAATCCTGACTAATAGAAGAATCAATATCTGTCAAAATGAGAATTAATTCCCATAAAGCAATCCAGCGTATCAGATAGTGCAGTCTTCATTGGCAAGATTTACATCTGACCTTTCTATACAAGTGATTCGTCAAAGTGGCTCTGTATCTGAAATATCCCGTTACTTATTGCACAAAAATATTTGCTGTACAATTCATGTAAATTGTAACAAGACTTGTAGTCTATTAGATCCACACAATTCATGTAAATTGTAGCAAGACTTGTAGCCTAATAGATCCACCCAATAGGATTATATCGGATCCATATGCTCTCCTTCCATTGAATTTCAAATGTGCGATAGTTTGAATATATTCAGCAATGAGAACTTGCGCAAACCTGCTTGCCAATTTTTATGTAATTCAAAAACCACATTTTGCTGTACTCCTCAGAGGCAAATGTCCACTTTTAAATAGAGAAGAATCACTCTCAGAGCGCAAAGTGTTGTAAGTCATGACAGCATAGAATCTTTCAGTAAAGAACACTGGCTAGTTATGTGCAGAGACAATTGTTGTTACTGTCTAGTTATATGATAAAATAACCACATTCAAGGACACACAATTTCTAATTGGCACCTTTGATTTTTAGCACTATCCATATTCCAAAGGAGAAAGTTTGAGAATCAATAGATGCAAAGCGACGGCGAATACAGTCAAGACACTGTTTATCCTTATAGGCATCGCTTCTTCGAAAATACTGTAAAATTAATGACACGAAAACACCAAAAGCACAACGTTTTTGGCAAAGGAGAGAGAGTCTGTACGAAATAGTGAGAGGAAAGTTTCTCACTGAGACACCTGAAGCGAGACACCACTGTAGTGGAAATGTTGCTTCCTGCCTGCGAGAAAAGGAGGTTCGGTGATGAGCAGTGTGCAGTTAAGTCTCCAGAAGAATGCTCATGTACAGGGTAGTGTCTTAGATTTGATAATGATGCAGTCATGGGCATAGGAAATAATTCTGTTCATCAATGGAAGTTATAGAAAATTCTATATATATATATATTTTTTAAGGTTTGAAATGAGTTCCATAAGATTACTTTTGTTGATTATTGAAAAATAACAGACATATCCCAGCATATCAATTATGAAGTCAATATCAAAGTAAAACATAAAGTATCATTATTAGTTTTTGGTTCATGGTATATTTTTATGTATCTCAAATTCTAACTGAAATATGTGACATACTGCAGGAGTAGGATAAGACCTCTAACTATCCTATTTCTGTGACACATAATATGAATAAGTTTCATAACTCTCACTGATTGAGTATTTGAACTTTTAACACTGCTATAGGCATCAGTATTTTTCTATTCATGACTAATGATTTACAAATCCAGGTAACATTGATGTCATATTTATTTCTAGTGATGAACATCAGTAGTCTAATTTCATCTCGAAACATAAGATGTCTGCCCTTCTAACTCAATCACTTATCATCAAAAATTCTCCAGGATAATATATATTTGAATGATCCAATACTGTACAGATTTTATCTGCAATTCATTTATGTCTTCTTTATCTTATAATAGCCAAGATGTAGAATTGAGTAACAAATACAAACCTTTTCTTAAACATACTTTTCATGTTTGCAAACATGATAAAATCCTGTAAAAATGCACAGAGTACTGTATTATACAGTATTGCAATTTTCCTTTCATTTTTATTGACCTCATTTAGTGTATTCCATTGGCCAGTACTGTTATCATCAATAACAACCAAGATTGCCTCATTCTCAATAGGTATTAGGATTAACCTCTTTAATTAACAATGCATTTAAATTTACACCCATATTCAAAAAGCTTTAATGCAAATTACAAATTTAACTATAAATAATACCAAATACTTCTATTACATTATGGACATTTTACTTTATTCTAGAAATCATTGAAATTACTAAAGCATTTTCAATCACAAAAGGTTAGCCATTATTCTTCAATAACTTGGGCACCAATTACATGTTTTTGTACACTTTTTTTACATCAAAAAGATGCTGTCATAAGTATCCAGTCATTAGATGATGAATAGCTTCTCCTTTCTACCTTGAGCCATATTGATGATGGCCATAACTTTGGTTGCATATTTGTTTTTACAATTCAGGTGTGAATTTCACAGAAACAATATGTTTACCTGTGCAGCACTTGGTAGGAATGCCAGCCAGAAACTTGGTGAGAATAATTGACTTTTCAAAAGAATTTGTTACTGTTTAATAGCTACATTAACGCAGGAAATCTGACAGCTTTCACTGTATACCTGTAACAAGCTGAAAGACAGGAGTGTATTAATAAACATCTGATGAAAGTGGTAAATTGAGAAAAAAATGTTGAAATAAAGATGGACCCCATTAAATGCAAGTATGCTGCTGGAAACCTGTCTCCCTGTATTGTTTCCAAGAGGTGACCACTATGACAAGTCACAGGGAATATGACTCGTTCAGAAGAACACTCGCCTTCTGTGGCGAGTGACTCAATTTACACTCACCATGTTCCAATCCAAATTAGCCATCCTTAGTTATTAAAGTGTTGGAATCAAGTAATCATACTCGCCGACTGTGGCGAGTGACTTTGAATTTACACTAGCCAACATAAATTTACACTAGCCAGGGGCGAGTGGCGAGTGCCTAATCAACACCCTGAAGTCATGGCATCTACTGTGAACTACTTGTTTCTGTATTACACAGCTAACATAAAGTTTGATAATAATGATTAACGATTACCCATTAAGACAAGTCAACTACCTCACTCCAGAAGCCAGGGAGCACTCTTATAAACTGCAATAAGGCGTCACTTAAAAGTCTGTCCCTTAAAAAATGCATTACACCAACATGCAATAAAGTAGAACCTTGTTGGCTTGAAGCTGTAAGCAGAACAATAAAATGCTCAAGACAGACAAAATTCAAGATAGCAATCAAATACATGTTCATAATGTAGTTGAAGGGAAATAAAACTAACCTCGAGATAACAGAAAATTTGACATAAGCAACATCAAGGTAACAAGGTTCTACTGTATTACAAGTTCGATTTCTATTGCATTTTTCTCTCTACGAACATCCCAGTAATTATTAGATTGAGCTGCTGCCGTGGCGGCGGTGGGCATAGAGGCATCCATCTGACTGTTAGTTTGTCATTAGGACCCAGCAGCTTTCCACCGTCTTCATCTGTGTATCAACAGCACAGTAAACGCCGCGGAATGTCTCCATCTCCTGATCCAGAATAGTCTTCATCCGGCTCCCACCAGCAGCATTACAAGATCTGACGTCAATAGTGTCTTTATTTCTCAGGTGCTCAGTGTCAAGGAAAACAGACCGTTTTTTGCAATAAAACAAGAATCTTAGACCCAGATCCAGATTTACTGGCTCTGAACACATTTTATGCGTTCAATTTTTCTGTATGCGTCCAATTTTACATCGGAGCCCTAGTGCGTGTTGGTGAGTGCCCTGGGTCGTAAAAATACCACACTCCTATCATTTCTGTTGATAAATGAAAATATTTGTGCACATTTTGAGTTGTTTTGGTGCACCTCTGAAACTGGACCTCCAAGAATGAGCTAATGAGAGCTTTTATTTTCTTTTTTAAGATGTAAACTACGGGGTTTATCAAGAATGATTAACCTGATTAGAACAACAACAACCTAGAACAAACCTAGAATTGTCTGGATAATATTGCTCAAGATATCTTATTAATGCCCATCCTATTTAACTTTAAGTTGCTTCAGGAAGAACAGGTAAAATAATAGATAAAATATTGACACTGAAATGTTCATTAGTTATTATTCTAATCCAAAGTTTTCAATCTCTATACCTACTGTTCTGAATTATCTATTTTGTCAGTCTTTCCTCATCCATCCTTGTTTGCACCACAAATTCAAGAACAGTAAATAAATGTCGTAAGAACTTAAGCAAAATGCTTTGAAAGTAAAACCAGACCAGTGGCTTAATACATCATTGACTTTTATAAAAACCTGACCTGAAAATTAGTGTAGCATAGTACATACATCGTTAAATATTTTCTCCATCTTTTTTAAAAATAGGTCAGCTATGTACAAAGACTATTGGTTGCGTATATTATTTTTCAAACTTTTCATAGAGAAGATATGCAAATTTTCAAATATTTCACATCAGTTTCGAAGTTTTCATATTTCAAACCATATTTCATTGGATAGAAAATTTAATAATATCAAAGATTTGATGTAATTATCTGGTTCTAAGAACCAATTTCAATACAATATGAAGCAGATGCACTCATATTCATTTATAAAAAGCTGCATTCCTAATTTCTATAAATAATATACCGATGAAGTGTCAACGAATAATAGCCTCTCCTCTTGTACATTCAACACCTTGAGAATGTTCACCGAAGCAGATGATAAACTCTCTCCGATATATTTACATCACAAAGCAATGCTGTCTTGAATTTTCCTCACTGCAGGGTGCCTCCTCACAGAAACACAATGCAACCCTCAGGTACTTTTCAGATCTGGTCATCACAATGTTCACCAGATTCACAATGCAAACATTGGGCACTGCATCATTTCTTTCTGAATGAAGTTTAGATTATAAAATAAATCTAAATATTAGTCCATGTCAGAAGTAATAGAATATGAAATCATAATCACTGGTAATTGAATATCAATGATGTTCAAAATCTAGTATATAAAATATAGTAAGTGAATATCAGGTGATTTTTTAAAAAAAATCTGATAAATTTAGCTTTTATTTAAAGATGCTCATGAATGTGTTTGATTTTTCACTAATAAAAAATATGAACAATTAAGAGTTTCATTTTCTAACATCCTTTTTATGAAAATCTGTAGGTCAATACAATGAATGGTCTGTAAAAATGGATCTTGAACGCAGACGCAAAAGTGACGGGTGCATTGAACGATGAGTTACGAGTTACATGTATAAATACATATTGTAATGATCTGTTGGAATTGTTGTTTATACGTATTCAGTAATTCAACACCTTTCACAAGTAAGATGTGAAATTTCATTATTTACATTCAGGAATTCAATACGAATTGATGTTTCCATTACAGAGCCCAATACCAGATGTTTTTACCTTTTTTATTGATCGAGTTGAACGACTGGTAAACATGCCAGAGAATGGTCGCAATTGAAATACAATTTTCCTAATATCTTCACTCTTGAAAATACCATCACTATGTTTGCAGATTTATAAAAAGAACAAATCGAAATTTAAACATCTATTGTGCTTACCAAAACTTGTGGGGGTGGAAATTCCCTAATCTACAAGCATAGGGGTTGAGAATTGTTTTGTGTTACACATAAATGTCTGGTGATAAACTTCTATGCATCAACAACATGAAAGACATGTATAGGAGGTCAAATGTTTGTCCAAACTATTAGAGACAAAGTACAAGTGTGCATGTGGTCTATATTGTCTAAATTTAGGACATATATATCGATACAACTCGCCAATCTGTGACATCAACCTCAAGTTTATGCATATAACCGTAGGTGTATGAAAGTCGAAGTTGGCGTTTGATAATTATTTATTCATTCTGTTGATATCTGCGTAGATTTAATTCATTTTTGAGTCTGTTATCAAGTTAAGAATTGGTTTGAAATGTGAAGCCATAAATTGAAATTAAAAATCAGAATTTATCCATATTAGAAAGTAGTAAATTTTGATGCACCAGAGAAGTCCAACCAAAATAAAATACGTAAAATTAGTTTTCTAGAGTAAAATCAGAACCCAATCTAAACAACAGATATGTAACTCACTGCTGCAAAAATCACAGAAAAATACTTCTGAAACTCCATAAATACCAAAAACAGAGACATTACAGTGGGAGAAATGCTTGTTAAGCTTTGATCCTATCAACGGTGAGCCCGTAATTCTAAACTGCTACTGTATACACAATACAAACTGTATGAAATTGTACACAGCTCGGGATCTGATTTGCGTACATCTATCACATTACATGTTTTTATCTTTCAACAGCACTGATCAACAATAGGCTCGATTTGTCTTACAATAGGATTAAATCTAACCAAATAACTATAATAGGTTAATGCATGATATTTCAAATAGACTAAATACAAAGCTGTCAGTCTGGTTGAGAGTCCATTGCACCGGGAGACGTCACAATGCAACCCAAATATTTGCCTCTTGTACAGTTCGAAGATCTTGACATTTGTTGTGAAATTGCGTCTGCTGACATTGACAGAAATATGTTTCTGTGGCAACAAACTTGGCAAAAATTATGGGTGGTGACCTGTCAAAATCGGACAAGGAACTTTGTGTCATAATTGGTTATTGAACTTCAACACTTAGTTTTCTTCAACTCGTGACTCGGTTTCCAGGTCATTACATAAAAATCTAGAAAATTAAAATTCTTTTCGAAACATTTTTTTGCTTTAAAAAAATCTCATCATACTGCTACATGAAATTATCCCTCCATCAAATCAGAAACTATCGCCAAGTTAATTTTTAGAAAAATACTTTGAAAAAGACCTGGATCCATGACCTTGTAGAACATAATCAGGTTGGATACAAGAAATCAAACAATTTCTACCAAACTTGGCTTCTGAAATAGATACGAGATATCAGAAATTGTAAAACCTAGTTACCAGCAAAAATCTCTACAATTTAGTCCAGCGCTGACAAGAAAGTTAATAACTGTATGATTTAATCCTAAACAAATCCCACAGATGACCTTTTTAACCGAAAATTCTTTACATTCATTAACACAACAACTTTAGACTGGAAAAAGCATAAAAAAGAAATTGATAGCTTCTGTGACCAAACACACAGAACCCTATATAAACATATAAAAAGACAAATGGTTAAGAAGCACATTTTAAAAACAGCATATGTTTGAGTTACAAGAACACATCCCACATCTGAGTGCTTCTGAAGAAGATGATAATTTGACTTGATCGAGCCTCAACATAAAAATGCACCAAATGATTGGAAGTATTTACACATTATGCAATATGGCTTCTGTTCTGGCATTCCTAGCTGGCAAACAAGCATTGTCGTGGCTTCCATGTTGCTATGGTTACCTAGACACTCGTAAACACTGCAGGATAGCTGTTCCTGAAAAGTGCTTGCATCAAAGACTGAAGACGAAAAAGCCAGCATTGTAATCTATCAAGAATGTGCACGCAATGCGTGGCAGATGAACGCTTAGCTACGTAATCATCTTCTATGTCATGTATCCATCTCTTGTGATCAATGAAGGGACGTTTTATGCCTTCCAAATGTCGGAGGTGATCAGTGGTTGCCTGTAATGATTGACACCAGCACTCAGCTAAACAAATTGCTACAAGGTTGAGACGACGCCAATGATTGAAGCTAATTTAGCGTACGCTTACAAAGAAAACGCTTAACACTTTGATGGCGTCATTTCTTAGCCACGCCCAATGAGTAATACACACGCGACAGTAATAATCTATACGTGTAGACATGTATATTATTCTATTCATGTTGCTCTGTGTACTGAATGGGTGCGCAATAAATAGCAAGCAACTGAATGATGCGGCATTCTAAACAGTATATATATGAACATCACAGTACAGTAGTAACTCTCTATCAAGACCACCTGGCTGACTGGCATCAAGTGGTTTCAAGAGAGGTGATCTCTATAGGAAGGTTCACATTGGTCTCTTTATGAAGGCTTAGGACTGCCACAAATGGTCTTATTATAGAGGTACATGTAGTCTCTTTATAAGAGGTGTTCCTGATGGGAGGTTCTACTGTACATTTCAGTGATGTATTTTATTATTTACTGCCCACAGCGCTGTCTTTATGGGCATTTGTACACATGTGATTTATCTAAGTTGACTCCGCCAAGGTTAATTGCCATTAACTACATGTAATAGAGCAGTGCACATGAAAGCAATTATAGCTGTTATTATATAATGCAATGTTATTACATCGTAGGCATCCATGATCTTTTTATGAAGAACAGAACCAAGTTGAAATTATTTTGACACTATCACTTTTAAGATCTTCAAAAACAAAACTAGTTGAATATGAAAGAAATATGCAAGTAAATGAAGCTTTGTATAATCAACCTACAAGTGAAATTGATCATCAATTAAAGTTGATCCACATCTCATGGAAAACGACGCCACACCCATTTTTTTCTCACAGCACCCTGTATCATTCAACAATATTTATGTCAGAAATTTGCTAAAAACACTGACTTTTTGGCAAATGAATCCACTAGGAATGGAGGAAGCAAAAATATCTTCTGGATTTTGTTAAATACAACCTCCTGGCATTAACAGAGACAATTTTTATGAGGAAAAATATCCTATGAAATAGACATCGAAAAGTTGAAACTATTCAGCTTAAGAAAATGATGCATCATCGAGAAAAAGAAAGGATTCTTGAAATACGATCAAAGTCATGTGCCTGAAATGAGCTTTATAATGTCAATGTTTTAATACAGGAGACTTAATTATGTATCTCGTTACCATACAAGTTTTGACTTGGATTTGTACTACGCAAGTTTTGACTTGGACTTTGCGTGTCAACTCAGCAATTCAGATTTATAACAGGAAAACCGGAGGAGACTTGTTCAGCAGGGCAATTAATATGTCACCAAAAAAACTCAACTTGCAGAACTTGGCAATTAATTATGTTGGACAATTCTATATTGTATTACATTTTTTCTTAGTATGAGGCTATACTACTATAGGTTTTGCTAGTACTGTAAGAACTGCACAATTAATCCATGTGAAATATCTATCTAAAAATGGTCAAGTAAAAGAAAAAATTGGTATGCAAGAAGAGTTACTAGAATAACAGAAAAATACCAAGATTAATACACCAATGTATAAACTATATTGTGCGCAAATAAAATGCACAAATGTCAGAAAATCATGGCATTTTCTAAAGATGTCATCATCAAATGTCATAGAAAAGCTATGTATCCTTTTTCACAGCAGAAGACAGGCAAAAAAATAGGTTTATACAAAACCATCCTTCTCTTGTTCCTGATTCATAACACTGGTGTATAAAAAATGATATTTGGTTAACCGGAGGAATCACAACTTGGGACTTAGAATTCATTGGATACATATCCTGAAGTCTTGTTTTTATTCAAACGTGTCATTTTTGAGGTTATAGAACAAATTTTTCCAGTCATACGAGAAACCGAATAGTGTACTGTGTGACTGTGTGTACTGTTCGAAATTTGTCTCCGAAGGTTACCAAGTATGTTTCTGTCACAAGAATCTCACTAATTTTTATCATTTATAACTTTACAACCTTGTCAGTATTTACTACTTGATTAGAACAAAAAAGAAATCCTAAATATTTGTTGCTAGTAAATTACCAACACGTGGAAAACACATCATCAGGACATAAAAGTTTTGTAAAAGACAAATGGGCAAACGTAAATGGTTTGGTTTATGGCGAGGCCAGACACTATAATATGGCTTATCTACTTGGTCGAACAGAAAACTACTAGCAGCAGACGGAGAAAAATCCTCTATTCTCTTTCCCAGATCCATAAAGAATTACTGTAAAGCCTCGTTCTTAGGGACAATAGAGGGAGTGGAGAAAAGTTTCTATCTCAGCAAGGTGTCCCCATTGGTGAAACTTAATCACCTGTATTTTGTTTTGATAACCACTGCAATAAAAAATCATGATTTACACTTAGTGATTTAGAGTACAGTAGAACCTCATTATCTCGATATAGCTTATCTCAATTTTTTTGTTATTTCAAGATGAATTTCGTTTCCCTTCAAACTTCATAAAACAGTTACTTATTAGAATTTGCCTTATCTCAAGCATTTTACTAACATCTCTATAGCTTCGAGATAACAAGTTTCTACTGCAATCGAACAGAAAACTACAGCAGGCAAAGAAACATCCTCTTCACTCTTTCCTAGTTCCAGAAAGGATTAATGCACTCTGATTTATAGTACTGCACTTTCAGCAACCCTGCTCCGAATACTTGAAAATCAATCACATAACACAGGAAAACACGGCCAATTTGTTGGCACGTTCGTACATTGTAGATTGTGGAGTTAGAAGCTGCAGCAAAACCTGTAAATTACATTACAGTGCCACGCTTTCGAAAAATCATGCAAACTTACAATCAGAGTAAAGCGTTTAATTAATATAACATGTATTCAGCACTGGTCAATGCATAATTAATTGCAAATGTTGAAACATGGAGAACCTACTTTATCCAATTGAACTCGTCAAACATAAAAAAGTGAAGATAAATTGGCGTGAAATATCTAAAAACGCTATACTGCAACTAATTAAAACAGAAGTTTCAATATTTATTGCATGATTATGAAAAATGAATGATAAACGCTTAACCTAATTATAAGTACAGCATAAGAAAAATGCAGCCTAGATTAAGGCCCAAACTAAGCTCAAATTTACCGCAACGGATGCCTGATTATCCAAACGTGATAATGAATCAGACATTCATTTTGTTCAATTTAAACTTATCTTAGGCTTTATTCTACTCTGCAATAATATCAACGTTCATCACTTCAACTACTTTACAGTTAAAACACAAACAAAAAAAAACATCACCCACCTATTTTCGTCACAATGCGCCCCCTCAGCCAGCTCCGCGTCGTTGATGAACGTTGACCCCACGACGACCTCCCGCCCGTACTCGTCCCGGCTGGGGTCGCTGACCCGCCGCGACCCTCCAGACGAGTCCGTCTTTGGACTGTGATACCCCGAGGTCACAGTCGACACGATGCTCGCCTGGGGTGAGTGGAACGACGTCCGCGACGACGACCCTGGATCTGACCTGTGTGACCCCGGGTCACTAAGAAGGCTCGCCTGCGGGGAGTGATATGATCCTCGCGAACTCGGCTGTGACGACGATGAAAGGCCCGGATCAGACAGCTGGCTCGCTTGGGGACTGTGGTGGTAGTATCTGGAGGAGGATCCATGCTGTGGTTGTGATTCTGCAGAGGGTTGGGATCCGGATGATCCTGAATATCCACCGCGGTATTGTTGCTGCTGCTGTTGCTGAGAGTCTGGATTGCTGTGGTACGACCCGCGACTGCCAGGCTCGTTTGCTGTGTTACTATGGTTACTACCATACGATGACCTTTGTCCTGGCAGGTCAAGTGATGACCTTTGACCTGCTGGATAGTCCGCGTGTTGTTGGGGACTGCTGTGATTGTCATACGATGAGTTCCTGTTAGAGCCCGGCGGCGTGTATTGATGCGAATCCTGGTGTCCGTAAGATCCCCTTGATCCGGGACTGTCATTCCCTGTTGGCACGGGACTATTGTTCCTCAAGTCACTACCCCCCACACTATGATTATCCCCACTACCGTCAGGCGGCGACAAACCCACAAAGTTCAGTCCTTTCTGCACATTATTCGCCCGATACATCTGCGCAGCAGCTGCGGCACTACTTTGCAACGCGGCAGACGACACTGGAATCACAGGCTGCGTCTCCTGCAATTGTGGTGGGCGATCAACCGGGCGCGATACGGCCACTGTCGCCGGCACCACCGACACCTTACTCGACTTCTGGTACCCGCCACGCGCCGGGTGCAACCCCAGAGACTGCGACTGCTTCCTCGCCTGAGCACGCAGCTGGTCGGCGTAGTAATCCGGCTTGGGCGTGGCGTCGTAATCCGTCATTGTCATGGTGAGACTGCCACTCGAGCCGGAACTACTTCCCGTGCTGCGCCGAGAGTCATGAGAGTAGCTGGAGCTACGCTGGTGGTGATTGGGCACTGGGAGCTGAGGCTCCGGCAGGTTTGGCTGCTGCTGTTGCTGCTGTTGTTGTTGTAGGGACGAAGACGAGTTGTGGCCGTTGTACTTGTATTCTGAGTACGAGCGTTGTTTCGTGGGTATCTGCGGTGCTGGTGGGGCACTACGCTTGTCCTATTTGATGAAGATAACAACGATAGTTTATTTTGTTATCTTCTAATTTTATTTGATAACATAGAATGTAAAAACAAAATACAAATACAACTTAATGCATGAAAAGATGAGAATGCAATCCAGAATGCCCATTTCTGGATTGGTGATACATACATGAACATGTTAAATAGGTACAGACAAGATGATTGAACACTAATGTGAGAGTTTAATGCAATGCATGGAGGCAGCAATTTGCTGTATGCTCCCTAGGGAGTTAAGAAAGATATAGTGTGACACAGATGCTAATGATCTGGTATGCATGTAAAGTCAACGAAATGAATGTATGAATAATAGACTATCAAGCCCCTACATTGACATTAACGTATTGAAAGTAGAAAGCTATCAAACCTTGTTCGGCCTGTAGTTGCGCGGTGGCAGCTGAGGTGGTGGGGAATCGTCGTTTTCATCATTGTTGTCATGGTAACCAGGTTTGTTGACGGTGACGTGGTAGCTGGTTGTCGAAGACGATGACACGGACCGCTCGTAGGCCCTGGGCGGCGCGACCGGAGACGTGGACTGCATGGACGCCGGGCTGCAAGTAGAGAAAGGTGTGCAGGTAAGACAAAAGCTTTTACACTCTTTTTTTTTATCTTTTATAATTGCTTTGTTTTCTAAAAACTAATACATTGTAATTTGTACGATAGAGAATATTTAGCTTTTTCTTATAAGCTTCATCTTTTTGGGGTTGAAATTATTTTTTTCATACGCCATTATCAAAAAGAAATGACAACTTGATTGACAAGTTGATAGATAAACACATGTAGATAATCATATGTAGGATTGCAAAATATGTTGAATATTCAAAACAATATATACACTAAACATGCCGAAAGAGCTTTCTGACATTAAAAATATTTTACATACAAATTCCAGAATTGTCAAATATCGTTGAGAAATGTTTTGTGATAATGCAACCGAACTGAACATAAATTTGGTCTCGATGACGAGATAAAAGCAATTAACACCCATTTTTTAACCACCACAGGGCAACTTTATATAACATTAGGACATAAAACGACTGAATTATTAAGCATGATGAACAATGATCACGCTTCTCTTCCATAACTCTAGCTTTGAATTGATATTTTATTTGTGACAGATTCCACGTTTATGCAATTCTGCATTATCTCTATATGATTCACATATTTTCTATCCTATTCACGTTTACCACAAATATCTAGGTATCCATAAAGGCCAAAATCAGAACAATTCATAAGCAAAATCATTCATTCAAATAAATCCTTCCTTTGAAATATCATCAAAAATTGTTCATATTTTGGTCAGCGTTAAAAATATACAACAAATAAATTTCTTCTGGCAAAATCGTTAACCTCTTGGTGATATTGTGTGTTATACATGTATGTATCACTGATACGAAGGCTTCAACTGATATTTTATCACTTAAATTAAGCCTTTTCTGTCTCATATAAAGTTAAACATTGTAAAACCACAAATAATATTCTAAAATATGTAGTTCATTCAAATATCTTCAAAGACGTTGGCCATATATAGGTTCAAACAGTCATAAATATGTTTTTATGATCTATTACCTTCATCACAATTTCAATTTTTATAGGGATAGTTTATCATAACAACTTTTCGATTAGGAATACTTTAGATTGTATGCAAAAACAATCATAAAGCTAGATTTGTATAAATAATATGAAAAAATACATCAATATTCTTACTTTGTTATAATGTAACTTGAATTTATCCTTAACCCTTTCATGGGTTTGATGGATGAAGCACTTTTATAATTTTTCATGTTTCCCATTTCAATGTCACCAACACTAAATTCTCTTGCAAGCAGACTATATATCAAATAACAAGATGTTATGACTTCTCTCCTTTATACATCCTTCCTGCTATTATTCTTTGATAAAAATTACTCATCAAACGCAGTATAATCTCCAGTACAATCCACATACAATCAGTGCATTTTGAAATACTTTTCTATAAATTGAATATTTCAGTGCTTTTACGAATCTCCAAGGGAGAATTCTACACAGACTAAACAACACACTATCCAGTTCAAATTACTTATAAGTACTTCGATCCTTTATCAATACTTGTCTTTTTGGCTTCCCAAGTGAATGCAACCCATACAAATCTATCCTGCCCAAAGACAGTAATTATATCCTTCCCTTCACTCACTCTATCCACATTTTAACCATTCGCCAATCTTGATCTTCTAGACTAGTCCAAAGCAGAAACAATAAAGCCATGAATGTTAAGATTTTGAAATTCCAACTGCTCTTGTTTGTACATACATAACATGAGGTAGGCATGCACTATGTTATCTTATCATCTCTCTCTTCCTCTTTCCTGCCTCAAGACTCAAGGAATAACAGTCCACCAGCAAAACTGACAATGGTTGTTCTGCTAACAGGAAAGCTCTACCTCCAGATGAATCAGACTAAAGCCTTTGATTATCCACAGACTTATCTAAAGTGATAACAGTGTATCTAGTAAAGATAGTATTAGTGGAGAAAGACCCACTTGCCACACGACAAATAACAAACTGACCACACATGTACAGTTGTAGCTTTTTCAAACATCAAGTTGGTGAAATGTAACGGTTGTTGGCGTATATAGACATCTAATGACTCATGGGTTAATTCCCTCAAACATCATATCGACGGAGCCTTTTCTTTTGTCCGTTCATGACGTGTATATGCCAAGAGTTCATACATTTGCATTTCATCGTATTCTAATAAAGCTTTTACGGACCTTTCAGCAGTTGTTTGCTTATGAAATTATGTACATGTGGGCACATCATGGTTTATTCAATGACCAATAGATGAAATTAATTCCTTTGGAAGCGGTTCAAAACCTAATGGATAATGGTCATTTGAATTGACAGCAGACGTCAATTCTTTATCATTTATCCATCAACATCACCATTTTGTAAGTACTTTTGTCACATTATCATTCGGTTTAAGCTAATATCAAATTATCATTTTATATAAGGCCTGTCTTATGGATACAATCTTAACAAATGTACAGTAGAACCTTCAATTAAGACCCCCTCTATACAAATACTACCTCTATAATAAGACCATTTCTCATAGCCCAAACCTTCATAAAGATACAAGTGAAAACCTCCATAAAGAGACCACCTCTCTATTCAATTAAGACCAAGTGGAGTGAGTCCCATGATTAGTCTTAATAAAGAGGTTTTACTCTATTTACAGAATGATCTTTAAATATTGGAAATTGGCCATACAAGCAAAAACATATAGAACTAATAGGCAAGGTCATTATTATACTGGTGCTACTAATGCCAGACATCATAGCATAATGGGTATATTATCCTTTATGATTATTGTACATAAACAACCTCAATTAAATCTTGAAACAAATTGAAACACTATGATGAACATCTATATTGCAGCATTATGAGTATCCATCTATTTTAATTGTCATCAAACATGTTTTTTGTACGCATATGCTCTCATAGCTCAAATTTATATTCAGTTTCACATCGACAACTATTCAATCCAAAAGTCAAAGTGTACTGAAACCGGAACAAGACAAAGTTGACAAATCTACTACAGCGTATACGAAGCAATAACTCTTTTGAGCATTGACCCCTCTCTAGAACATATTGACACTTGGTCCGTCATTGTTGTAACTGCGCATGTTGTTTGTCTGTTGCAGGTTTGAGATTCACTTTCCTCTTGGCAGCAGCACAGACACGCTGGTACCAAGAAAGACGTTGCACCTACAGCTGTGATGTCAGCACCCAACCAAAGGTTGTGTAATTACATCAATTTGTCCTTTTCACCCAACTGAAGGTTAAGTAGTCACATCACTTTGTTCTGTTCACTACTACTATTTAACTCTATTCTTCTCTTTCTCACTATCTGTTCTCTATACCAAGCAAGTTCCTACCACTGTATTAACTCATTAGAATTCTATTTAACCATTTAAACCAATAGATAGCTTTTGACATTACGAGCAGGTGACCAGGTGAATCATCAGTTATGATATCTTCAAGGGATGAATACAAGCACTCTTGTTTTGATACAAATATGCAAATCAGCTTGATTTGATTGGCTGCAAGTCCATTATGACTGTGGCATCGATAAAACGGCACAATAGACTGGGGGTGGATATCAGCAGATGCCCCAGGCACATACCCAGACAGGTGCCCTACCTTTGTGTTTCATTTTGCATCATCACATCATCATCCTTGTTATCACACCCAGTGATATCAAATTTCAACTGGAGACCAACTACTTGTTATTTCAATTTATGAGATAAGGGCAAGAAACTGGCTGGTGGCTGAACTGGACTTTCAGATGTGCATTCTGGCATGGTTCCCTATGATGCTTATGTAGAATCAATTCTATTTTTCTTCTTGGATTTCTCAAATAGAGCAAATTTCTTTAAAAATTCTTACGCTCTGGAATGAGAATTGATCTTTGAGCACAATATATTCTAAGATTAAAATTTTAATCAACCACTTACAGTTCAATTGATGCTCATAAACATTCTAAAAATTCATATAGACACTATCGTTGGACATCTGAATTGCAAGCCAACCATCGCAAATGCATCAATGAGATCTGGGGAATACTACCCTCTAAATGAAGAATAAAGTGCCACAAGTGGTTAAAACAACTGTCTATCACAATATTTAGTTCCATGGGGTTGATCCCAACCACAATGGACCACACGCTTGACCACAACGTCTGGAGTTACTCTATTTTGAACACTTCCATGCCCCGTATAGATTTCAGTATGCATGGTATGGCTGACAGGACAATTGTATGTTTCCTCCTCTATTTCCAACATTCTAGCTCATAGTTAGAACAATGGAATGCATTTTATGGAAACGGATTTTGATTTTTATCAAATTTAGATAAGATTAAAGGGATTGATTCTTGATTAATTGTTCTTCTGCATTGTAATATTAAATCACCAAACAATCCCCCAAACCAACAGCCGGGTTAATTTTCACAATCTAATCAGCCCACCCAAATCAAAGAAATATAGGTCACATCCTTGAGAGAAAACCAAACGAAAAGAATAGCGAAAGATAAAGACCAGACGATGCCAGTCTCTTTAAAATAGTTCCACATTCCACTTGAAGATTATCTTAAACACGGGACAAATTGCCCCGCCTCATTGACATCTCTGCGGCTGTGGAAACCACGACTGTGCGCTGCCTGTCAGCAACCACAGTCTGTACAGTCTGTACCCCACCTTGTGTACAAGTTAGGGCCTTACATGGGGTCCCAAAATAATGTCTGTGTCCATTTACCTAAAGATTCTAAAGATTTCCTATGCTAGTTTATATTGTGTTTGTAGTATATATATAAAAATGTAAGTGTCTCGTGACCTTAAAGATAAGCACTTTCAAATTTTAAAAAGTTTTTCAAGGTTAAAGGGCTCAAAAGTGGCTGAATCACCATGACAGGTTTAACCCATGTAGAGCCCTCGGCTTGTATGCACTACAGTCTGTCGTCTGCACATCTGGACAGTCTGCCTGTCCCTCCGTTGGGTGAGGGTCACCCGTCTGCTTGACCTTGTCACTCTCTCCACTGACCTGTTTACCACAAAGGGCCTTTTCTGTCACTCAGCAGATGACTTTCACCTCTTCCCAGTAAAGACCTGTACACGGGTTAAAAGTGACCTAGCTGCTGGGGTTTTTTTGCGTTATGTTACATATTTGGAATCTCTTTACCTATTGATACAAGCCATTCTTGTGTTCAAGGCAATGTGTATAAGACATTCCCTGATATGATGTTCAAGAGAATGTTTATAATAATCTATTGAAAGAGGTCATACACTGACCCAGAATGTATCGGTGGACCCTATGTAGGGCCTGGGTAAAAGCGGGCGTTATAGCATGATATGTCACATTGTGTTATCGTCAGCATTTTTGCCCCGTTTGTCGCCTTTTCACCTGCTAACCACAGAGGTCATTTGTATCTGTGTTTCAAATTACACTGCCCGTTGTAAATCTGTTATCATGCATCCATCAGAATTTTCTTTCGGTACTAAATGTTTCATTTGTATCGTCTGTCAGATGTTTTGAGAACCATTTTATAGAATAGACAAGAGTCTGTTTCACAGATTTCGGAGTCATACGAAGAAACTTCCGCTAGCTAATTACCTACAGTAGACTCCTTATCTCAATCTGAAGGGATAATAGTGAAATTCTCAAGATAGCAACTATTCAAGATATACAACTTATATCTGTTCATAATGGAGTAGAAGAGAACTTAAACTAATGTCCAGATAACAGAGAATTTGAGATAAGCAATATCAAGATATCAAGGTTCTACTGCACAAAGGCAGCAGACCTGCGGAAATTTTCATTCAACGACCATGAAAATAATTAAGCCAAATATGAAGCGTTGCTGCCAGGTAAGCATCAATATTTACACATTTTGGCAATCTAGACATTTCTGATTAGCCAAACAGGCTTCAATATGCCATACGACTCTATTTATCTCACAATAATTTCTCACTTTCCTATCGGAGCACAGCAGAAATACAGGGAAAAGCGAAATTGCGTCAATAACAATCAAACCGCTGATAGTATGCGTCTGATTGCAACTCCAGTCTGTGAGCAACATACGCTGTTAACACATTCTTTCATTACGTGTTTTCTAATATATGCGATTTGAGCACAAATGAGACTTCCATATCTATTAGCTTTGGCCACAATGAGATGTTTGTGTATTGTACCGCAAACGTTCACATAAAAGCCCATGAACGTTTCCGTTGAAACTGTCAATATACGAGGAAGCCTGAGTTCACGTTGACTACTGATAGTTCTCATATTTAATATGATCAATTTTGATGACGACAGGCGTTTTAAAGTGTACACAGGTCCTTCTACAACTGCTTAGGCTACTGTCATAACAGCACTGAATGTTAATGATCTCTAGTGCCTGGAATCTATACTTTCAACATATGAGAATTGCAAACTGCAAGACTAACAATCAACTACAATGCAATGTCCTGTTCACATCATGTGTGAATTACTTTACCTATACCCAGCATATGGTTTTGTAATCAGGATTTGCTGTTACATCCCAAACACACTGTCCCGATAGCTGCAGACCCCATAAATCTTCACATGATTGCCTGTTCACAGTGCCCTAGAAAACTGATAAAACTTCCTAGTCTACAGGACTAGTATGGGGAAAAAGTGACTGCGTCCTCCAAAAATGTTACTTTTCCAACATGTGCTACAGATTTTCAACGCACTACACAAACACTATAGATGAGTATTTATAAAAAGCTTTGAGAAAAGTTGGTTGTCTGGAGGATGAGTAAGTTATAATTCTTACTCTTACTGTTTTGTTTAGTGCCAGTTTTGGACTGGTAAGTAAGTACTTTAATATCTGAGGTACACAAAAAGTACTGAACCACTGAAATATTCTATGAACCACAAGACAGGAAAGTGAAATCGTGCATTCATTCACTTTTCAGTGCATGATTGTTCCTGGTGCTTCAGCTGGGAAGGTAAATATTTGGGATCCGTCTGGAATTCCTCTCTATTGAGTCACTCTAGACTACAATGAGCAGTTATAATACATATTGAAACATCTGCGGAGTTAAGAATACGATTATTACAACACGAACCTTCATAATGTTATCAGTGTCATCTGCATGGCTTATGAATACAGTAGAACATCTACTAAGACCACCCGGTGGACCGACTTCAACTGGTCTCAATATAGAGGTGGTGTCTTTATGGAAGTTCATGTTGGTCTTGTCATCAAGGCTTCGGACTGCAAGAATTTGTCTTATTACAGAGGCAGTCTCTTTACAGATGTGGTCTTAATAGGATGCTGTATTGTTGATTGTTTGAATGAGTGCTATTATCATCCCCTTGATAAACCATGATCCAGCTATTCAGCCAGCTCAGTCACTTTAATGTTCACTTGCTTGACCTGTGCCTATTAACATGCAGATACCAAAAAAAAACAACAGTATTATTACATGGTGAGGCTGCAGCGAGGTGGCAGCAGTATTAATACCCAATGATGCACAACAGACATCCAGCTGTATACATACACAGACGCAGTGCAAACAAGCTGTACAGACTCCTGGTGTACACAAAGTGAGTTACGTAGCAGCAGCCTCATCGTGTGCACATTCTTGTGCGAGTGTGAAGATAAGATACTGTACGTTAATGGGTCGTGGACTAATATATTTAACCTCTGCTTTCGTTTATGAACTTCTATTCTTGATGGAGTAATGGTGATGGTAGACCTTCATATGAATGATGTTCGCGATTTTTTAATACTGTTTATACCAGCTTAAGACTTTTACGCACTACGTTTTGGAAATGGCTACATGGCCACTACTGTTATACAATAGGTCGCACTTATTTCAAACTTCAATTCATGGATTAATTGAGCACAATAACCGCGCCCTTCATGTTAACTTACAACGTATCACACTATTTTGAACTTGAAATGTTAGGTAACTCGAATGTTTTAATCAATCCCACCATTGTACTTGCATATTCAAAGGTGCAAATATCGAAATGAAGCTTGTTTCATAAGACATGATAATCTGGCCAGCATAAATAATCATACAATGCAGAGTCCACGATATGACATGCAGACATCATGAGAACATACCTGACATTGTATGTGGTCAGTCATGACCACAAATTAGTCAACAGAAATATGTGCATGTCATTGGGATCATGGTGGGAGGTGGATCCATGGCAGCCTGTAATGATCCATGAGTCCTCCCATGATCCATAGGGTCAATCGATGGCCTAAGATGATCCGGGAGTCGTGCTTCCTGGTCTGAGGACATCTGGCCAGATGACCGGATCACACAGGGTGATTTGTGTGCAGATTGATCCATATGACGATCCGTATGGTTTTAATAACTGGATGCATACAAATCTATCAGCTGAGCAATGATCAATGAACAATGTTTGCAGCAATAGCCAGAACAGGTGTACAGTGGTACCTGTGTTAATTGGACACCTTCAGGAGAAATGAAAAAAAGTCCATATAAGACAGGTGTCCTTGAAAGAGATGTTCACTTTCTACATGGTATACAGACAGAGAGAAACGTAGAGGTGAAAGGTGTCCACATAATAGAGACTATAGACAGGTGTCCTTTGAAGAGAGGTTCAATTCATATATGATATATAGAAGATGGAGAAGTGTGTCCTGAAAAGGGACGTGTCCATATCACATAGGTAGCATAGGTCCATTCACATCACATCACATTCTGTTCATTTCAGACAGTCTCACCAACATGATGAAGCTGTTACTTAGGGGAAGAACGCAATACTCATTCTAGTCCATATTATTGTATTACACCCAATATACAATGACAAAGTTGGACAGTGATAAAAAGCAGATTGAACTCGATCTCTAACTTTTGTTGGTAATTGGTGCTTCAGTTGAACAAGTCGGGATAGTAATACAACTGTTTCCTATCGTTTGTTCAATTAATTTCCATAATACATTAGGTCCACCGTGTGGGGGACTGATCTCATGTGGTCTCAATACAGAGGTGGTCTCTTTATGGAAGTTCATGCTGATCTCTTAGTAAATGTTCAAAACTGCAAGAAATTGTCTTATTATAGAGGTGGTCTCTGCATAGAGGTGGTCTTGATTGTGGGTTCTACTGTAACTGACAACAGGAGTAAGTTTTAGGTTGTTGTCCAAATTATACGATAAAACATTGTGACATCTATCTAATAGGATCTCAAATGAGGCAACTGAATTCAAAAAGACTAATTGTTATAAAATTTGGCACAAACATAAACAAATTTAGTTATAGCAATTAATGCCCATTTTTCAAATGGCAGACAGTGCAATTTCACATTTCTTCGCACAAATATAAATGCAATACGTGTAATGCATATACATGTATTGTAAATGTATCTAACTTAAGATTAAAGATTAAAACTAACAAAAGCAAACGGTGACTCGTGTACAAATAACAATCATATTTTTCAACAAAATGCAAACAAAATCTTTTATACAGATTTTTTATGATTGTGAAATAAACAACGTACAGCAGAAACTGTGTATCTCAATGTTGTTGATCTGAAATTTTCAGTTGATAATCTTAAATATTTACAAGTACTTAAACCATTCTACTGCTACATATTAAAGATTTTAACATATTTCTACTATATCTATCCCATACACCACATCGGGTACTTAGTCGACAATGACACAATTACATATATGTAACTGAGCACTACTGTGTTTCATTGAATTAGTTCTATTTCACATTATAAAGTGCTACCAAATTTTCAAGTGGAGTGCAACCTAGTGACATAGATTTCAAAGCTACATGTACTTGTAAAAAGATGTGTTATTGTTGCTGCTGGTGAGAAATTTCCATTAGTGTATCTGGACTGTTAACATATAATGATTATTTTTCCTGGGTGGCCAAAGTCGTCACAATCAGAGCATTGATAAACGTGTGAGGCTGTCAAATGTTTCTTCCATCTTGGCACCACAATGTTAATGTCTTCAACTGGGTATTACCATATACCAAAATATTAGGCATTACCATCACCCAAGATGACTGTTTTCCCTCATTGATTCAATGAGTTTGTCCAATATGTTCCAATATGTTGTTGCAAAGCTATGCTGATATATCTGCCATGTTACATCCAAACGGTTTAGTTGTATAAGACTAACTGCAATCCTCCATTTTCCAGTTAATTAGCAAATCATTTTATTTTTCATATGGAGTACTCTGGGCTGACACAAGTTGGTCAACACACAACTGGTTGATGGTAATGGCCTGTTTCAGACGGTGATGTTGCCAACATCTTATGACCACACAATTGGATCGAAAACTTGGCTTCTTTTCCATGGATTAATACGCAAAATCATAACATTTGTATATAATGCTTTTATAACCATAGAAAGAACAATTGAAACAGCAAAAATGATACCCGTCATGTTCTAAATAAAATTATGCACAGCTGTATGTGTCAAACAATGCCTGTCATCACATTGCAAATATGATATGCAAAAGGCTATATTGCAATGATGTACCCCATGTTAGTGTCATGGCAGTTTTTATGCTAGCAAGCAAATTTTGTGTCCAAGAATTAGTTATTACTAGACTAGTTATAACTGTATGTTTGTGATAAATGAACTTCCATCAGAGTATTATTGTATGATTTAAGAACTTAACATTCATAACATGTCACTTTTTAACCAAGAAACTAGCCAGCCCCATATAATATCTTCATTTTATCCAATTACTTGCCACATATTTCTAGTGACTACTTTAGTTACTAAACATAGATGTGGTCTGTTTCGTTCTACGTTTTTTAGGTTTGATTTTATAAATGCGAGTTTTTATTACTAAGAATTACTACATCACACCTTTAATAAGCTACGCAGATATAGAAAGAAACATAATTTGCCAAGATTGATACACATAATACATCAAATCATCACATTCCACGATGAAATCTGAATTGAAAAGAGTAGATTCCAAGGGACAATATGCTAATTTGTTTATATGTGTGGGAAGACAATCAAGACATCAAGGAATTCCTAACGATTTTAATTCCAATTACTGCCGGTTCTTGTTTTTCCATGATAATGGATGAACATCAGGTATCAAGAGGTCTATAGACCTAGAGATTCCAATGATACTCCATAATTAATGAAATCTTCCTACACCATACATATCTTGGAGCATAACTCTTTATCTGTATTCTTTATGAACATTCGGTGGGCCAAACCGCAAAGGACATGAAGAAAATGAGAGGTTATTTGGTGAAGAAACACAATTATCATATCTCTTATAAAACCACAAAGAATGATGAACAGCAAAAGACATGTTAAATATCATTATCTGCCTAGTTGTATAGTCCCTTTATTGTAACGCCTACTTATCATATGTCGAGTCTTTCATCTTTTGCGGTCAAAACATTTCCATTATCAACACCAAAGCTTACATGAAACTATACAATTACCGGTAGGAATCAGATACTAGGTACATAGTAAGTGATCTATTTCAATTATTAAAGCTTATATAATTGAATTTGGTTGATAAATTATAATATAGGAAAATATCATCCAAAGTTAAAAATGAATAAAGTAATCACTCATTAAGAATGAAAATGTAAGCTGTAATATTGTGACTTGGCAAAAAGGATTGGAAGTAGTGTATATTATCTAATATTTTACACAAAATAATTACACCAGGACATATCATATTATCTATGATTATAAAACATTATTAGTTCAAAACCAATTATCACCTGAGGCTATGGCCTATTGACCTTTCCTGGTGCAAGGGTTTTCTGCAAGCACAGTAGAAACTCATTCTCGCATAGCTGTGGGTAGAATAGCGAAATAACTACGAAATAGTCAATATTTGATTTATATATTAAATGTTATTAGACGGGAAAAAAACAATATTTAAGATAAGTGACTAATACATACTGTAGTTGATGGGAATTGAAACAGACCTATAGATAATAGACAATTCGAGATGAAGCAACATCTACATGTAGATAACCGTGTTCTACTGTAATGCATCAAGCTAAAAAGTCTCCATGCACAAAATTGTTGGGTGACTATTGAATAAACATGCAAATGAATAATAAATATAGCCATGAGCATCACAAATTAATACTTATTATCAGTCGGAGGGAACTATGCCTGGAATGCGGATCAATATAGCTGATTAAAGTGCTCAACTCACTTTGAAAGCAAGAGTTTCATGCTTATTCATAATATTGGAAAATGGCACATGAATGGCACATTTTAACACCCGATATGTAACTACTCATCCTCGTATATTTCAGATTGATATCATTCAATTGATACGATATTGATAATAGCCCTTCACGCAAAGAGGCTGTTTTCACTGGAACTTAGTTGAAGATTTAGAAAATCAGGGCAATTTAGCCTCAGCTATGTCAAACTATAACTTTTTACACAAGGCCTAGTAAGTAAACCAGTTATTGATTTTGCTTACTACTACATAGATTTAAGTCAGCAAAGTTTTTCAGAAAAAAATAAACACTTTAACCCAACTCTATAGTATGAAAGAGATTCCAATAGACTATCTATCATGACTACTGTCACATGTGTAATATTTCTCATAAAGTGTTATAAGTTACAGAAGCTATCAACGATAAGATACTGGTAATTTCATTTAACTGACAGCATTGAATCGTCAAATTAACATCATAACATGCTCCATTTAATAATGTAATAATTATTGTCGTTTTAATTTGTTTGGAATTTTATGAAAGTCAAAGCAAGTACACAGAAGGTCACGCATTCCAGAATCAGGGATCAATTTGTTTTTGTAAATGAGAACTTTCAACACAACTATAATGTACAACATTTCACCGAAAAGGTTTTGTAAAGATCCCTTTTCACAAAGGATATTTCATTGTTATGTGCATTTAGAAATTTATGACAATACAATAATCAATAACTGTATGAAAATAATGGGGAAAAACAGTATGGTGAAAATGAACTTACAAGTTCAGACAACACATTATTTTTGCATTATATATAGTATATAAAGTTCACAAGTTAAGGAGAAAACCATTGCTAATGTTAAATCATTACACCACTCTCATCCAAAGAATCAAACTGAGCTGGAACATCAATTATTCGTATGCTTAATATAGCAAGTTTGCAGACTACAAAAAGGGTTCAAAGGCGAAGATTAGAAAATTAATACAGACTCATTCATGCTCATTAGAGTGTTAGTGCAGTCAATACGTTACTCAATATTTCAAGCCGTTTTCATGCCGTTGCACTTTCTGACAAGAGAACCACGAGTTTTTGCGTGTTTTCCCTTTATGACACTATAATCATTTGGCATACACTGAGTGGAAAACAGTAGAACCTCGAAATAAGACCAACTCTATAAGAGACACCACCTCAATAATAAAACCAGTTATCATGGTCCCAATCCTTCATAAAGAGAGAACTACAAACCTCCGTAAAGAGGCCACTTCTCAATTGAAACCACTTGAACTCAATCTCCTGAGTGTTATTAAGATACTCTTTTAAAACTCAAAATCGTTCAAGCAGGTTGCACTGCAATATAATGTACATTGTAAAACCGTCCACACCAAAGATGGACATTCTGTTCTGTGTGCCCACACACAAGCCTAAAGTGTACAATGTGGACACTCTTGACCATAACAATGGTCAGCTATGAGCAAGTACATAATGACTAGTGGTGACTTAGCAGCACACATAATGAGTTTTCATTAATGACCACCTTTCACAGCTACAATCAATGTCACTGGACGTCAGTATTTACCGAATTGAAGGTCGTCATTATCGTCCATGCAGTAAATCACCAACCAGTTGACATTTAGCCCACTATAGACACACATTAATTATGCAGAGAATATACCAGTTTACCTGGTTTGGTCAGGTATAATTCCCCAACTATGAGTTTATACAACTGATGCGTATGATATACAGAAGGATCAGGATTGAGCACTCATTTACTAGTATTGATGAGTAGAGATTTGTCAAATTTGAGCAGAATGAGTGAATTTTTCTTTAAAATATGTATATCATTGAGACTTACATGTACTTGTCTTGCCCACACAATCCTGAAACTGCACAGTAGAATCTTCCATCAAGACCACCTTTATTTAGAACATCTCTAAGCCAAAGTAAGACCCATTTCACAGAATGATGACATTCCAAAGTTACCAATATGAACCTCCATGACGAGACAACCTCTCCCCTGAGACCACTGCTTCAGGTCAGTCCCCAGGTGATGTTAATAGAGGTTTTACTGTACAAACCTGGGTATCATCTGCTGTGCTGTAAACAAGACTTTCATTTTAACATCTAATATCAATACCTTTTACATGCTTTTATACAATTTTATGTACAATATTTTATGTACAATAAGACGACTAAATGAACATTAGGTTTTCTTTCAAAAACCTACGACTATGAACATTCTGTAAACATATTTCTTGCCATAATGCAAGTACAATAGGGGCCGTGGTTGTATAATAGCTAGTATGTCCAGGGCTTTCCATCAACGCACAATACATTGAAACATGTAAGGACAACTTTGCATGCATGTTCTGAGAACTATTCAGGAATTTATTCCTGTACGTACGTAATTCATACATACTGGTAAAGTCCGGAAAAAGTGTCATTGCTATTAGACATGTAATATTTCATTTCTATTGCAGTTATTAAAAATTTAGTCAAGCTTGCTTGTACCACTAGAGTAAGGGGTCTTATGTAAATGACGTTTCATTAATACAATACAATACAATAGATATACAACTACTATCAGAAATACATAGAGAACTCTTATGGATTTCTGATACTATTAGCAATAAATAAACAGCTGTTTTTTCAAGTTTGAATAGACTTTGAAGTTTGAAGTACGATCCACTAATATATAACACATTATTTGAGAGCCTATTTGTGTGACTGCCAAGTCGACTGGGGGACACAGTTCACTGGGAGAAGCTCCAAATCTGTCACTATCGCAGACGGCTCGCATACATCACAACAGTCTGTTCAGTACATCGCATACCTCAATACGTCAACACATGAAATTATGGTGATCAACTTGGCTGGAAGATGCAATTATGCATATACCTAGTGTAATAAAATCACCATTATAGAAAAGTTCAAATTTGATCATCATCAATTATATTGTGTAGGGGGTTGGGAGGGAGAGAGAAGTATATATATAATATATTTACGAATACACATAGAAATAGAATTCGATTACTACATGAGTAAGATGTGTTTGTATATGTATAAAATAGATGTCACCCCTCCCCCAACCCTACAATTCACGATTATGACCCATGATCTTATGCAATCATGGAGATCGATAAGCAATATATCATGGTATTGACCTCTTGTTATCAGCTGCAAACTAGTTTTCAATGGGTTCAAAAAGGTAAGATGCAATCAATGAAACAACATGTCACGAGTTACTCATTCTCTGGTAAACAACTCCTGTTATTGTACATGCATCTTTTTTTCTTACCATGCAATATCCAATAAATAGCCCAAAATTTCTTTTGAAATAAAGTTTTTATTGAAATCGGTTGCATGGTACGAAAAAATATATATATGAGACCACATAGAGTTTACAGTTTAAACTCTATATTAAGTAACTCTTGTTACAATTACGATGGCTTCTTTGCACATGAGGATCACATTTAAGTCCTAAAATGATAAAATTCATTTAAACTTGACAGTTCACAAGGGAGAATTCTCCCTTCAAAAAATTTCTCTTGATTCAGTTCAGTAATTGAACTTGCATAGTTGATTTCTTAACTAATTCTCATGAGAATTACAGGACCTTTACTTCCTCAAACATGCAAATTAAACGGAATTTACTACCACATTGTCTGTAGCAGCATTTTTAGGACCAAGACAATGATTGTGAATTCTAGGGTGTAAATTTCCCCTGTAACTACAAATGTTAATTGGCCAAGTACAGTATGGTTTTATTATTGTTCATATCTCGCAATATTGATTCTATACAAAAAGATGAAAAGCTGTTACAGCATTCCACACTGTAAATTGATTAGTGATACTAAAATAGCATTCAAACTTTAAAATGCTGACTTTGAAAAAAAAATCATCACAATATATTTTCTTGTAAGTAGTGATAATACTTCAAGAATGTAAATAAACATGTCATTATATGGGACAATTTCACATAAGTACGCCTGAACTATGTACAACAGAAACCCCTTATCTCGAATCTGTAGGGAGAATGGTGAACCACTCAAAATAGCAAATATTCTAGATTTTAAACTAACTGATTCATTTCTGTGCTGTTCAGAATCATCAGAATGTTGATGAACAGAAACAAAACTAACCACAACATGAATGAAAATTCTAAATAAACGATATAAAGATAATTAAGTTTTACTGTAATGATTACACAGTTGTTATTGTAAGTCATATCATTTAGTAGCAGTAAAGTAAAAAATATGACCGTTGCCGTCACTTGATCTCTGCACCTGATGTGCACCTGCCAGATTTGCTATGGTCGCGATCTCTCCTGATAATAACATTCCAGATTAATTAATTTGTACATTTGCGCATGTTCCAATGTTTTCTGCTAGTTATGTTTCAGATACATAAATGTTTTACACATAATACGTAAAACTCTCGTACATATATATATGACAAAGCAATTTATTTGCAGTCATATCACTTATGAATGCAAAATGTGCATCAATTCTGTATTGACTATTAATAATGTAATGGGTATTTTAGTGATATTGTGTAGATGATAACATATAAATGATACAACCCAACTGTATTCTCTTCAAAGTTTCCACGTCCGATCATTTCAACACTGTGTTGGTGGATAAGAGCTATCTGTTCGACCCTGACCAACTGATTATGACAGCCATGGCCTGGTGTTAAAGATCCCAGACTCATCACCATATATGAGGGTTCCATACTCAGCACTTTGGTCCATGCTTTAGTAAATACATTGAACAGATACAGGGCCACATGATTCCAAGACTTGTATATTAAACATGGTTGCTGTCTTGTGTTGTACACCTAAATTGTTTACATCTATAGACCTTAATACATACACGTACAAACTATTCTGAATAGGTGTCTGACTGAAGAAGTTCCTTAATGATAGGAAGCTATCAAGTTTAATGCTCAAAGAGCATGTCAAATATAACAACAATGTACAAAGTCTTGACCAGATGAATATTCAAAATGAATTTTCAATATATATTAAATTTCCCATTATGAACATTGAGCTGACAATAAATATCTTGACTGGTAGAATTTCGTGACCAACAAAGGTGACCACTTAGTAAACATGGTAAATACTCATAAAACAGCTTAAATCTGTTAAGCTGTATAGCAATAATTTTCTTGTTATGTCAGTATGATATGTGAACTTGAATATAGCTGAACTGCCCACTGTGCTGTGAAAGCTTCACTGACCATGCTACTTGCTAAGCAGATAATTAATCATTGACCATATCGTTCACACTTGATTCTATCCTAGAACTATGCCAAGGAACAGGAAAATTTGCATATTTTTAAATCATAATACAACAGATTCGATGAGCTTAACCATATAACATATTCTGGTAGATTTGAATTATCAAACTATTGATAAAATGATCATATCAATGAGATATCTAAATCTATTAAACGTTGAGCTTTTATGTTCCCCACTAAGAAAATAGACCAACAGAACTATTTTTCACACACCGCAGCAGACGTAAAATTGCAGAAAAAAAGAATAGTTTGAACTCGAACAATCAACATTCATGGCAAAGAATTTTAATTACTGTTGTCAACAATTATTTTGCATTGTGGCGAGACCAATAATATCCCGTGGGAGTGCATTATCACCTCTGAGGCATGCACAACAATAACAGAAATAAATGCTGTCTGCTTTCTTAACCTTTCATCCTCAATCTGTTACTTCATCAAATATTGATGCTCAAAGCAAAATATTTTCTCATTCATTCATCGACAAACTCTTCACATGAACGTCTAAGTGCACTTAGCAACAATAGCACTAAAATAATGGAACATTCAATATATATGACAAATTAGATGATTACAAATGCACTACGAAAATGCTGGTATTTAATGATATTTTCATATGGCTGGACTGTTCGTCCGACTGCATAATTGGGTTCAACATAAACTTTTAGAATGTTGGACATCAGTCTGTCTGTTTCCATTTAAACCATATAATCATGTTGTGACATTGTGTATTAGGCTATTGTAAGTAGATCTTTTACACCATTTTCAATAGAAAACCTTTCTTTTCATAATAAACACAGCACATCCTACAAAAAATATTTTTCTTCAGTCCACATTCACAAAATTCATGTCTTTTCACCTCGCTTGAAAGCAAACAGCAAATTAAAAATTAGCTTCTTTCAAAATTTCTACTTTTTCCCATGGTGCAGGTTTTACAACCGAATTAAATTAACACCTTTGCTCTTATTGCAATGCATTATGCAAGCCAAGCCGTGCGTGTGTAATTATGTTGTTGTACACATGAACATCGATATGGACCATTCCTCCTTGCACATGCATGGTGATATAAACACAATTTATCTTACTCCACTAGAAGTATGGACATTCCAAGGCCAGATAGCATCAAGATCTGACCCAACCAAGGACTTAGGGACCAAACCTACATCTTTACACACCTAAGCCCTTGGGTGGAAGGCTTAAATTTCCAGGCTTATCAATCTCAATCTAATCTGGGTAAATTGGCCACACATTCATTTCAATTTCATGCCTGTGTAGCTGAAAACGTGTAGAATTAAGTCATCTTGTGGTTTTTAAAAAGCATTCTATCAAAATCAATTGATGGTTGGAGTTTCTAACACCCTCTTTGAGATTAAGTTTTGGCAAATATTAGTAAACCCTACCACAAACACTTGACCAGGACTTTACTTTCTCCTATCACCAAGGTGTCATACTTTCTTTCTATCTGACCTCAATCATAGAGCACTTGTATGGTTCTCACCAACCCCTGGGGATTGGTCACACTATTATGCCTTTGATAACTATACTACCTGGGTGACATCATTCTCCAGGGCAGGAATCAGTTAAAGATTATGCTATTTGAAATGCAAGGTTGGTTCCAAGTGGTTTCCTATTTACTTTGCATTATATTGCAAAGATAGTGCATTTGTAATATTATTTCAAGATGCTTTAACAGATATTCTGAGAATATATAACACTTAGCATGTCACTGTTTATTAAGTCATTTATTGAATGATTTGTTTTCAATTTTCACTGATCCATATTAAGTTCAATGTCCAGAATCAAAAAACAATATTGCTATAATAAACATTATGTTATAGATAACATACCTCAAGAAAGCTGTCATATCCTTTGTACTTTCCACAAACTCCTGCTGATAGTATTTCTGCTGAGTATATATAAAAGGCATCTTTGCCATTTGTTATACAGTATCCAGTACTAGATAAATAATAGTCCACTATTTGATAAAACACTGTAAAAGCCACTACTATCCATAGTGTTTGAGTTTTCAACTATTGATGTTACCTGTGCATATTACTGAGTAGTGTGAACTCTCTCAGTACTTCTGCTGTCAGATTTGCATGTTAGTTAAATCACTTCCTACACAGACAGCCAACCAGAGGCCGAAATACCAGGTCAACTGGCATTGTGGGATTGAGGAATGTCAATAAAGCCATGTGCTTTTTTAACAACACACCTGCAGATGCAGGTTTTTATCAGTTTTAGCAATTTGCTTGTAAACATCATCTGCTCTTTGTGATAGTTTATTATTGGTCCACCGTTTTTGTCTTTGTGCTTCCCATACAAAGAAACTTTAAGTCATAATCATTCTGTGTTAATTAGTAATTATATGAATAATTTTAAACGCACAAGTCATATTAGCCCTGGCATATTAGAAAACTGATATTCACAGAAGTAATTTTAGAAAACTGGTATTCATAGACATCTTAATATGCAGAAAACATGTAAAATCTTGTTCAAGAAAAAATATCGAACAACTGTATAGCAGTTTGTTTTCTTTGGTTAAACGCTGACCTAGAGCGATTGTAAGCCAAGCCAACCAAGCATTTTATGCCTAATGGAAATCATTCATCGTAACAATGACTAAATTGTTGATTTGTATATGTTCTACCATATTACATCATACACGAAAACCGCAAAAATAAAGCCTTTTATAATGTAGAGTCCAGACACCCCAGTGCATGACTACTTTGCTTATAATTTGATTTGTGGTATGCTGGCATAAGAGAACTGTGACATGTTACATCACATCTGTGAGGAAATTAGTTTTAAGAGACATTTTCATTTGTGCAATTCTTACATGTAAGCCTTTAATTATCACTTAGCTGGTAAAATTTACTCCATTTAAAACTGTGACTCTCAAAGACACAAAATAATCTGTGATTAAGTTGCTAAAGTGATTGCTTAGTTCATCATGCAGCACTTTGTACAAATTGAATATATATACCACGCCATTTGCTTTAGAAATGGAACATAAATGCATGCAATGGATGTCTAAAAATAAGCATGAGTCCACATAAGTAAATAATGACCCCTAGATGTAATTAAGTTGTAAAGAGTTCATTAAAGAACAACATTAGGTCCCAGGGCGCATGAGCTGTGAATCTGGCAGAATTAGTTCAATCCTTTTGTGGTTTTGTTTGGATTAGAATTTCAGTTGGAGGGAAGAGTAGACCAACTTGCACTCTTTACCCATTCTATCCCTTGACCAGTAACTGGAGCATGGTGACATTTTTTGTCAATGGTACTTGACCATGTTGACTTCAGTCAGTCTTTGGCACTTTGTGCTTTATTGATACTATGAAATGAGATGTTAAATTAATTCTTTTAGACTTGCACATATCATATTTGACAGTTAGTATAACATATCTCGTATTATGCAATATTGATGAATACTCTGGACAGAATAGTGAAAAACAATGATGAATACAGTGAATCATTGATCATTGGATCTATTTGGCTAATTGCACAGTTCTTATTATTACAAGCAATCGCACACACGAAATCTCATTACACTCGCAGGAGACGTGCTATTGTAATATCACTATTGAACACTATTTATGAATGACTTGACTATGGATCCACTCCACTAATTTCCATTGTTATTTTAATCCTTGCATTGGAAAGCAGGTAACATTTGGCACACTCAACATTTTCCAATATGTTGCGGAAAATATTGCTTGAGGATGCAAATCAATTGCATATTCAGATAATTACCTATTTGTAATGAAATATCCCAGAAAATCACTATCTCTTTCTCAGATTTCAATTTCTGCAAATGACAGATGTGACTTGGACCAGAAAATTCCAATTCACACATTTGATCATCATCTTTCTGTGGATGCTATTCAAGGGCACAGAATACATGTAAGCAGTACACAACCATCCAACAGTCCAACTCCATGTAAAGGCCCACCCTCAAATATGAAAATCTAAACCATTGAAATTCCCATGTTTACAAAAGCGCAGTCACGTAACAACGTACACCAATTTGATACATATCCATCACTAGAATCCCATGGGCATTGGATGGTTGTAGAAGGTGTACAAACAAGTTGTGAGAGCATTGTCTATACACAAATGCTATACCTCTGATGTTGCATTAGAAATGAAGAATTAACTACTTACTCATTCATGGCCTCCATGTATTTGGGATGTGTGGTGTCCTCATCTTGAGCTTCATCCTGGAACACACAGTGTAAAAATGACACATATAATAGGTACATTCAGATACGTGTATACAGCAGAAGCTCCAATTAAGGCCATCTCTCTACTGAGACTACCTCTATAGTAGGACTATAATTTTCTTGCAGTCCCAAAGCTTGACAAAGAGACCATTAAATGAATCTCTGTGCAGAGATGTTCTTAATTGATAGGTTGTACAGTACATAGAAAAGTAATTTCATATGACTGTCTTCTTTATCTTCATTACTGCTTATCCATTGCTCTAATAATTTTGATACAATCATAAAATAACTGTAATTGCTTAACTTTGAAATGGTTAACATGATCTATATATAAAATTACGACTATGTTTGGATGGAAAATGAATGGAACAATAATACATACTAATTATTTTCTAATAATTTCTTATAATATGATTTGTAACCAAGCGCATTTTCAGTTTGATCCATGTTCACATTATGGAACACAACCATTATTATTTGGCATAATAGCCCATAATGTATTCACCATCCACAATGCATCCAACGTGACTTGCACATAGACCAACCTGATGTCTAGTGATGCCAAAAACACATGCTACATGTCTTGCCTACAATTTAATGCTTAGTGGTGGTAGAATTTATTGCAATCTAAAAACATAAATTGCACAACATTTTGCTCTCTTCTAGATCCATTATTGTTTTAAATAGTAATAGTTTATTTAGATAACAATATGTAGAGTACGCATTTAACAACCAAATTAAATTGCTTTACTAGCAACCAGCAGCGCTGCATCAGATCTTACCAATATCAAAACGAATGATGCCATTTCTACATTAACAAGTACACGTGGGTCATACTGGTAGATCCGCCAGACATTACATTATGATTTAAATACTATGGTGGGAGAAATATTTATCAGCTGACTTGCACATGAATCATAGATTAACGTCTGCAATAGCGATCTGCTTAGCAGTTAAAATACCAGGAGTACAGTCTTCTCCCCACGGTTGGGCAATTCTGAGGTGTACAATAGACCATCACTCTTGCCACATGTGGCACTCATTATTAGATAAGTCATCCAACTTTCACGCTATTCTTTACCGATTATAATCACTTGCAGTTGTGTGAGCTAGGTCTACCACTTTTATATATTATTCAAGACCATGTCTGATATTTATAAAACACTTGCGTCCATTAATGTAATCGGTTGGACAAATAGTTATCATGGTACAAGTTGTAATGATAAGATTGCTTTGGCAAAATGTATTCTTAGATGTCCAATTAATTTCTATCTATATCCTGCTAAAAGCTTTTCTCAGAAATATCCTAAAACAACTAAGCGCTATAAACAGCAAATCATAAGACTAATATTCCATCAGTCATTAACATGCCATGATGATAATTTCAGCTAACTTGATGTCTGACCTCCTCCATAAGGCTATGCTCAGACTGAACGGATTATTGAAGTTGAATTTTTTCAATAATATTTTATTATACTGACATGTGACAATTACAATAATATAAACATGTAGTCATAGATAAACAAACAAATCAATTGATAATTAAAACAATATTGTAGCCATTGTTCATTGACCACATTGTCCTGCTACAGACGTGCTTTTCAAACTATAGAATGATCTTTTCCTTCATTACCTAGAATAAGATCCTATTCGTGCTACTACTCTACTACTATTACCTGCACCCTTTGGCTTGTACAGAGAGGGTAATAACTTGTCATACGCCACTGAAGATTGTCAATACACCATAATACAGTATAATACTGCACAACAAAAAATCAGGTATGAACATTCCTCATTGTTGGATGGGGCTTTAATCACTCAATCATCTATGACAAAGAAAAGCGCTGTTCTGTAATTTCATTCTAATTTTACAGACTTCCTACATTCACAAACGTCAACAACACAAAACTTCGGTGGCGCATGTCACTTGTGTTATAAAGATCTTTATAAAAATGAAATTTGAAAACAAGCATAAAAACTTGTTTCTCCACCATTTCATATATTGACAATTTGCCAATTGTGAATGTGAGTTTTGTTGACTTATTTTTGTTCTCAACCCAATGGCTATTGTTACTCATGGTGTAAATATTGAAAGTGTTTCCTCAGCGGCGGGTTTTAGAATTGAGTGGCAGGTCGCCCATGCGAAGTGCTCGCCGAGTGCATGGAAATACACCAAATCATTGCATAACATGTATGCTAGTTTTATAGTAGGAATTTCATCCTGCGGAATGGTTTGTAGCGACTGGTGGTTATATCATGTATATTCGCAACCATCAGGTTTTGAATTTGATTGATAATCATTGTACATAGTTTGCATTAACTGAAGTTTTATCTTTTTATTTCACACATTGCAAGAAAGACACTGGTTAGTTGAACATGGGTAGACTGTTGGTGAGAAACAATGGAATCCTTAACTAGCAAGTGAAAATAAGTGTCAAGCCAATGATCTGGTTGCAATTATAAAGTTGTGGTGATATTGCCTTGCATTGACCGAAGTCATTTGCACAAGATCGGTTAACCTACATGTACTCATAGAAGCAAATGCGAGCCTCATTGTCATCATGACAACCTCGAAGAAGCAGAAGTGTTAATTAAAAATGTACCTTTTCATTTTAATTATATTTCATACAACCGGATGATATTTATCCCAGAAAAGCAACTGCTTTTCATCAAGATTCTTTCTCATGATCTAGATCAGCATTTCTCTAACTCCATCCAATGTTCAATTTCACCCACTTTATTTTTCTTCACTTTTTGCCTGAATTTGAGACAATCAGACTTTATTTCACAGATAATTCCAGTGCTAATTTGAAACTAAATGAAGTTGTTGCCATTTGATCAAATCAATCAACGTCTTGTTTAACACCAAGCATTTTTATTAAACTGTCAGCGTTTTTGCAATAACTTTTAGTTTGCTTTTCAAAAGAAGAAATTTAATTTTAAAATGAAACTAAAGAAAAACACATATGGGATTGCACTAATGATTTTGGCACACCATCATGCATAAATCCTTAGATTCTGCTTTCAAATTTTATGATCAATATAAAACATAAGATTGCCGTCGACTACACAATAATATTCTCCCACAACAAACTTTATATAGATGTGTCACTCGAGTTCTTGCAACCGTACAATTGCATGTTCATGAATATTTGCAGTTTTATGGCTACCTTCCAACTGAATGTACTATAACTGTGTTACAATTATTGATATAAAATCATGGGCACACAGTTTTACCTTCACAGCAAATACCTAGGGAATATTCAGTGCTATGTTGCAACCATTTTTGACTGTTCCATTACATACTGGTACTATGATGCATTGATACATACTGTGTCACATAATTTGATAAGAGTGATCTCATTATTAAAATTATTCATTCGTAAAACTTCATGTACAGTAGACCATCATTATCTCTCCATTGCTTACCTCAAATATTCTTACCGCTAGTTTCATTTACCTTCAACCTCATTATGAATCAACATCAGTTGGTAATCTCAAATAGTGTCTATCTCGAACATTTTACTTGTATCTCTACAGTTTTGAAACATCCCGTTTCTACTGTACCATTACATTCAGTATTAAATATCTAGTACCACCTACCAGCTCGTCCTGTCTGGAGTTCTGCCTCTCCGAACCCCACGGGTGAAGTGGGGGACTGTAGTCACTCCCCGGGCCTGAAGACACGGGGCCTCGTGGTCCTGACAATGTATCCAACAGATCAGGCGGAGACAGCATGTCAGACTCTGCATTCGAATTTATCCTCGAACCGGACTCACTTTCCGAGTAATGAAAGTTCTGAGCGTTATCCTTTTTTGGCGTACGTTCGGAACTATTACTACTATCCATGCTGCTGCTGCTTACTCGTTTGCCGGTTTTCTTCTCATAGAAGCTAAGCAGTGCTTTCGCTGGGTCGGAACTGTTACTGGCGTTTGACCTTACTGAACTCGGCCGGGAGCGGCCATCTTGGTTGCCATCAGTACTGAACACACTATCTGAAGTACTCGACATGCGTTTCTGTTTCATCGTTTCTGGGTCTGACTTTTGACGACCATGATATATGTTTGCACACGAGTCTGACACTTTATGTCTCTTGATGTCTTCTTGTTGATCAGGGTCTGACATTTTATGCTTGTCCTTCAGAGGCCGAATCTGCTCTGAAGTTGTTCTTTTCAACTGCGGAGACGGCAGCTTTTTGTGTTTCTGAGCCCACTCCATTCTAGCATTTTCAGCTATTTGTCTGCTGTCCATATTTTTAGGCGTTTTTACTTCAACAATCTCAACATCCTTGTTGGTTTTGGAAACAACATCAAACGTAAAATGTTGCAAATGAGACGGAACTTGCGATGCTGAAGCAGACTTTCCACTAGTGCCAATCGGTTTCCTCATAAATGGTCTCTCAGTCATATCGATTGGATCAAATGTACCAAAAGCCTTGCGCAGGGACATGTAACTAGACGTAGCTCGACCAAACAGGGGCTTCTGGTCTGGCTGAGACAGTGGAGGACCATCAATGAACACATCATTCTCAGGCGTCGTGGGATTTAAAGGAGTCACAGGCATCGGCTGAGACGTGGAATCCTGTGAGCTTTTGCTCCCACTGCTCTCCTCACTTGACACTTTTTGGGGCTTACCATCTTTCTGCAGCTGAATGTTCAACTTGGACATGGCAGGTTTGGACTTTTGACCGAAGAACTCCTGAGAGAGTTTCCTTAGCATCACAGTTTGGCTTGGTGCGTGATCATGGATTTTTGCCAGTTCATCCTCCATTGACGAGGGTTCCGACTGCAATGGCGCTAACAGTTCGTCATCCTCTGGAATTTTGTCTATAATAGGAGCCCTGTGTCCCGGCGTGCCTAGATCTGCATTGCTATTTGCATACGTAATATTTCCTAGTTCTTTACTGAATTCTATATCCTCCTCACTCTGTGGCATGGAATGTGATTTGTTTGAGCTACTATGTCCAGCATATAGGCTGCTTTTACTTGCACCATGCACAAACTGATTGTTACCACCACTCTGATGCTGAGATGAACTATTATACCCTTGCATACTGTTATACTGACTGTTCAGTTGGGAAGAGACACCAGCTGTTCGCACCATCTCGGAGGAACTACCACCCTTCTCCAGCTGCTGGTCCACCTGGACCTCAGCATGCTTGAGCTCCACGTCAGACCCACTCTGAGCCTGGCCAGGAGCAGGACCAGCAGCCACCGGTGCAGCAGCAGCAGGCGATGACTTGAGAGACACAATAGCGCCACCGCTATCCTCGGACTCTGTCTGAGTGCTCGTGTTGTAGCACGGTTTATTCCTGGCAATGTACATGTACGTGGGGCTCTTTTCCACCAGTGGGTTGGTGGTACAGCTGGTGGTTTGCTGCATCACAGTGTGCTGCTGTTGCTGCTGGTGGTGGTGTGACTGTGTAACTCGCAACATGGGGCTAGTTGTTGAAGTCGTCTGCGTGACAGTCTGTGTGAAGTCGTACGACGGTCCTGATGTCACTCCTACGGGTGGAGGTGACCTGGGAAGGGGCGGAGTCACTTCTGGCTTGTTACGCAGCTCATCATACCTGCAACGAAAAAATATCTGATTGAAGAATCTCTTTTGAAGCTATTTATAAAGATTATTTGGCCAATATTGGATTGAACAATACAGTAGAACTTCAATTTAAGACCAACTCTATATTGAGACACCCTCTATAATACGAAGACCATTTCTCATAGTCCTAAGCCTTCAAGAGACCATCATGCCTTTCTACTGAGTCTTCTGAAGTTTTTTACAATGATTATTCTGTTAATAATAACACAGTTATATTTGTTATTATCAAAATAATCCTCAAAATCTTAAACAAACTCAACATAGTACCTTTTTGACTAACATATTTTATACACACATTCCACAACTTTGCAAGACTGTTTGTATATGTTAATCACAAATACCTATAACTATTTTCAAGCAAAACCGTTTCGATTTTCTTCAAGTTCTTAAGCCATTCTGCCAACTGATTCATCATTGCATGTCAAAACGCTATGCACAGTTATGGATAATCTCCAATAAAATGATATCCCTAAGTCTCTATTCAATCATTTTATTCTCTTTGGCATTGTAATCCAGGTAAGCTAGAATTTCCTATCCTATTCAGTGTTATCGTGTGCGAGTCTCTCTACCTACTGACAGCAATAGCATGTCCGTCTCATAGAAAGAAGCCTTCTCCACGACATGTCTCCAAGTGTAAACCCGGTAAAATCTTAAGTGTGAAAAGCAAATAAGCTTAAAGTTGAGGTGGTAAAAGCCATTAAGATTACCTGTTATTTGATAAGAATAGATCGCATAAGCAAGAGGAATTCCAGATATGTAAAACACTGAATTCTTGCAGACAAATATTGAATGTCTACTTAGAGGTAAAGTGTGCCAATTGCCTGCTATCTATTATGCTAAATTGCACTTCCAATGCATACCATTTATGGCTGTTGGAGGTATGGAGCCAGATAATAGCACAATGGGATTCACTGGAAAACTTATAAGTATGTAAATCCACATAAAAAACATCTTTCAGCCCAAGTAACCTTGCACCTGGTAAAAATATTCGCATGACAAAAGCTTTTGTGCATTCGATGCAATGATTGGCGAATAAATGATGACAAGATGAAAATTCTTTTAAGAATTTTTATTTTTGGATGTTATTTCAGTTATGTGATTAGTCGAACATGGTTTTGATACATACATACACAAGGCCAACGACGGTTTCCAAATGGACGAAGAGACCAAGACAAGTATTTGACCTTCAAAACAAGTTAGCGGAGACACAAATAGAGCAAATACTTGAGATATACAAAATTTAATTTTATTAATGGTTCGCCAATATCAAAAGGAAATTCCTACAACTCAAAAAAATTAGCGTTCAAATTTGAACAGAAATCTGTAGAACTGAAATAAACCGTATAATGAAAATGCTCAAATTTTATTTGATAATTATGTAACCAATGAATTAGAAAATGACAATTACTTGCCATCTACAGGTATCGGTATACCATAGCATTTCTGGCGCTTTGAAAAGTTGATGTTTTTCATATAATTAGATCTATAAACAAAGTAAGTGCTAAAAGCAGACTTTAAATCCTTAAATAAGACACACTTTGCACATGAATAGTTAGCACAGTAACACAAAAAGATTTTCCTGAACTCAATCTATATAACCTTCATCTCATACTGATCTTTATAACAATACATCTCTGGCATATGCGCTTGCATATCAAATAATACCTTGCAATTTTCAAATGTATGAAATTGACATCAAATAAATTCCTTATAATAGTAGAGAACCTCCAACTAAGACCACCTATATAATGAGACCACCTCTATAATAACGCCACTTTTCTCAGTCCCAATCCTTCAAAACGACTTCCAATGTGACCCTCCATATAAAAACCACCACTCCATTGAGACCACTTCAATTCAGTCCCACAAGCTGTCGTAATAGAGTAGTTCCACCTTATATAAACAAGTACAAAAAACAAAATGCCTGCTCCCCACCCACCTGTCCAGCGGTACGTCCCTCTCTGGCGGCGAGTGCTGCTGGCCTCCTCCTCCCTTCTCGAGCTGCTCGCTGCAGTACTTCTCCAGCGGGAACGTCTCCCTCGGTGACGTGTTGTACAGGTACGGGAACGACTCTGTGTAGTTCACTTTGGCCAGCATCGGCTGCAGCTCCGTGTCGCGCGGCTTCTTCAGGCGGTTCTCCTCGAGGAAACGCTGAAGTAAACACGACGCGAATGTTATTATATTTATTCGTTTGACTATATTTACCGCTTCCTTGGAAGATCAACAGAGAAATACAATGCGTATGTTATTCTTATTAAAAAACAAAATCTCTTTCGCAAGGCTGCCAAATTATACAGATTTGTCAGTATTGATACAGATTTCAGACAAAAAGTACCCGAATACTCTTTGTACTTCAAAATACAGATTTCACTTTGGTTACAATACACCAGAAATACATAAATATCAGTTTTGCTCTCAGGGATTTCTTATTACATCCAGTATTTGTATAATAGACCCATTGCCGTTATGTCACTGAATACAGAAGTGAACCCCTAAAATACTAATTTTGGGCATCCTGATTACAGAAATCACTTTTGAAGGGTTGACAGCCTTGCATTTGACTACATCTACCTCTTCTTAGGAAGATCAATTTTAAGGGTATTAAGTTGAAGGGTAAAGGTTTCAATATTGGCTTTTTCCAGCATTTTACTGTTCTCCATACAGCTTTATGAGTAAGTTTCTATTGTATTGGTTCACGCACTTGTTCAGTAGCACTAAACGATTAAATGTGTTGATAGAAAAGTAATAGCTTTATTCTTTCTTTCTAATTGGATGCATTTATAACTTAACAATATGTAATTAACAGTTAATTGCCAACAAAAACTTTGGTTTGCTTTTCACAAACTCAATGAGGTCTGTGGCAACCATTTCAATGCCCCACTCGACTTATCTTGAATGGTACAATATACATCTCATTGTTGATAAAGATTTATTGAATGATAATATTGTGGACGTCGCCAGCTTTAGAAATCTAAGTGCATAGAAGTTATGAACTTATTAAATGGAGAAATCCTTTTTATGGGAACAAAGTTATATCTGAATATGAAGTACTCAAGTGTCTATTTGGGCAACGCATATTCCTTTTACTCTAAGAAAGTAAAATATTTTCAAGTGAAGTTCTTCAAAGATGCTAACAGCATTTAAAAGCATATCTGAGTGATTTGGATCCAAGTATATTCAGTTCAATTGTAATTGAAGTGATTAGATAGCTATGGATTATTTTAGATACAAAAGACACATGACCTTAAAGACAGACATGTAGAACAAATTAAGGACAGAGATTTAGATAATCAGGATTAACCTAGTAAATAGACTATATCATTGATTCAATAGCTCAATTAGTTTTGAACATTTCTTTGTGTGTTTTGTCAACGAACTACTTGGTCCCTCTTAATTTTACCTCTTCAAACATTCCCACTCTTGACGTAAAATGAAAACTGTAGCCAAGTAAATAGCCTACAGCATAGCAAGCAGAATACCTCAAAATCGTAAGTAAAAGACCTTATTAGTTCTTTGGGCGGACAAATTTATCTCTTATTCTTCTTACTGAATTTGCAAGGTGCAAGGTCAAAGCTGAAGGAGTGTGAACATTATGGTCACAAAGGAACTGCATTTCTCAAACCATTTAATCAAAAATGTGGTTTAATATAAAAGGCTCCAAACCCTGGCCCCTAAAACAATATATGTACAGTAAATCAACACAATTTAACTTTTACTCTAGGTCACCGCAGCAGACTTCCCAGTACTGTGCCATTTACAAATCCCACAGTATAAAATTTCATAAAGCTACTATTGTCTGCCATCAATACAAATAAGTCGTACACGGTGTGAGTGAGTACGAGGGGAACTCACCTTGACGTCCTTGGAGCTCATCCTCTCCTCCAGGTGAGTATTGAGCATCGGTTGGTACGTCAGTTTCGGTTTGGCCGGGAAGTCCGCCGAGCTCGTCGACTCCGACCATGATCCAGATCGGGACGATGATCCAGACTTGCTGCTGCCGCCAGGCTTGTCTTCCGGATTCTTTTTCTGAGTGGGGCCAGGACGGAACTTCTCGTGTGTCTGAGGATTAGAATGTCATAATTAGATGTTATACGAAAATATCTATTGGAATTTGCGCACTGCTGCCGCCTGTATAACTAATACCCCATCGAAAAAGCATTAGATTGATTTGGCAGTGATTTCTTGCAGCTACCACCAGGTTTCATGGATTATGGGCCTAACACTGACCCTGAAACTCTAACGTTCTGTCATGCCTACCTCATTGTTTCTTGACTTGAAGAAGCTAGAGGACGAGTCTCTAGCCGGCGGTGTGGGTGGATGTTCTGGGACTGCTGTGTGGTGGGAGGGCGCATTGTGGGTGTCGACAGATACTGGAACACTGGGACTAGACTTGGACTGGTAGATTCCATTGTAGCCAACCTCTAGGGCGGAAATGTTCTCATAGTTATTACCACTTCTACTCCATTTATCACTATAGCTTTTGTTGGCTTTTATTGCTGTTGTGGAATAACTTTTCTCTAACTTGTTCAAGTTTTCTTTGTTATCCAGGAACTCTGTTTTGTTATTTCCGCCATATTCCCACGTGTTAGACTCCGAAGACGTGGCATTGTTTACTGGGGCATTGCCATTGTAGATGGATGTGTTGTCTGGAGCTGCAATCTGATGGGCCGATGAAGATGAAGATGAGGCTATCCCAGCATTCCAGGGTTTGTACTGGTGCAGGCTGGGAGTGGAGGTGTTGTAGCTGGCAGAGCGGGACATCGAGTGCAGTCCTGAGGATGTGGACCCACTATGGGAACTGCCACCACTTGGATGCTAAAAAAGACATACAATTATGGTTTAACAGTGTACACGTTATTGCATGTAGATTCTTACTTTTTACCTCTCAACACTCACCATTAGACACGGGTGGGAATCGAACTCGTGACCTTCTGGTCACGAGTCCTATTCCCAACTGCTAATTATCAATACTCACTCACCTGATCTGTACCTATTTCACATGTAGCTACCAAGAAACAGTGTGCAACAGTTTAGGGCTAAGCTTGCTCAACACCCACCACTAGACCTGGGAGGCAATAAAAGCCATGCCCTTCTGGTCACCAGTCCGACTGGATTCGTCCGACTCCCTATCCACTCTGCCACGGAAGCACTTATATTAACTCAACTCTCTCGCTGCCATACCTGCATGTTCGTGTGGCTGCTCACGTCGAGCGCTGACGCCGACACATGTCGCTGGTGCACATCTGCAGTGCGGTGCGTCCCGGCGGGCGGGAACCAGCGCTTGTTGGTGCCCGCCGGTGGCTCACTCGCCGGGGTGCCTGGGGGTTGCCATGACGATGACCTCGGTGGTGTCCTCAAACTGCAAGTACAAAAAGGTTAGCATTTTCATTATACTACTGGGTAATGTAGAATATCACGCGAATGCAAGTACGTCGTGGTTGTATACGGCAAATGCATTGTCTTTTTCCGACGAGTCTGAATGCATGACTTGCTATACAGCTACAATGTATTCAGCACAAATGTTGTATTTTATCTATCATACATTATGTTTATATAACACATAAATTATTTCTTTATTTCTAGCATGTTAACAATGAATAAATGCATGAATTGATATTGTTTACAAAAGGCACTCTAGTTCCGACATTTACAACAGTATCTCCTTTCTAGATAGCTCCGTAAATGTGAACGTAGCACGTTGTGTCCAATTCCTTGAAATCACTGACCACGTGACTGATACATAGAGTATCAGGTCAGTTCATACTGGCCTGATACCATTATGGTGATTCTATAAGGTAGGATTTTGCATGAATGTATATTTCCATAGGAATTGTAATGGTTTAGAATTCAATACGGTTCAACTTTGGTGGGTGGGACCTTAGACGGCTTAGAGGTCAGTCAAGCTTGTACTCGGCTTGTTGATTGATTTCAAAATTGGGGCTCTATTATTGCTGGAAAAGGGTTTGATACCTAAGGAAGGGGTTGGTTTTTCTTTAGAGTCTGAGTTCATGATTTTCTGTGCTGTTATTTCGATGCATCAGGGGATATAAAAACCTTAGAATAATCCACACATATATGAAACATCATAAACACATATTAAAACTCATTTCTTTTATCCGTTTCTGTTAACATCTGTATAAATGAAATGCTGTAAAAACCTGAACACTAACAGTCAGTAGTGATGGTTGCTTGTTCACCTGGAGAGACTAAACGTTCTGAACAAGAATGTCAATTGTTAGAGAAATAAAGAAGTCTATTCTAGACAAACTCTACATGAAGTCTATATTCTATTTCTTAAAACAAACTGTGAAAATGACTGTTCTGAAAAAGTTGGAGTACACACCTTGATCATGCCTAATGGCCATTCAAATTAACTTGAACAAGTGAATTTACCTTGAAGCATTTAGCATTCCACATTAATGCTAAGCAAATCTAGCCTTCCATTGAAGGATTTTTTGTAAGGAAAAACCTTGATTGCTGAATTCAAAGTGATATGACATAACCAAACCATTTTCAGAGTCTCTGGAGTAATTATACTTAACGTCATACAACATATATCTATTAGGCAACCTATCATATATTTTGCTTTTAAAGATATTTGAAGATGAAATTCAGTGTTATCAATTATCACCGTGTTGGCTTACACATCTCTCCACTTTCTTGAACTATGCAGAAAAAAATTGCACTTCAAGGCAAATTTATCATAAGTCTAACTAATTGGACATTTTAAAAACCAACACATCTTTCCAGCACAAAGCAAGCAAGCTGATGTAAACAATATACATATATGAACATGGCTTCAGGGTTCTCGAGTTCACATCTTCCCTATTTGTTCCCAAACCCAGGGTGCTTAAAAAAAGCTTGTCAAATTGGTCACGCTTGCTCTGAATTACCTGTATTAGTCAAATAGACTTCTTCGAATGACTTCCATTTCAGGAGCGAATGTGGCACGTCCCCAGTCATTTATCACCATATTGTAACATACGTTCATCCTTGCTCCAAATACCACACATACATTTGCATTCCAGAAATTATAGTTCAGAATGCGAAAATCAATTAAAGAAATAAACTCTCTTCTTCTCTATTAAGAGAAAATCAATTAAAGAAATAAGCTATCTCTATTAACTTATGCTTCAGGTAATCCGATGAAAAAATAGAAGCCATTTGGATAAATCAAACATGACACAGTATACAGCCGCAGAAAAGGCCATTGGCAATTATCAGTTGTAAGATTTTTTTTGATAACTCAACAAAAGACGACTTTTATTTAAGTAGATATATACATATGTATGCTTTTATGTAGGTTCACGCAGGGTGACGAATTTCAAATGATGAGAGAAAAATGTTTGATCTTGATATCATAACAATCTAAAGGTATTTGCAGGTTCAACTGACCCACAAGTGTGTGCTAAATTTGGACTAGGTATATAGTTCAAAATATGCACTAAAATAAGTTGGTAAAAATGCACATTTAGTAAACTGGCTCAATCTACTGAATATCTACACTACGTCATTGGCATCCTTGTCACCCAATATTGCCTTTCTCAACTCCCAGAGGATTATACAATACAATTGCAATGTTGCTAATCATTAGCATTAAAGTCAACTTGCTGGACCTGTACCTATCTATCGTGTGGGTGCTATGAACCAATGTGCAACATGATAGAGATGACTTTGCTCAACATCTACCACTAGAACCAACCTAGAATTGAACCTAAGACCTTCTGATCACAGTCCAACTCCCTATCCATTCGGCCACAGAAGCACAAGTGATAAAAATAATATGATAAAAGACATGATAGCTTTATGCTGCTTACCTCTCTAGCATTTGGACACACCAATCCAACTGTGCACTCATTTTTTCCTCCTCGACATATTTTATTTCTCTCACTTTAACCTATCCACATTCTTTGCTTATCCACTTAATTGTTTGCGTACATGGCAGTGCTAGCCCATCTAGTCCATCTTAGACCTACACTATTTTTATATACCTATTCATAAACCAAACTTAACAACAGAGCATCCAATGCAGGACTTGCTGTCTGTAAATCCGCTATCTTTGTATTTTTGCCTTACAAAATATCCTAGTGATTCCAAAAAATGATTTTTCTACATCTACTAGAACAAAAGCACCTCACCGGATAAATGTGTGTGCTTTCTCAGACAACCAGTAAAGACGTAATTGGCGTTATTATTTTGAAAACATTACCCTCTACATATCCAGCGTGCACCCAACTGAAACCAACAACTTCGTAAACAAACTCCTCATTGCCGGCTGTTTTATAGAAATAATGAGCTTTCGTTCTCCTTTCCTACCAGACTCAGCTACAATCCATTGTATTTCCGTTTAAACTGTACTTTTTAACCAATTAAAATACTGTTAAAAGTGCACAAGAAAAATGTTCCACATGAAATATTGAAATTAACCATTTATTAAAAAAAATAATGAAATTAACCATTTATTCAAAAACAAAGCAGTCAGTCACATGAAATAGATTTTTGCTCCATTTGTTCAACTATTTTCTAAACAAATCTATATACTTCGCAAGCAAGGCTGCATAACCACAAGTCTTTTTTCATTTTTTGAAAAAGTTACAAGATCACACTCAATTATATCAAGCATCTGTTGCAAAAGACGTGGATTCCATGTGTGAAGCACCTACAGTTAACACCAGCAACCTGCACTTGTGCTAAGTACAGAGGGAAATACTTAACATTTGCTCACATATAAATCATACTTAATTTCTTGCATTTTACGGAGAAACTTACATATATCTATATCATCCTAAATAAAAAAAGAAAACAAATATTTTGACCTACCACTTTCAACTAGGCCTGAATATTTCTAATCATAATCCACATGTAAATTGTTGATTAACAGTCCAAGTTATATATGAATATGATACATGGTAGATTTGAACACAAGGATTTGCACCACATTGCCCATAGTATATGGTCATGTCTGGTCAACTAGGGGATTAACCAGATTTAGTACTTTGTATGGGATAAAGATCAAATGATCCATTTTTCTCAAATCACCTAATGGTAAACATACTGTCTGGCCTTGATTTCTTGCAATACAAACACATGTAAAAACAGATACTAAGTGGACCTCAACATAAAGAGTTCTTCACCAACCTTCAGAAGATGGATGTCACGTGAATGAAGATTAATACTGAATTCAAGGAAAATAGGCTTTTTACTCACAAATATCTCAAATGAAATGTTAACTGGAATTCATGGACATTCTTATAGCTTATTACAGCAGTGTGATAAAAAAATTAATTAAATGAATTCAAGAAATTGACAAAAGTATACACCAGGTATCACCTCATACTTCAAATTCTTTTCTACCAAAAATACAATGATACTAATCGTATGTAAGCAAAATAAGTTATCAAACGTATAATAAGTATAAATGTACTTTATCAAACTGTGACCTATATCAACTGACAAACAAATTACTAACTATATAGGTTTGATCTTAAACCATGTGCATACAAAAACTGCGATATATGGCAAATAAAAGCACATTTCACCTGATTAACCAAGATAGCTTTCATATTACTTATATATTTGTTAGGTAAATGCTATATAAGATGTCCTTTGATGCAAGGTATGTAATCTGAAGGACATATTCTGTGAGAGATCTGAAAATTAAAATTTTCAATATCTAACTGTGTGACTTTAAAGTTTTGACACTAAACAAATCCATTAGTGATTCCATTGAAAAGACGATAAACGCACTAAATAGTTCAGATATGGTTATAAATAATTTTGATCGTGCACGAATGGGTTTAGATTCATTACTTGTCAGATTTAATAATGATATTACATTTATGCACTTTAAATCATTCATCTCTAGCTCTATTGACCGATTCTAAAACCCTGCAGTAGATCAATGCGTTATCAAGTTTATTCCATAAACTGTTACTGACAGACATGATGCAACATCATTGATATGTAAGTCATCTGTAAATCATCCAGTGTTCTTTTTTAAAGTATGCATACAACTAAAATTCTACATGATGAGTATTATGAAAATAAACAAGGTACAAATGTATACAGCATTGCTATATCAATATCTCTCATATGATTAAGCATGATTGACAGGTGATTGACAGGTGTAGCTGATAATGAGAATCCCCTGAGTCTAAGAATATCACTCTTAATTGGCATTTTAATGAGATTTGACTCACTTCCATCAATATTCATTTTACAATTATAACATCATCAACTATATCGAATATATACACTATTTCAAGTATTTTACTGTCAGTAAAAAAAAACGTAACAATTAATTTTTAGATCACTGGCACCATTGGTTGAAGGTTGATGGATATGTACCTGTAGTCTATCATTTCCATGTGGCGTTCAGAGGTTTTCTTCATGTGGACAAATTAATGTTTCTTAGGAAAAAAGACATGATTTTGCAACCACAATCCATTCTTAACAACCTAAATTAGATCAAAAGTGAACCATGTAATAAGTCTAAAAAGAATATTTATGGTTGAATAAACGAGACTGCAAACAGGCAGACAGAAGGATGCTGAAGTTTCTTAACATTGAAAGAGAGATATTACTTCAAGCGAGTGTACATCTCGCTAAGTGTGCAGTCGTTGAGACGAGTGTACACCCTCGTGGTGTACAAAGACGTACATTTTTAGTCGACACTAATAATAGTAACACAATAGGTTTTCTCTGTTGGAGAGATTGGTAGGCTGGTACAATCAAGTTTTACTCATGATTTCGTTTTAGTCCTTTACTTCCTACATGAAAATAACTGTCAATATCTCAATTGCATAATTGTATGTTGATCATTCTATTAATTTTTGATTTAATTTGTTCAATCTTATAGGACTTTATGGCATGCTGATTATTCTAAGACCACATACATTATTTTCTTTGCAGACTTTTTATTAACTTGTACAAGTATTTAACCATTGCAAATGCAATATTTATTAAAGCAACACGTTTTTACTTTGAATCTTATTTTCTGAAAACAGGCCAAACCATTGCAAATCTATCCATCTTTTTTCTTGTATTTACAGCTGTTATATGACCAAAATTCTATGAATTCAACGAACAGCATCTGGGATGAAAATAAATGCTGTTAAACATAAATTGATATAAGTTGGGTCCCAGTGGGATCCACTGTGAAAACGTGTAGATTGAATGGGAAATTAAATCATCCAATGTATCATGGTATTTTTCATTGTACAAGCTGTTTTTTCTGAGGGTTTTTGTAGAAATTATTTTTTTAATTTGCAACCTAAGGCACCAACATCATTCTTTTGCACACTTTGTCAGCTATGGAAATAAAAAATATATGTATAAAACCTTTATTGCAGTGCACAATGTGGTTGTCTTTTGTTTGTAATGTATCTGTGATTAATGAAATATTTTCCATTCAATTCTAAGGATGTCTTTTGAATAGATATGAAAATGTATTTAATTTAATTAAATGTTTTCAATAGGGTACTAAAATATTACCTCTTGTGTTCAAAAACACTGATGCATCTGCCATTGCTGCCTGTTACTGTAGTAAAGATTATGTATTATTCAAAAAATTACAACCTGGTGGGATTTTGGTCAAGTTTAGTTGTTTTGTGGATACATGTACACATACATGTACATGTATACATAGAATGCAGACAATGCTTAAGAAGAGTTTTATCTATATGCAAACATATAGAAATGATAACCTAAGCCTATGATTGTGTAAGGTAATCATTAAATCAATCCAACTGGCCTATTGGCCATAGTAATATGTAATCATAAGTTTACATTTTCTTATAAAAATCTGATCATTCTTCAAATTCCACACAGGAACATTCGTCATAGACTCTTGCCATATTCTGTAATCAATATACAAGAACACATAAAACATAGGTCTTTGAGATAGCGTTACTATGTTGGTAGAGGAGATTATCATTTACATTATGTTATCTACCACGTAAGTTAATTCTACTTAAATATGTTTCTTGTTATTGGACTTCAATGTTTAGAGACTGGATTGGGGTTCAACTGAGTTGCTGGTCCCAGAACCATTGGACCTGTTTAAATTGAACCTGAAGGGAACGAGGTTGAAAAAAACTTCAGTTTTTTTAAATTTTGAGCTATCAGAGTGTTAAAAATGAAATGTAACATAAAGCTTTTCATCCATTAATTATAAACGGACTCTAAAGTTCAATCCCGTGTTTAAACTTACGACGTTGAGATTTCAGTCTTAACACCTGAAGACCATCCCCAAGAATGACATCAAATGGATGTGTTGCACAATGCAGGAAGTTCCTACAAGTTCGGACTGGAGCCGCCCCTGTGGGCAGTCCTTGGCTTCAAAAGGGCGTCGTATGTGTGAGACAATTTCTAAGAGTCACATTGTGCGACACCTACATGTGACGTTATTCTTGATGATGGTCTTCAGGTGTTAAGACTAAAAATTTCAAAGTAGTAAGTTTACACACTGGATTCAATTTACTCTGTACATATTATCAGAAGAAATCTGATGAAGTTGTATGGACTCTACTGTATTTCTGTTCTTACAGCTGGTAGTGAGTTGTCAGCATATGGTGGAGAGAACCACTGATCATCTTGTAGAAATCATCTTGTAGTTATTGTATTATACCTGGCATATAATAAGTTCTGGATGACTACTAATGCTCACCTACATAAACTTTGAAGACCAATTATTTTTCAACCAATAATTCAAGTGCATTTCACATTGAAGATTGTATCATATTGCATCACAAGATAATCTAAGCACAAAACATCGATTAAGAATACAACAGACTACTTACCCTTTACGATCACCATAGTAACAACAATTGAAACAGTTACTCATTAGAAATAATTCAGAACAAAAAAGACCAAGCTCGTTTTACATATTGTATCACTGTAGTATAAAACAGCGTTCAATATCAGGAGACACAATGAAAATATCGACTGCGGTGCTTTTTTGTACTCTATTATCAATATCGGTCTATGGAATAAATTACTAACATGTTACGCCTACATCAATAACATACTCCAAGTCTCTAATATTATAAAATGTTATGAATACTTAAAATTATACTTATAACTGTTACTGTTATAAATAACAACTTACATCATTTATGTATTGGCCATATCTAAAACAGGTGCAATTTTACAGCCCATTTATCCAATTTAGATCAAAACATGCATTCTTTAGTAATAGATATTACTCTTTAATCCTGAATCTTGAATAAGCAAGTAATTTGTATTACATAAAAAAATATCAATTCTTCCATCTTTCAGTCTATCTTCTCATAGGAGTCACTCCTGACAAAGATACATTTCCAATGCCACCGGCCCACCGAAAGTGCAAATCACTCGTGTTTATTTGAGGCCTTGAACCACTATTTCCAAACAATACTCGTTTGCAGCTTCAATTGACCAACATGTGATAATTTTTCTATCCACTAACACATTTATTATATAGAAGCCTGTAGAAAATTTACACCTTTAATTCTTTCCTACAATGATAATTTCATACTTTTTACATTTCTTTACAGGTAATTTTCACATTACACAAAAGCATCCTAGTCACTATATAATTTAAACTATAACCAGACCTCAAATTAGGGACGTTCGTGGCTATTATACCATATGCTCAATGTCATCCCTTATTCACAACATGTTTATTTATCAAACTCCTGCCACTTTAGATGTTTTACCATCCAAACAAGAACATCAACAGAGTGACCACTGACCCCGAAACAAACAACAGATAATACACAGTGGACTGCTGGCTGAAAAAAGATTAGCTGGAAAATATGAGTTTTCAATGTCCATTTGTTGTACGCTTTCAATGTGCTTACATAGCAACATCGTCGATGAATGTCATCAGATGACACAAATACGAGAAAGACAATGACGCCACTGACCATTAAAAGTTGCAACATTGACCTTTTGAATTGCAATACAATGTATATTGTGCTGTTGAAGGCCAAGAGTATTTTTTCTGGGCCGCCAATTGTTTTGCGCTAATGGTAATTGTTTACATTAAAGTGCACAGTGAATGACTATTGTCTATCACTTCAGTAACATCACTTGTGATCATTAATTGCTTGCAAAACATCCTTCCATCACTCAAGTTAATGTCCAACATACTTGATATCCAAATGTGACTAAACCGATACCATAAAAAGTAGTGAACTGCCTTTGCATTCAGTATGTTTTGCATCATGTACGTCATTGTTAATGACAATGGTACAAGATGTTCAAAATGATCCAGCAATCAATGTTTAACAAGTGTTAAATCCCTTTGGTCCAATTTTTCATGTATCAAAAAGCAATAAACTTAGTACCTGGAGCAAAATCTGATCCATCATTAGTTTGGGTGTTAAGTTTTACATTAAAAGTAGGTAGTTTTATTTTAAATTGACTGTAGTTTGCTTTCATCTCCCACAATGGACGCATGTATTCTGATTGTGATCAACTTCAGGTAAAACAGGTGAAACAAAGCCCAAAAATAAATATAGCGTAGAACCTCTCTATTAAGACCACCTGATGGACTGACCTAAAGTTATCTCAATAGAGGTGGTCACTTTACAGATGTTTGCGATTTTCTTTTATGAAGGTTCTGGAGAGTGAGAAATGATCTTTTTAAAGAGTTAGTCTCAATGGAGGTGGTATTAATCAAAGGTTGTACTGTATCTACTACTTGGCCCATGCTTGATGATGAGTGAACTCTATTCTAAAGCAGCCCATTTCGGTGCACTTGTCTTATTTGTAACCAAGAGTAATTTAAAATCAATTTGTAGAGGGTTGGAAGGATGTTTGGTAAAACAAGATAATTGAAAGTTGACTTTTTCTGCAGGAATTATACTATAAATACACCACGTACACTGAACAGAGAATATCTAAGTCTATGCTACTTATGCAGCTCCTATATTATATCATCATAGTCAGATTATTATGTTAGATGATTTCAAATAATGAATGAACCTCTGAAGCCCTTCCTTTTTATAATAAATATATTATTTCATTACCCTAAGTAATAATATCATGAATAAAACAAGCTTATTAACAAATCACAATTCTTTTTTAAATTTCATAGTGAAATCAGCATCCCGTAGCAAATCTCGTTTTTCTGATCACTATATTAATGTTCCGTCACTTAAACAGATATACGCACATTCAGACAACAGAAATCTGATAAGTCATAAAATCGGTGTATGGGGCTTTTACAGTAATCTCAGCTGATCAAATATCTCTTTCCTCCATGTCTGGTTGTTTTCCAATGTACACCTCACGAATCAACTATTTACAACTCACAATGTCAGTAATCAAGGCATTCTCTTTGGGCCTTTTCAGTCTTGATGACCATGACAACTTCACGAAACTACAAATGTTTTATGCTAATATATCATATATTAAATTACTTTGATCTTTTACTGGAATCTTTTGTTCGTTTCGTGCGATTTTAAGGTCATCCAGATAGATCGCTTGTCAGCTTACAGACATATAAACATGATCTTGTGAAAGTGAGCACTTCTCCTCACATTGCAATCTTTAGAAAATGTATTCCCCAGATGTAATTTCATAGAACAAAGAATTTTGTTACCAAGCAAGGTTTGAATTCCATAATGACAATTTGATTTTTGCGTTCAGAGAAACCACTAGATGTTGATGTTGAAAGTGATGCTGCTTCCAGTTGTTTTTGTGAAACCTTCAACTTTCTTTGTTTTTAATTATGAACAGGTATCTACTTGTTCAATTCATACATCTGTCTTACATGGACATTTTACGTTCTGCCCAAGTGGTCCACAATGGACAGATTCTAGTACCCTAGGCAATAAACATCGTGGGTGACTTATAACCAAGTATGGGACTCTCTTATACATGTACATAATCTTCAATATGATTTTTAGAAATCAATGGGGGGCCATGTTTGATTGTGGTTACACAAACTCGTAAAAATAGTTCTATCCTGCAGGGGACTATCCTGGACAGATAACAAAAGGATCTGAGAATGTACGTGTTTACCAATTAAGTTGAAATGTTGCAACAGTAAGAGTATCAACAGTTGCATTGAATAACGTCAAGGCATCTAGTTTATATGTGTTTGTGAAGACAAAATACACAAAAATATACAGATTAATGTTGTCTGAAGTATGAAGACATCATTGTACAAGTGACACAAAAATAGCTTGTTGACATTCCAATGGTTTTATATAGATGTTATACATTTTTTATTAGCTTACGCACTGTGTCATTTAAAAACATGGTTGTGATGTCCACATGCCAAGCCGTTCATTGTGGTGTTTTTTTTCATCATCGGCTTTTAAATTAAGAATCTTGCAGGTGACTCTTGATGTAAGTGGCAGGCCTGACAGAATCTGAGTATCATTTTATATAAAAACTACTGTATGATACATGTAGGTCATGAACACATCTTGTTTAACTTGGTCCAGATTTTTCTGACACTCAGTCTAAGTGGCTATGTAGTCCAATGAGTGCTTGATAGCCAAAGTACCACAATGGTACATGTACTGTTCGTGGGTTCCAATTTTAGTATCATTTTAGATTTATTTCAACACTAGGTTGATAACATGTTTACGTCCTCAGCTACCAGCTAGTTTTTATTTTTTTACTCAGTGTGATTTAACAAACTTATATATATTGTTTATGATTTCATTTTAGTTTCTATGGTATATCATTATTACTTTTCATCGTAATATTTGGTATACTGCAATAAAAACATCTTATTCTTATTCGTATTGTTAGTAGAATTAATCAATGAAGAAGTCCCACGTGTTCTTAGAAGATCAGTTTATAGAGTTATTGGTATACAATACATATAACTGCCTTTTGGTTATAATGTATTTTTCTTTGATATCGGCATATGGTTATTTAAAACTATACATCTACTTCATCCAGCTTACACCGATCTGTTCCCACAGGATATAAAAAACAAAAATCTACTTACTATTTCTCCCGTGCCATCTTGTAAAACAGATGTTATCTCCTAAATCTATCTTATTGTATCCACAAATCCAAACGGCCCCTATATGATCTTCAAAACATCTGATAACGACTCTTGATTAAATTACATATGATTTGAGCAATTTCATAATTCCAGAATTCTAAAATCCGTAAATTTATGACACATGTCTATATTTATGTTCATCACATTAGCTCAAGAGGTTCTAGGCAACTGCTAACAACAACATTTGTAAAGAGGCATTCAGTTCTCCTTAAATGGACAATCAATGCGTTTTTGTTCAACACATAATATGGTCTTGTATCTAAGTGAATCACATACAAATATGCAGACGTCAATTTTTACACACTTGTCAAACGCTCAATGAACAATTTGTCACACATTTATAAATCCTCAGTCATCTATTAGAATCCAAAACCGCTCGTCATTCCATTCCATGTTTGCGTGTTTCCAAGGTAACATGGATATTTGGCAAAAAAAGGAACAAAAAATATGAACATAACTATGGTATATAAACTCTAAGCATGGATACATATATAATCCAAGTTTCCTCTTGTCTCTTTTAAAGCTGAATTTTGTAAATGCATATTCTCATGTCACTTGTGCTGTTACTTCGATATATTTGGGTTACTTTACTTCTGTACATCCATTTAAATTTAGAATTTTACCCACGTCATAAACATTCATCAATGTAAATACGTCACAAATATGCATTGTACATGTACTTTAATTCTTAAGTCGGTTACTATTAATAAATACAAGACCTTGAATTATGTACATTTTGTATGACAAATAATTTAATTTGAGTGACCAGGGCATATCCCTGTTTTGGTTGTTAAAAAGGTTTACTTTGCATGTGGCTTTACATGTGACAACTTTAGGGGTTCTTCATGTGACTATTTCACTTATGTAAATGCAATAAATAATGAAGACACCCAAATAAATATCCAAGTTATCTGAATGGGCATAAAAGTCTACATTCAAGGTCACGGTCAGGTTCAAAAAATGAATACATAAGACAAAAAAAGAAAGAAAAGCCAATGATCTTGTGTTCCAAACCATACGTGAATGATACAGATGAGTAAAGATTGAGTTAATTCGCGTCTATACAAAAAAAAACTTTACAGCCTTTGACTTGTGAATGAAATGCATAATAAAACACAGTCTGAAGGATGTTAACCCCTGATGGTGGTTATACAAGCACCCAGAAATGGGACACTCTTGATGGCACGTCACAATGATCGGTGGTACAAATGATATACATCTTCTTCAAGGTTTCTGGGGTTTGGGTTTTTTCCTTTCAGTAACTTTTATACGTAATTTGCACAAGCAGGTTACTGTTGAACTGGTTCCAATATTAGGAAATGTCATGAACGCAGGAGTCACATCTGTTCTTACAGGATAATAACTTGATTTTATAAAAATATTATACATGTCAACATTACATATGGACTACCATTTTGTCCTCCTAAACTAATCGGCCTATTCTCTTCAAAATTTTCCATTTATTATATGGCACCAAACCCCCATTAACGTGTACAACTTATGCAGATTTATTTGCCTGACTTTCATAGTTTCAAAGACAATTTCATACGAAAAGAGTTATTCTACGTGAGATAGGCTTAAACTTCGATGATAGGTGTTACAACAAAAAACGTCCATGATTCTTCGCAAATATTATTCTTTGGATTACATTAAAATTGCACTTACTTTTGGCGAAGTGGACATTACATTTCTATATTAGCTGTTCAACTCCTTGTAACTGAAGCAATCAACACAAGTGAGCATTCTTTGGATAAACAAGTGAACAACAATATTTTACTTACAGCAAATTCTTGACCCTAAATTTGAGGGTTTCTTGACATTCCACAGGCCATTTATATTATCATCATGCATTCAATGATTATAAAATGAATGCATGATACTATTTCAAATGTAAATGAATGTTAACATTTGCACAAGTAGTCCTATAGAAGATATCTAATTACTTTTACATATAAAAAGATTGTCTCTGGTGTGGGAATTCAAAATTTCGTCTACCAGCATACCAGAACATGAAAATACAAGACTTTAATGTCTACTTAAAATAAATGTGCACCAATAAGATTAGAATATTTAGCAAGTGATCTGAGTTCTAAAGTAACCATAAAATACCACTTGAATCCATTCTGTTCTTGTGGTAATTTTAGACTAAAATACTAAGATAATGCATATGGAGAGTAATAATGATGTTTTGAATATATCATTAACAACATTAAAGTAACTATAAAATGACTATCATCAGCATTCCTACAAGACAAACCTCTCTGGTTCTGTCCAACAGAAATGCCTAAGGGACGTAAATGGAAATATACCATCGCTACTTTATATGCATACTGTACAAATACAAATTATAACTGATTTGCAAAATAATTATAGCAGCGGAATTCATGCTACAAAACAAATTCTTTTGATCTCAATCAGTCCATCAGTATAATTATGCCTTGAAGTTCATTAAAGTCAAAACGGATAGGAAAAAGTAAAACACACCTGTGGTTTAATATTATAATATGATGATAATACCTGGTTGGTGGATTTCTATATCATATGCAGCAGAACACACTATATTGTGCTCGTTTTGATAAATGTATAGCTATTGAGCCCTTGATATTCAGGGTGGCAGAATTCATGCTACAAAATAAATTCTTTTGATCTCAATCATTCCATCAAACTTATCAAGGAAGTGATTCAATTTTGGGCATAAACAGCTAGAATTGATGCCTTCAAGAAAGAAATTGATCAAAAAAAGTGTTCAAAGAACACTGCGTTACTAGTTCATTAAAGTCTGAAATAATGTATAAAATCAAGAAATTTATGAATAGGGAATCAATAACATTTTTTGTGGTTTAATAACAAGATTAATCAATATGATCAAGTCCAATAATAATTTTGCTGTTGCTTGGTTGAAGGCTCATTGAATATCATTAAAAATTCTATATCTAGAAATATGGCAGATTGCCCAAAAGAAACACAAACTCTATAAAGTTTGAAGTTCATCGGCTCGCTGTTTTGATAAATGTATAGCAAAAAACAATGCTTGCTTGCTGAGCCCAATTATTGGATTTGAAACAGATATTGGTTATTCAGTTCTATTGTATGGCAATTGAAATACAGGGGATTATTTTTCGGTATTGTTTTATTCAGTATTGATGTATTTTTTAAGTCAACGTCTTTTGTTATGTTCTTTTGAACACTTTGATCTAGTTGGTATTGTTTTCATTTTCAAGGTTAATTTCATTTCTCGTCAACTACATTATGAAATACATTAGTCGGCTGCTTCGAATATTGGTTATTATGAGCAAGTTACTGTTCTCTTTGAAATACAGCTTTTGAGAAAAAACTTTCCTGTATTTGTATTCTTAGTTTTTTTAATCAATTATTAGTATTTCAAATAGATTCACGCTTCTGAGTTTGCATCAAATAACATCACATTCAATCTAATATGGCTCTATACATATCTGTTAAACCAGCATGATAGTCAAACTTCTAACCATTAATTATTACATTCATACTTTTATGTTCAAGAAATAGACCCATTTTTTGACAATGTAGACTGCATACATGATACTAAAAACCCTTCCACATCACAAATATAATAAGAACTTATACAATCTCAGATCTACCATTATATGAAGTAAATGTGCAATAAACATGGATAATAAACTCGAAATAATTGTGTGTCTCTTCAATTAAATTGCATGAACGAGATTGAATTGTCAGATATAAAAAGAATATTTATAATTGAACCTAGTAAAAAATGTTAAGAACGAGTTTGTGCCATCATATTACAAGATCCGACTGCAATATCATGATTGTCTAGTGTCAAATGACATGCAATTGAAATATCATTAAATTGTATTCGCATTTAATATCATCATACACAATGTGTGACAAATAACTATATTGACATAATATTAATGATGCCCTCGAACTATTTCGATGTCATATTATGCCGGAGTCAGCAGGGCCTCAGGATATCTGTGCTGACAAATCTATATCACCAAACAAAACAATATCAAATAATAGTTTCAATTCATATATATTTACAATAAAAATGTAAACATGTCACTGGTACCCAATAACCATATAATACGTACAAATAGAAGCATGTACAGTTATAATTTACAATTTTTGAAAACTTAATGAAATATCAATTTCATCAGTTTACAGTCAAGCACATTCCCTTCGAAAATATTGTGTCATTATTTGATATAGATGAGCATGCCCTTCATAAATTGCTTGCCCACACATTCAAGTATATCATTTTTTTCTCAAGTATACATAGTACGTGGTATGTCAAAACTCGCCTAAATTACCCCCATTTCACATAATCGAAGTCTAGTCAAATCCTGCCCAATTGGGTAAAAATAAGGTACTAGTATTTGGGTATGTTCGTGGTTTCAATTTAGTAGAACACGGCCCAATTCCCAAGAGGAGCAAGAGTGAACTGGGTGTTTCCGACGAAAAATTCAATTCAACCTATCAGGCAAAGTGTAACGAAATTGCTCCCAATGTAAAGTAAAAGTGTACTTGCATGTATAATAAATAAAGAATAAAAATGTGTCTTATATGTAAACATTCCTGAGGAAAATGCTGTGTTTATGCCATTAAGCTTTGAAATTATATAACGATTTTGTCATCAAATCATAGATTCACCAAAATATTCAAGACCTGTTTTATCATATTTTTCCAAATTGTCGCCATTAAGTATAATTACCAAAGTGACATTAATAGAAGAAAATCAGTGGATATATGAAATAAATAGACACTGCGTCATTATTACATCATCCAATCTGATGCATCATATGAATTATCATGGAAAGTGTTTCCCACTGGTTCGGAAAGAATCCCAACAGAATTCTTGCATTGGATAAAAATGTCAACAAGGAGTCTCAAATAATCAGTTTTTGAAATATTTTAGTCACAAGCATATGAAAAGTAGTCTTGCTCAATAATAATATAACTTCAACAGGGTGTTTTCTAAATGCAAGTTGAGAATAGAGACCAGTTAGTGACGCACTCATAACAAACTCTGAACACAAAGCAAGATGTCAAATTATGCCTTTTGTGTATTAGAGGAGAAAACTGGATATGGAACTGACAATCCTCATTGTTGCAATATAAACATGTGAAATTAACTCCAATAAAGAAAGCAAATTCAGTAAAACCTCCAATTATGACCACCTATCTATTAAGACCATCTTTATAAGAACACTATTTCTTGCAGTCCCAAGCCTTCATAAAGAGACTATCTTGAACCTCCACAAGGAGACCACCTCTGTAATGAGACAACTTGAGGCTCATTCCAAGGTGCCCTGATAGAGAGGTTCTACTGTAGGAAGTAACAATGTTTTTTTTTCCCACACAATATGGTCTCATGCTTTTTCATTAATAATTAGTCTGCTATTATTAGAATGTAGTAGTCTACAAGTGATAAGTCACGAGACTTGAACCCTGCGACATGAACTTAACAATGACAACCACTGTTTGTACCTGGTATCATGACACACCTCAAGAATGTGTCAATCAAACGCTATCCAGGGTGAGGAATTTTAATCCCGGGTACATCATTCACATAGTTAGTTGGCCACCCCAGTGGACTAAGCTATTTATCAACATACAGCTACGTGACTACTACAGAGTCTTTGCTTGGCTTGGGTGAAGTTGGCTCCATAGCAATCAATCTTGCATCTAAATTGTAATTTGAATGATAATTCATTCATAAATTTGAGAATGTAATGTACAATTCTGTTCATATGCTGCTTTCACTTACAGAAAAAATGAAACCAATGGTAAGATAACAGAAAATTTGAGATAACGAGGGACTACTGTATACATCTCTGAAAAGGTATTTTCACCAATCTTACCATGGATCATATGTTGCCAGTTCTCAAGTTTATACAACACATCGATGTTGAACAATTACATATATTTTGACACCATGAAACAGGGCAATACAGGCTTTTCAAGATGGACAAAGTTGTCTGGTCATCAAATTTTGGAATCTTTCAGGTAAAACGTTATACTATAAAAACAGCTTGAAATATCTGCTTTCTTATGAAAGGACCAAAGAATTAACTATCCGTTTGAAAGCAATTTGGAATTGTTGCCCCATAAAAGAAAAGCGCTCTGTTCTAATAGAAAAAGAATTACCTATATTTTCAATATACATTTGAAAGCACAAAGCTCGTTGTCGTCTTTCACTGTGACTTTGGAAAGTTCCCACCACCTACCATCTGTTAAGTTTCAGTCAACGAAGAGAATGAATACATGCCAGCATTGGAGAAAAATGAAATTATCAGTGAACCATAATACACAAAGAGAAGTTCATCTTGATATTGATGAGAAACGGACAATCTGTTAAATGAGAGATTTTCTTTAAGATGACCATGGCATTTCGCTCTACATAATATCGGGCCATGGACCCCAGCAACATGGGAGGGTATGTGTGGTATGTACAATGTATATACTAGTATGACTTACAAACACTATACCACACATGTTACTACTATTATATAGACCTTTTATACAATAGTAGTAATGTGTATGGTATATATTGGTATAGTGTTTATACATGTAAATACATGGCACACACAGTGTTGAACACCCTCCCAAGATGCTGGGGCCCATGTATTGGGCACAAGCACGTTTTGAGCCACAGAGTGAGCCCTCCTTGATATTCAGTGTTTAGTACTTGTCACTAATGTCCATGTTAATGTCTTGATGAAAAGTTTTAAGATATTTTAGCATCTCCTATCGCCATAAACTAAAACATCACCACTGTAAACAGATTCAAAAATTACAAAAACTGACCACGAAATTGAACTATGATTTACAAGTCAAACCATCCTCACTCTTGAAGTTCTACTACTTTTTGACATTCCTAGGGCGGTCCAATAAAGGTATTTATTACCACATTCGGACATATCAATGATAGGAATTTACTGTCCAAATACTGCATGATTGGCGCAATGTCAAAAGCTTCTTGAAACTAATAGTACATATTATATTTTATTCGAAAAAATCTTAAGTTTTTAACAAAGTTAAATTGCTCATGTAAATGTGCGTATACATCGAAACCAGTCTTATTGGACAACTCCATTTAAGGACACCTGAATTACCCAGTATGTGGACACCTTTCACTTCTCCAGCGTTTCCTGTTTTTCCTATGTAATAAACTGAACCGCCCTTTTAAGGAGACCTGTTTCATGTGGACACTTTACTTCACCCTGTTTCCCATTTCTTCCTGTGAATCATGTACAAATTGGACGCCTCCCTTTTGAGGATACGTGAATTATTATGTGGACACACTTCACTTCTCCTGAAAATGTCCACATAAGACACGTTCCACTGTACATTCTACTGGCGCGAGATAGAAGGTAAACATCCTTTGATTCCACAGGCCATTAATTACAAGCTATTACAAACATACGAGAAGAGAGATACATTCACAGTGCGCGTGTGGTCCCATGACAAAATCCCAACCTAATTGCCATTACCTTACTTGGGATGACCTTGACATTCAGCAAACACAATGGGTAGAAATGTTAAGTAATTCGAAAATTATGATGAAGGATCAACAGTTAGAAGAGCTGCTCAGTGTGATGTCAAGATCAGATTTTTTGTGAAGCAATGCGCATCATCTATTTTAATGGTTTATAATGGTTTATATGACTAATAGGTAAACAGGTGTTATAGTATTATCTCAATATTGCATATCACAATTTTTTTATTTTAAAGTTAGTTGCATTTCCATTACCATTACTAAGCATTCTACTACAAGTACATTACAAACCGTAAAACGTTGTGTGGCACTCCCATGAAATCATGCCAGTTAGATACAACGTTGTGCAACACTTGTGCGATGTAACGTTTTAAAAATCAATATATGCGCCAGTCTGCAACCCAAAACTGAATTTTGAACATGTTCGAAATTCGCTTGCGATCGTAAATTCGCCTGCAACATGCTGCAACAGAAGAGACCGCACATACGAGTTGTGATTTGCTCTTACAACGTATGGGAACGTGATCGCCAAGTGGTCGCTAACTGCTCGCAACGCAATTGTGAAAGGGGCTTTAGCTATACTTCATTATAAGTGTCAAATATGGAACATGTTAAAGATGTTTTTCATTAATGGGAACAGTCTTAGATGTTAAAAAAAGCACCATGTGCATTATATTAAAAGGATCAATATTGTAAAAATGCTGTTTAGTGCCGTTTTACTGTAAGAGCAGCCAATTGTTCTATGGATTTAACATCTGGATCAATGTATCCCTGTGAAGTGGATCGCCCAGTTATAAGTGAGTGACACAAGGTAAAAAACCATGTTTGACTTTGTCTGGACTAGGCAAGACACACTTTTTAACATATTAAGTACAACACATGCTATGTACATTTACTGACTCACAATGTCATTGCGCCTTTTCATAAAGTGGGATTGGATCGTTGAGCTTACAATCATAATATCAGTATACAAATAGCTTTCTTTCACTTTCATTCTGTAATTCATGATGACTTGCATTGTAATTTCATCAGGAAATCAAATGGTTTCACATCTACAATATTGCTTCTGCGCAATGGACGTTAAAGAACATAGGAAACTGATCAGACATCGAAAGTTAAATAATCTCTGCAAATAGGAAGATACAGCCATAAACAATTATTTTCTGTGATACAAAAAATGCTTTGATTTGCAATAAGACCCTCCGTTATAAAGTATCTTTGTCATGTCGAAAACCTACATCAAGCATAAAATCTTACATAGTTTATGTCATTGTGTCATTATAAATTTGCAATGTTGCAGAATGACATCAACTTTGTTAAAATTCACTTATATTTTTTTGCAATTGGACCAAATAATCACATGAAGAAAGAAGTAAATAAAGCTTAAAGTATGATAAAATACTGTCAGTAAATATCATCATTATAACAATACATCAATAGAGACGGGCTGTTGATTTGACACAAGTGCTCTCAACAGTACTTCACCGTTCAACCATTTTCCGCAACTTGAAACTGTTCAATGCTAAATATGCGATAAACAAAGGAAACTAATGAAAAATTTTAACCAAAAGTATGGTTACATTCAAAACATAAAATTCTCCCAAAGAACGGACCCGTAAATCAGAGTTTTAATGAGTAAAAGAACAAGCTGGATTTGAGCGAAGTCCAAATCGATTCCTGCGTGATCAATATTGTATAAGTCGACCAGACGGCTCTACGTGTTGTCTCACTAATGCTTCCAAATATAATTTATGTTACTTCTATTTTTAACGGTTACAGTTTTACTTTTCTGTCTATCTTTAATTCTGATTTAAGTTTCTGCGTGCTCTTTTTAACAATAGACTTCTTTTCAAAATACCAAAGCTTTTAATTTTCGTTTGACAAATGCTTTCAGCTTACATGTAGTTCTGAACTGTAAATTTGTAAATACGCCGCGTCATAACAAGATAGTAAATTAGAAATATTAATCAGATAAGCTATCACCATCAATAATAATGCAAACTTCTTCAACATGAGTCCATTTCTACCATCAAATCTCATTAGAATACCCTCCTTAATTTCACACACATAATATATTTGTATATATGCTAATGATCATGCTTTCAAGCGTTAGATCGTGCACAGTGACCCCAAGTTTGATAGTTTAAATATTCATGGTGGACTACTGAAATATGCGTGCTCTTTATGCATAACCTTTTCTTAACAATACACGGTCTGATTTAGACATCGATATTGTGGCAAAGGTAATGATTGGCTGATTACATCTCATCAATAAGTGACACACGGTTCAGTTTTGCCATTCCTTCTATTCTATGGGAGACAACAGCTTTAATCCCACGATTTTCTTCTTTTTACTTTAATAGCAATTGCTTCTCGAATGGAGCGTACAGTCTATTGGAATATATTGGAAAGCAGATACCTTAATTTCTGTCGTTTTTATCATAGTATCAGCCAAATTAACAGCAGTCCATTTATGATTAGATGCAACATTGACATTCATGTCAAATAAGATTTATTGCATAATAATATACGATTTTTATATCATTCTAATTAAAACAATTTACATCAAGTTGCTCAATTGAAATTTTAAAAGAAAAGAAAATTTTATAAGCTAACTGAACGATAATATTAATTATTTCACCATTTCTAAAGTACTTTGACACTCATGATCCCATTTACACTGCATAATACTGTTCACATTTTATTACAGCCCTTTATCATTCGAATGTTCAAATAAAACAGCAGTGAAATAGTTTAGAATTTTAAACACATTGATATGTACAAACATATTAATAATTACAAGTTATTTCTAAAATGTTAACATAAATTTGATGTATTTTATATCTTGACGCAATAGACTTAAAAAAATATATTGTTATTTTTAAAATTACTATAAATGTTATCATCCTATGCGCGCTTTTTTTCAGACTATTTGACTCCTTTATTGTCTGCTAGCCCATGTACTGAATCTCTTCATTATTCAAACCAACATGCAAAATTAGCCGTTTTAAATCATTTAAATAATGAAACTCTACATAAATTGTAGTCTGTCATTCAAAAGATACATTACCTGAGTCATCTAACCACTATCCTTTCAATTCAAAGTTTTTGCCACTATATAATCTATTCCTAATAAGTTAACTTCTAGTCATCCTTGTGAATCCTAATTTTAGATACATGAAGCTAACAAAGAGACAAATAACTTTCATTGAAGTTGTTTGCTATAATCCAAACAGGTGATTAGTTACGTCAACATTATGCCGAATCGAATCTATCGTCTGCCTCGAAGGCAACCATGTTGCATTCCTGCAGCTTAAGTATGTCACATGACACGAAGCCATAAAAGGCCATGTGCTTTGGACATTTTCATAACACTGCTGCAGACGACATTTGGAGCAGGTTTATTTGATTTCCTTTCTGTGGCTGACCTCAATTATGTACCCTCATGTTTTATAGTGTTTTATACTGACAAATGAAGCACGACTCTGCACGCTCAAATTTAAATTTAAAGACTAATTTGTGGTTTCATTTTCTTTTCTCGGGATGTATTCATTGAACTCAAGTTTGAACTCAACCTATATCTCCTAGCCGATACCTATTAAAGATTTTGTCTATTAGATTGGTGCGTCTTGAGCAAATTCATTCTGGCGTGATAATAAGTTATATCGACACAAACACCCAACATGAAAGCAATTACATGTTTGCAATAATAATTATATAAGTTAATACCAAAATACAATAAGTTTTATATTGTTTCATGCATATTACACACATGATTTATAACTTTGCTGATACACCAATGAGATCGCCATAAAATTCAAGTAATCTGTTAAACAAATCATCCAGGGAAGAATTTCCATAACTAGTCTTATCTATCCAGACCTTCATATGACATTATGGTTCTCTATTTGTTTACTTTTAGCACCTGAATGCCTAATATTAGGTCCATATATATTGTTTATGTGGTTCAAGAACTATTTCACTTGGTCAGTGTGGAGCGCCCCCTAGTAAGATGTTATATCAATATCCCCTAGGTATATGCAAGTCCTCTAAAGACTGGCTGTTTCCACTATTTGTTTTTGGCTAATTTCCCTACTTAACCTAACGTTTCCCATCAGCTGTTATCGATATTGCCATATATGTCATTTCAAAACCTTTGGATTTCCATTCTATCTGCCAGTCACTTGACCTAAATGTTTAGAAAATCTTTGAATGAATTCAAACCTTATTCTTATCCAATAACTCTGTGAACACTTCTTTTTGGTGATTCCAGCTAATTGTAAAACTTCATACTAGTTTACATATTTTAAATCGTATCAAATTTATGTCAGATATGCTGATATCGATATGGGATAAAAGAAACTTATTTCTTCTGGAATGTGACAAAAATCCTGCTTTTAGAATTTTGGTACAAAAACTTTTGAAATGACAAAATAAATGATTTATGTCAGCATTAGTGCGAATACTACACAACAAAGAAAATTCAAAACAACTTTAAAAGTATTATGTAATTTTTGTTTATATTTATCAATTGCTTCCTGTAAGTAGGAACAGCTCCAAACAAGGGAAACACATTGCATAATGCATATTGAAATGTATTCTCTTTGTCATATTATCACCAAGGTATCAGATGATCAAAGTGATCAAAGTCATAGAGGACATTCTTGGCACGCCGGGCATGGATCTTATTATCTACATAATATATGAATATATAATAAGCACATTTACAATCCAGGTTGACTTCTTTGACAAGCGATAATTGCGAATGCATTGATGGAAAATGAAATTAATTAGCCGAACAGTATTTCGCAGAAATCGGCATGAACAAAAAGTGACATATTTGATGAACTGTCACCAGAAATCTTAATGAAATCTTTCTAATCGCAAAATTTTACATCTGATAGAGACTATGGTCCCTGGGACAAATTATACACGTGTTTTAGCTTTATGGAAAAGGTCAATGTTGTTCATTTCTTGTTCAACAAGTCTGACCACTTTGTTTGCATTATTAAGTGTCAGCAAATAACGTTTGGTCACTGTCAATGGAACTTTGCCACTTTCAATGTTAGTCTGTTTAGGTTAAACACATGGAACGATCCATAATCTGGAACTTCAGGCTTTTCACTCAGTCACTGATATAGAGAAAATGATATGCCAGTGTAAATAGTCCGTAGTCAGTTAGTAGGTGAAGACCTGACTGTTAAATGACATTCCTCCATATGAAATAAGCCTAACTTCAAATCACCTTTTAACAGATTGAAGATAAATTTGGATAGCAAATTTTGCATGTTTTTTTTTCCCCACATAAATCATGTAAATAGTTCAGTATATTTTTCCTTAGAAGAGAAGTGAAAACATAATGCAAACATGGACATTCATTCTGACTGTACTGTGCCTTTGTTGCTGGGACTAAAATGTCACAGGTAATTCTGTTTCATGTTCAATATGTATGTACATGTATACTAAATTTGCTGAACAAAATAGCAGCATATGGAATTAAATCATGCTAAATTCACGACGTATTATTTGAACAGCTGAATTATACAGACACCATATACTTCAGCAATATACCATGCAGGCAATAAATTAGAAAGACATTTTATTCTTGAGAACAGTGAAAATGAAATGTATGTGGTGATTGCATGATCTAACTTTTTATCCTAACATATATTTAGCTTGAACAAACCACAAATTAGGAAGTTGGCAAATAAAGAAATGATTTATAGCAATTTGCATAAGACATGAAACCACAAATCATTTGGCATCTTTTTTATAATGGGCCATGAAAAAAATTGACAAGTGCCCATTTGCGTAAAAAACGTGATACAAATAATTATGATCTTTTAAGTGTTCACTACCGTAGAAAATCCCCCCACTTTATGAACTGCGTTGTATTGTGCATGTGACGCTAATTACAAATACATCATTTTTGCATTAGAAATTGAAAGCAATGTTTTTACTATTGTGTTTTGCATCTGATTACTTCTTAAATTTGAGCAATAAACAAAGAAAGAAACAATTGGTGACACTAATACTTTAAAATTTGTAAATTCCATCACAAACGATCTGTACAAACTTGACTTACTTGAAACTTTCCACCCTCCGCGTTGGACGAGTTTTCACTTCCTTCGACTCTCGACCAACGAAGCTGTCATCCTGTGTGATAGAGGCTGACGGTGATGAACCCGGAAGCATCGAGGCTGTTTTGTTGTCGTCTGTTTTGTTGGTGTACGACGAGGATTTGGGTGGCGCATTCTGCTCAAATTGTCCCCTGAAAATAAAAATACTTCAAATGTAAACCTCAATGACAATACATACGTAATAATCACTTTCTGTCGAAGCATCGCAGCTTCAGATACGTAAAATGTCCATCTGAAACGTACATGTATATGGTAAATATATATCGAAAGGAGTTTGGTATGTCTTAAATTGAATCCGTGGACAACTGTATATTGTTGTTAGCATAATAGCATATATAGATTCATTAACAAATTTATTATTTTTTAAAAACTTTTTATGAAAGAATTGATTCAGAATTGTGGATATTTGACTGGTTACCCTTCTACCTTTTTCAGGAATCTGACACCAATACTAAAAACTGTCATCAAATTCCTGAAGACCCTGGTTCAGTAACCAATGAAACATGGACTCTACCTATAATTGCTTTCACAATAGATGGTGTAAATAAGCACCAAATAATTGTATTTCTAAGTAAATAAATCATTTAAGATCAACATAATGGATATACAATAATCGTAGTTTTTAAAACCACAACCCATGCGTATTTAGATTTTACTGAACTTGTCACCTTACATCAGAAAACAACCTCTTGAAAGGATAATTAAACATTTGGTAACGGGGTCTCTATCCTCCTGACAATTTGTCACGTCAAATATCTTCAATACATCAGTCAAGTTGTCTTTGCGTAATAAGGTTTGTATAATACATGTTGAACCCTGAAATTAAATAGGGAAAAGTTTGCACAGAAACATCTTTGCTAAACTACGTGTCAAGACAAGGAATTTTTCAAACTGAATGTCCTGTAGTAAAATCAATCGACTGAAATGACGTTTGCAATTTCACCAGTGAGGAAGACAATAACCTGGTCTCTCTCTTTTTCAAACTTCGGACATTATTTTTCTCCCAGTCGAGCAATGACCTTTAATGCCCTAACTACCTTTGACATAAGACGTTTTATGGACATTATCACATCACTATCCAGCCCATACTTCGGGTTATACAATTACCGCATGATCTATGGCACACAGACTGTCCGCGCACCCTATCTAATAGCAAAAAATGCATGCAAAATTTTGTATTACAGTTGGACCTATTTATCTGGAACTTGACAGGAGAGTTAAAAAATCATTTACTTATCTGATTAATTCTCTAAAGTAACACCACGGGGAATGGTTCTTTGCTCGAGTTATCAATGAATTCCAGGTATTAGTGTTCAAGATATATGGGTCTAACTGTATAACTTATGGTTGTTGCCAAAGAATATTGTGTATACAGTGAATTCATGATTTCTATTATATGGTATCTTCATGCTTACATTGACCGATCTTTTGGTATTTGCTCGGTTGCATTATGATTTATAAGAAATAGTTGAACTTTCATAATTGACATGTCTTGCATAGTATCAAAGTTATCTGGATAGAGATTACATATGGCAATGTTCAGCCTGTCAAACATAACAAAGCCTGTTCTTTTACTATATTTTGCATTGTTATCTGGCATGATTCACTTTATATATGTAAGAAAGAAAAGAAATCAATGAATAATGTGTATGTAATTTAACACACGTATGTGACAGAAAGAAAGTGTTATAACATGGTGATCCATGCGTCTAACAGGTTTATAAGAAACCAGCAGAAACAGGTTCAATGGATTAATGTCTACCTCAGACATCTTGAGACCAAACCGAGTCTCTTTACCACAAGACCACACCATTGCAAAGAAAACGGCACTATATGTGCATTGCTATTGATGCTACACTCTGCTTTTTGCATGTTTATCAGTTCCAGTTTTCCAGTAATCATTGGTAATGGTCAGATGTCAAAAAGCATGTAAGTGAAAAGGGTCATTAGAAATCATATTCAACCTTACAAGTCATGAATACCAGTATTAAAACCATAAGATTGTAATGATAGTGACAAAGATATTCACTCAAACCACTTACTGATAATATACTACATTTTTTTTCTCATTGCACAACAAATGTTCATCTGGGATATTTTTTGTAATAAAAGTTGTCAGTTTAAATATTAAATTACATGCTGGATGCCAACATGCAGTAATTTGGCAATCATCTGATTTACCTGATACCAATCTTTATTGGTGGAACTTCAAGACACACAAAAAACTACTGTTAAGTTTGCAAAAAATAAGTCGGAAAAAAAAGAACCATAACTAATAAAATAATCTACATGAACACTTTAAAGTGAAAAAATTTACAGAAATGAACACTTTAAATTGATTCCACATGAGAATAAACCAACCTATAAGTATCATTTTAGTTTTCAATAAATCTAAAAAAAATGAATGGACGTCTTGTAGCCTGGTGCAATAAAAGTTGAAGGACTTGTAAATATCATACATAGACAAACATTAAAGATTACATAACACAAAACATTTTTTGTAAGATGACAGGCACTAAACCAAAACCATTCTTCTAATGCTGCACATGTGAAATCCTTATAATGACATGGTACTACAAGAAATGTCCCTTTGATAAGCACATAAAATGGTAGCCGCTGGTCATTTAGAACAAAAAACACCAAAGTGAACTTAACATGTCCTTGAAAAACATGTTTTTCTACGATTTTCATTCAATTGCAAACCACTGCAACAAAGAGATTTATTATCATGAAATCTGCATGCACATGTAATACTATCTTTTATAGTTCATATAAATCTTTCACATTAGGCCAGTGGAAAAGTTACTTGACTGTTTTTTGGGAAATAAACCATGTTGTAAAATCTCATTATCTCTTAATTTGGTAGAACTCTGAAATGAGACAGATCTATTGTGATTGGTAAAGATCTGAAACACTAAAATGTTTCAAGTCACTTATCTCAAGTAAAAATCAAGCACACCCTCAATATAGCTGTGGTTTTTGTGTGTAACAGATCCTTTCATCCATACATGCAGATATAAACATATTTTAAGTAGGCGAGAAACCCATATATGAATACACATAGACAATAGATTATTTTAGTATTGCCGAAACTTCTCAAGTTTCCTCTTCAGAAAAAATAATTTTCTGTAATATCTACGATAAGAAATCCAATGAATTTGGACATGAGATTCATACATTGTTTGGCATTTCTTCAATATAATTATTATGTTGCAATTATGATCAGTGATCTTACGCCAGTTGAGCGTATCTGTTTGATTAATTCCAGGTTGAGTGCTTTTCAGATATAATTCGTTAGATTCCAGATTAACCCATGCATACAATTAGGTATTGTAAAGCAAATAAAGAACTCCAAGTCCAAAAAAGGTTACAGTCACTTATCAAGACAAAAGTCAAACTTTGATACAAGATTTCCATTTGGATTTATTGATCAACTCACCCATACTTTGGCTTAGTAAAGCCGGTGAAAACCCCCTGGATCTGATGGAGTGCCTCACTGCTCCGGTACCGGATCATCTCCACATATCTCTTGTATGAATCCATATTGACACTTCAAACATCCATTGCACGTTTACAATCACTGTATCCGCATGTCACACGATAGTAAATGTCTATATATGAAACATAACTGATCAGAACACTATGTGAAAAACCTTATATTTTCTAGGTCATCCATTTCCTAAAGTGTTAAATAAAATTTCAATACATATTGTAGATGTAATTTTCATTTAGTTTCTTCAGTTAAGATACAATTTATTTCAATAGGAAATGTCTAAAGGCATAGCAAAGATGCAACTTGACCCCTCTTTGACATTGAACTTCCAAATGTGTTCTAGTGTTCATGTCTCTACCCATTTAGTAGGAAACTCTCAGAGAAAGCACTCAACATAGAGTACACATAGACGGAATTTGTAATTTGTCTCAAAAGCCAAAACCGACGGTTGCATGCAAATATAGCTACAGTAAACACATGTTTTGCAAATGACTAATTACATCATTTACAATTTGAGATCTTTTTCCAAGAAATGGATGAATTTTACAACCTTAAAAAATTCTTGATGCAGAACACCTGGCCAGAAGCAGAGATAGAGATTAGAGAAGATGTGTTTATTCCATCATGATTAGGCAAAACTGGTCATCATACAGCAGTTTGAATTTTGTTTACAGTATCACTAATGATAAGGATTTATTTCAAACTGTGAACTGTCAACTGGTGTCACAATGTTTTTCTCCATAGCGATCCATTTGAATCAGACTGGACAATATTTCAGCCAATGTCAGCTGTGAAGGATCAGGAGTATTCCCATCCAACAAGGCTGGGAACTAAAATAGTTCTTGTCAAAAACTTTCTTAACAAGACACGAAAGGTGTTAATTTTGACAGCGTGTAATTATTCTTTCACCAAGTATACAAAATGTTTGGTTTACGTTAGGAAATATGATTCTTAGACCAAATCATGAAGAAATTCATAAACCTAGACTTGTGGTAAGTGAAGTATGAACTACAGTTACGGGTATGTTTCTGATATACAATAAGAATTTTCTGAAAGTTGGTCAAAAATTGTGACATTACGATTTAGAGGATTTTAAAGAAACTTACTTATTAATGCACATTTATAATCATTTACATAGATGACTGGAAACATCTTGAAATTTGACAGATATTTAAGAAGACATATTCAAATGACCATTCACACAATTCACAAGTTGATCGATTCAATTAAACACTTTGACATGCA
>CM032664.1:35314106-35337207 GCA_019095985.1 Streblospio benedicti | reverse complement strand
TCAATATCTGTTGAAGTTTTCTATATATACAAGATTAAATGAAGGACATTTTAAAAGGAAATGCACATCAAAGTGTTTGGGATGAATGTAGAATATAAAAAATTCTACCCCTGAAAACAATTGAACCAGAAAACACTTAATTTGATTGATCATATTCAAAGTTAACCACTGATACTGAAGAATCCATACCAAAATATCCAACTTGAAAGATGTACATTATTCATTAGATTTTATTTTCCTGTTATACACAACTGATTTCACACAGCTTCATAGAGCATTTATGATAATTAAATAAGTACTGGTGAGGAGAGTGAAAGACAATACAAGTTCTAGTGCGGAGCATAGAAATGTTGAATTAGTTCCAGTGTACAAAATAGAGCCCACCAGTCAGCCCACTAGTACCTTACGGACACTTTTTGTCAGGGCAGGGCAGAACCTCCTATTAGGACCACCTTTATAAAGAGACCACCTCTATAACAAAACCATTCATACTAAGAGAACACTGTGAACCTCCCATACATAGACCATCTCTTTATTGAGCCCACTTGAGGGTGCTGTAGGCGTGGTCTTATTAGAGGTACCTATATATACTTTTGAAAATTACTGATAATTTTTTTCATGAGTTCCAAATGAACTCGGTGTAAATTTTAAAGTAAGCAGACTGCATTAAAGAATTGAATGACAGATGCATACCAGTAGTACTAGACTTAAACACTGTTCATACATGTACAAGTTTTCAAAAGATCCAGCAATTCTTAATATTCTGAAACATTTAAGACATTATGCAAGTCCCAAGATATAAAATGATTCATGTTCCAAGACATTGTACATGTATTGATAACTTTGACCACCTGGGTTGAGATTAGTGTTACTTATGCTCACCATGATCACACACATCGCAGGGAATACCACGGTGGATGCCCAGTTGTTCTCCTGGAGAGCAACTAAATTATCTGATCAATTCTTTGTGGGGAGCTGGGAGAAACTCCAGATCAATAGGATTAACTCATCAATTAGCTTAATTTCCATAAGAAAAAAATACATTCAAACTTTGAGTCTATGTCACCATATCTATGTTGGATAAACAATATCTCATGAATATGTCACTGAGTTTGAATAATTATATAATAAATGTGAAGTCTGATTAGCTTACTATTTTCTTCAGTTAATGTAACATGATCAATAGAAAATCATAGAAAATCATACAATACAAAGAGGTAACTATTTCAGAAAGTGATAATAGTTAATAAGCAAAAAATTGATAGATATGTTCAGTAAAACACATGACTAGCTCTTCATCATGCAAGCTAATTTAATAGGCCCAAGATTTGTTCATACATATACATAGCATGTTATCTCCAAGCTGTAGGGAAAACGGTGAAATGCTGGAAAAAGCCAATATTTTAGATAACCAACTAATAGATGTTGAAGGGAAATGAAACTATCATAAATGTTGAAATAAAAGAAAATGTCGAGATATTAACATGGTTCTGCTTTCGCCATAACTTCTTTCATTCATTCATTAAAAATCTATGCCTTATGAGAAAACCACTTGAAATTTAAACGATCTATAGCTAATGGCATCAACAAATAACTTTAGTTTAAATTAATGGTTTTAAAATGATTTACTAACAACAATAATTTCCACTTGTCTATTTAGGGTGATATTTCTTTGTTCGGTTCAGCAACGTACTAGTATGAGAATAGTCAAATGTCATATTAAACATTTATCATAATTATATCTTTTGAAATAGATTCTTTAGAGATTTGTTTGGATAAAAAGTAATAAAATAATAAAACTTGTACCAGCCTTATCTGCTATTGTGAAAGCATTTCTTTACAACTTTGCCATTTCAAAATAAAATGTTATGGCTAACATCCTAAGCACATTGATACAGCATTTCTGATTCTTCTTTCTTTGTATCCTATTAAGTATGCGATATAATACCCCGTTCAATTATAAATATCATGACCTTATAATTTTTGGTACCCATTGAGATTAAGGGGCCAAAGGTGTTTTTTATTTGTTTTGGTTTGTAAATAACGAACAATAGCTATACAAGAAAATTCTTAATTAAATTCATGTTCTTCATCCTTTATGCATTGATGATCCTTGTACTGAATGACATGATAGGCATATCATTAATTATGAATGCGTATTTGAGAGCAAGCATCTTGACCAATCAGACGGATGATTGTCTACCATGCGAACCTTGCCACGATCTGTCTTCCCCAGGTCATTACGTAATATCATTTCAAAATTTATATTGTTGAATGTTGATAGTAAACTTACTAGTATAGCTATGCTTCATAGAATCTAATTGTTCTGAATGAAACAATTAATGAACATCAAGCTTGATCTATGATAAATTAACATAATAAAAAGTCTCAAAATCATATAATTTTTTTACTGCAGTATGCCCATGTATTTTTAGGTGTGACATTCTTCTGAAACGAAGGCTAGTTACCACAAAATGGTTAAATATGTGCAGTATATCACACTTAACACTCAAAACGCAGTAAAAGTCCAAGTCTCTGAACATTTTAGCAGTCTTAATTTCCATTTCAACATGACATTCGTCTGTAACAGGTGCATAATAACAACTGAAAATTCTTCTTACAAACTCTATATTTCTACATTTCACAAGATTTTTCAAATCAATCGCAGCGCTTTGAATGACACAAATGAATACTTACACATCTGAGTATGAGCGGAAGAGTCGCAAAGGCGACCCGTGTTTCATTCCCACCACTACGTACATGATGTCCCTCTAGTCCTGGTTCATGGCCTTCTATTTCCACTTTATAATCCTTCACATACACGTATCACCAAACTTTCATCACAATAGTCTACAATTATCATAGTTCACAATCCAAACTTACACATCAAATCTGTTTCAACTTCCAAAACAGAAACATCAATATTATTGTCTCAAGACATGACTGACAACACTTGCCTGGGAGCAGTTTTCATTTCTTTTTGATAGGATTAATCCGCTATCCACACACATCCATGATTCCATGTCTCCTTGGATTCAAGGTTTATTGTCTATTACATTCTACACAATCAAATATATAACGTTGAATATATAAATTGTTACATTATTGAGTTGACCTGGCCAAAGAGCACTAATATAGAATATATTGCATTCCAACACATAACTGAAAAGTCAATACGGCATCGATCTTTCCATTGTAAATCATAATTCCATATAAGTTCCAGCAAATAGTCATAATCAACACATAAAGAAAATTCCTAATTCTTGTTTGCAAGTTCTCTTTCCGAACAATCCATTATTAAATCAATGTGTGAATAATCCTTGATGATAGAATACGGATGGAAAAGGAGTTACTTTTGAATAGAATTAACACCTAAAGAATCACATGTCAATAAAAATGAAAAAGAGTTTCATTTGTATGACGCTAACACCTCAAAATAACATACACTTTTTAGTATTTGGCTTTCAACTGTGAGATACGATTTACAAGGTTACATTGAATCACTTTATCTTCTATTGTCATGAAATTTATCATTGTACACACCAATACATCACAAAAGAATTCCGTGTATCACTTGATTTTGGGATATGAAATATATAGACTATCCTTACTTAGACTACCCACATAGAGAGAATATTTCCACACACAAAAGCACCTGGTATCCCGCATCTGACTGTTGTTGTTCTGACAAACTCTAAGCCACTATCACATGATGAGGAATGGCTACTATTATGAGGCAAAGATGATCCCATACATCTTACCCCCCATGCACTACCTTAAGTTACGCTAATCCTCTTTCACCCTCGAAAATCCATTCGAAACGAGGCAGAGTGCATTATCCTCCCTTCACTTGGCATGAAGGGTTCTTGAAATCATTCCAAACGAAAGTCCATTCCAAAACAAGTCGGGCTAATATTCATACCCAAATCACTGCACAACAAAAAAAAGTCACAAATAATCTCAAATCCTTAATAAAAACAGGAGCCATCAATTTTTCAATTAAATGTTAATTTCGAATCAGTGAAAATGCTGAGCATTTTTGCATGTTTAGTTCAAAGCATTTACAAACATAAATACAAATAAACCAACTTGAGGTTGGCCACAATTAGCAAACTACTTGAGTCCGATCTTGACCACAAACAGAGGCGCGTTTCCTGAGACCATTATTTGGAGATATTTGGTCGAGTGTTTACACCACGTATGAGCCACTTCCAAGTCCATCGTGGTGATTGTAACGCATGCGTAATTACCAGCAAACATGCAAAGCACACGATCAACCTTCATGACCTATCCTAGAGTATTATTTTTAATGCCCATTTTCACCCAGACAAAATATTTTCATTTGAGTGGTGAAGCCTTTGTAGTGCGCTGTAAGTTAGAAATACGCCACGGGGAACACAAACATAATAAAGGTGATTATTGAACAGTTTTACAAGCAAATTTCCTATGGTTTCAATGAGCTAGATTTGGAATAGTGCAGGGCAATTTTCGAGCTCGCAAGAAAAACACCAAGAACAAAACCTGGATTTTCAAAGGAATCTGAAGAAAATGATTATCTATTTATGACCATATTTTTGCAACATTAGAAAAGACCAGTTTGAAATAAAATTCATTGACAACTCTCAAATTGCTATTTTCAAGAGAATAAAAATCGCAAGTAATAAGTATGTTGAAAGATGAAATTGCTTCAAACAACGACAATTGATGATAATTTTCAACAAGCTGACAGCAGCAATTTAAGAAAATGGACATCTATAATTTAGAGTGACCACCTATAGCAAAAACAACGTTAATTATATGAATAGAACAAAATATACAAGCTAGAACTATGTCAAAGTAGCCACCATTATAGAATTATATATACAGTTCTACTCTGTGTTTTCTATGGCAAGCAAACACCTACCACTGTATTGACATAGCTGAAGACAGGTTTTACAACCCTAAGCTTCCATTTTGACTGAATCAAGTTGCCCTGTCGGGACTCAAACACACAACCCCAAGGTTCTAAGACCAGACTGATAGAATCATCCAAAGTAGCTGCCTGTTAAAAGGTTATACGGACACACCATTTTCTCTATAACACCCAGCCTACATACTTGATCAGTTGTCATCTCAACCCAGAGGTCGTGTGTTCAATTCTAACCTAAGGACGGAAATTTTGGGAGGTCTAATTGTTCAGCCGTGTTAGGGTCTGCATATAACAAAATATACAGTAGAATCTCAACATCGTGAAATTGCTGATCTCGAAAGTTCTGCAATCATGAGGTTAGTTTGTTTTCCATTTAACAACACTATGAGCATATCAGTTGGTTTTCTCAAAAATGGGCTATGAGACTCAAGCATTTTACTATTATTATCCATAAAAACTTGAGATAATGAGTTTTTTTTTCTGTATATAATTTCTGAATGCACAACACATTGAGTTGAAGCACTAAGAAATGCCAAACAATTTGATAATATTAACAATCAACATGATAATGACATCAAAGAACTACAATCTGATTACTGAGAATGTAGTGTTATGTGACTATCAGGCATGATGTACAAGAACTCAATTTATCATTGTAAAATTGATAAGAAAGTATCTTTAACTGCAATATGTGCACAAACATTGTAACATTGATGTGAAACATAATTTTCAACTTTTACAATACCCAATGATGTCACAATTCAATTAGTGTGGTATTGTATAAACAGTGAGTTGGAAAAGTATTTTTTTTTGGTACACAGTGTTTATGATCTGGTGTAAATGTAATAAGATCCCTCTAGTATCGAGAGTCACTTTATCAACATGCAGACAGCAAAATCATAAGTTGTGTAAAACAAGGTGCTTCAACTATCCAAAATAATAACTGACATTTGGACATCCATATCAGATTTCATGCATTATTAAACAACAGAAATAAAATAACGTAGCTATCTTTCATATTGATTTCTTTGTCACACTTTGATGAGAAAATATAAATACAGCGTATATCTAAACATCTGTCTTTAGAACTGACAATACCAGAATTTAAATTGCTCATTACAACCCACTGTCAAGAACAGAGTCAAATGTTCGAATATGAAAATGTTCGAAAGCCAATGTTAGTTTTTAAATATTGGCCATCCTTTATGTAAATATTAGTATGGAAAAGAAGAATGATTTCAAAATCAGTATCACAATACCAAAGATGCAAACTGAATCTTTGTAAACACTCATTGATTCTTTACTTCTTTACATTTGTTCAACAGATCAGACTCATGGAGCAATTGATGAGTTTGATGAGCACAATTACCATATTAAGAATCAATTAAAATTAAATACTATAAGCCACAATGTCCTCATCATGAGGACAATGTCCAAACCGATTTGGTTCATTGCATTATGACTTTTGTACTTGATATGAAAGTGTTTTGAATTAAAAAGAATTATATCTAAACACGTTTGTGTTAATAAGGCTTGCTTCCTATCTAGCTTGAATCAACATTTTGAAACAGACTGGAACTCATTGTCTAAATGATGTTGCTGCACATCAAAATGAAGGCACAACAATATGCTCAGTAAATTTGCATGAGCAAAAAATACTTACGATTAATCAATGCTTCCTTTTACTTAATGAACACATTGCCAAGCATGATTACACACAATTGGTCAAATATGCTACAAAGTTCAAAGGCTACCTCATATTTTGATAGTATTTGTACACATTGATTGCATACAGAAGAACAATACAATGAATAACAGCAGTATCCGCACATTCCAATCCATGAATACCTTTCCAGGTAATTACATAGAAAAAAGCTCAGTGACTTGGAAGTTTAAACAGTTCAATATAGCACCAACAAGTACTGGTAATTGCAAAGGTTGCATTCCATTGTAATTGCCATTACTGAGATTTGCATATTTTGAATTAACTAATACATCTAAGCATGAATGTTTGCTAAAAATATATCAACTCATAACTTAAAAACTTTGAACTTGTAACTAATACTCTTCACCATACATATCCATAGCATCCATTGGACTAGAAATGCCATATTCACACAAATAGAGTTCTAAAATCATTAGAATTCTGTGACTAGTTTAAAATGGTTTTGTGAACAAAATATCCAGCAACTCTATCCAGGTGTTGTGCTAATGTTGTTTTGCTGTTTATTGCATGCATTCTGTTAATTGTATTTTTCCAAGAATCACAGAACCGAAAAAAATGCAGACACCACTCTTACTGCACAAGGTTATACTTGTTTTAAGTTAGGGAACCATTGCGGGATGGAAGACATTAATTTTCAGCAATGTTGCTACCATTCATAATAACCTGTTGTTCCCTGACAAAGCTTTGGCAAAGATTACGACACATCCTCAATCATAAACCGCACTTTTGGACTAACCACGCACAGACCAAAACTGTGTGGTGGCGTCCCAACAAATTGGAAGTGAATTGTTGCTGCAGCAACCACAGATACTACTAGGTCAATCTCCTCTCTATGATCTCAATTGCTATTTTCACGATTACAACATGAAAAATGATCAATGAACAATCTAAATTAGAATCTTCACAATCCCAACTAGCTTGAGATAGACACTTGCAGACAATAGACACATCAAAGGCCCAGGTAGATCAAATTTGGCTAAGGCACAGGCACAATTTTTTATGAATGAAGAGAGGATAACTACTGTCCTCTGAGACTATCATGGTGAATGCCCATAAAATCTAAAGGAAATCTATAAATCTTTCTCGCTGTTCTTCTATCTGGGGAAGGAGGGGGTGGGCCTGGGTATCAGTATAGCAACGGTCAAGGTAAAAGTCTGTAACTGATCACAAATTTAGCAAAGATCGCTTTTTGGGACGAATTTGTCTTCGTCATGAACTTAGCAGGAGCCACTTATGATTCTGTGACATCGTGTAATTTGATAACTTTTACATAACATCACTTTTCTTTAAGATAATGGTAATTTGAATTTATAACCACAGTTAAGGTTACTAGATGACCTTTAATTAAGTGCTCACGACAACCTCCTAAATCAGACGATGCACGTGACAATAATGTTCTAAGGAGAGTTAAATCTTTACTGATGATGATAATGAGGTGCACATGTTGCACCATGTGGTTGTATCAAATAGATTTATCAAATCAAATAACTATAATTCAAGTGGCTTGAAGATACAACGAAAATTTGGATTGCCCTCAACTAGCAAACATCAATTTTGTAAATATCGTAATCCAAAATTATTCGCAAAATTCCATTCTTTCTTTGCATATCCTATGTCTCTATGGATTACATTTTTATTACAAATCTATATTTGATCAATCTCACAGTAGAAAGCCAAATGTCCACTACCAGTTCATGTACCTGGTGATGAATTACCATTTGAATATCACAAATGCAATTAAGAAGCACCACGACATCTACTGCTCTTATTAGGTTCCTTATACCGATAAGAAGCATAAAAGGTTAACATCATTTAACCCCAATTAGACCTCTGCAATTATTTCTTCATGAAGAACGATTCATATTTCTAGCTTCTCCTCTTTCAAGCATTTCCATTTTAAGATACAATATCTCACTATGGTGTGGTCAGTGACTAGTGACCACACTCTATAAGTCTTCCTGTTCACACGGAGAGAGGCACTTGACACCTTCACAATACAGCTATCCTGTTTGGAGAACTGTAGCCAATTAGCCATGAATAAATAAAAGAAGCCCTTTAAACATCATACCATAACAATAGCAGGTTACATATTCACATTCATGAGCATTGTAAAAAGCCTGAAATGTTTTCTATTGTCAAATCAAATCTCCTATTTCAAAAATGTTGATCCTATTATCAGTATGAAATGAAACCAATACTTCACACACTGCTAATTCACATCTATACATTTAAAGCATAGCATCACTCTGAGTAATATCATGCAAGTGCAATATATCCTAAATTCTATCAATCACATCACTCATATATGTGACAAACGCCTCTCATTCTGTGTTCCAACTTGTCAATCATCACTTATATGCGTATCCATCACTTTACAAATTCACCAGCATTTATCATTTACAACAGACGTTCTGAACCCTACACAAACAGGCTAAGCCGCCCAAGAGTGTGCAAGAGTAGACTATAAATTCGACACTACAATTGTCGATCAAACTGCTTGCGTTTGATTTTGCATGACGATAACTTATCATGCATAGGAGGCCCCTCAAGTTCGCATACATGCGCATGCAGTGCGAAAATTACAGCTATACTGGGCTAATTATGAACGAACGATTTGCCCCAAGGGAAAGATGTGACATAACAGTACTCAATTTTGCATATTAAAATTTCTTGTAAATTACGGCATTTTAACAATGTATTATCATGACTTTTTTCTGTTATTGTAATCTATTGTTTTCTTTAATTGTTAAAAATATTCAGACTTTTTTAAAAAATTATTAACAGAATATTTCAAAATCTTTGTGCTTTCAGCATTTTGAATATACCAATTATTAAGAAAAAAACTTATCAAACAAGGAAAAATCATCATTATCAAGTTATCAATTCTTCGATATTTTTTCCAATAAATATCAATTATGGTCAAGTGTCAACCGTTTTATAAGAAATGCTTTAATACTACTAAATGTCCTTTTGCCCATGGGCAATGGGCATGTTCGTAAATTAATCATTGGTTTGGTTCACAGTTGGAATTTTCATTCATGCATCTACTTTTTGGTATATTTTATGTTAATTGTATTTATGCCTGAGAATCTCAACAAGGTCAACAATATACCGAATGTAATCAAGTGAAAAAATACATAATTGACATCTTTCAACACATTTATAATTTTCTCATTTTGCCCAAAATGTTTGGTCATGTCCATTCACAGTTTTCTCAAATTGTTTCCAGATGTTGGCTTCAGTTTTTATTAACTAACCGTTCTATTCGTTTATCTTAACTAATGGACATTATTTACAATTTTCCTAAATGTTTTAAAATATTGTAAATCATCATTATCATTATTTGAAAGAAACCAATGATCTAACAGATAAAAAATATCATTGTGAAAGAAAAAAAAGCACATTTTATTTTAGTCTCAAAGATCAACTCTTCGTGCAATGACCTCTACAATTTTAGAAACCAAAATAGTTCATTTAGTGACAAACCATTATGTAATGGTTGCATTTATTGCCCCTGTCTCACTTTAGTTGACCAACTTTCGCTTGAAAAACTGTTAAAAATAACACCAACAGTCAGCCATGATGTTATTCTACGAGGCAATAAGGACGGGTTCAAAGTGTCACAAACTCTCTTCCATTACACGTTTATGGCTGATTTGTCCTTAGTATCATTTCAACGTTTCTTGTTCAGGTAAAAGCAGATGGCACAGGCAAATATCTGCTTTCGGCCACAGTGATTTAACGAGGGTTATGATGCTACTTCGCACCACCTCAGCATTAGATCAATATTCAGATTTTGTGAAGACATAATCACCAAATGCATGGATTTCTAGTATTAATTAAGCTTCAAATGCAATAGTCACTTTGAACTTTGGCGACAATGGTCTAGTTCTGCACAGGTGGTGGATGTGTTAGTCCTTTCGATTTTCACCAATAGGCGTGTCAGTTTGGCGAATGAATGTTATATTCTTCAAGTGATAACTAGGCTCATATCAATTTTGAAACAAAATCACTATTATGAAAATAGAATAAAAATCTCTTCATCACATCTCTAAAGTTAAATATTTTACACAGATTTTGAAGGAAAATATATTATATAAAATTTTAAACAAAATCTACATCATAAAAAGAAGGGCAAAATCTCTACATGACACCTCTAAAATTAGACAATTTACACAGCTTTTGAGGGGGAAATTGCTAGAGGCTCATGAGATGAAAAAGCTAAGATTGGTTTGAACTAAGAGTAATTAGGAAGGAGGCAACACCCACCGCTCTCCTTCCATTTATCTGCAGGTACAATTCTGGTGCCAAGGAAATCATCAGCTAACTTTAGATTTATATAATTTTGAATAATATTGTTGAAAAACACAATCAAATAGTAGTATAATAAAGGGCATCGTACATGTATATTGTAAATGTCAATTTAAAATACCTTATCATGGAAGATGGTAAGCAAACATACCTGAAATTATACAAAAATCAGTCAATAAATGTTGCAAAAGAAATATTACATTTCAGTTAAAATATTAGATTATGCATTGTTATATAACTGATTAAACTGTAACATCAATTTTGAAGATTAATCTTATATAAAAAATTATGTGCAGTATCATTAGATGTATTTAAAAAAAAAGGTACAGCTGACAGATCAAGCTTCGAAGTTGGCAGATATGAAACCATTAAGTGTCTTTACAAAGTTATCATAATGATTTCTTTTGGCCAATTGACTTTATTAACTGGATGATTCATCACCATTTTTATAATCTGACTAACTATTTCTCCAGCGAATCATACACCGAATTGAAAAATCAAGTCTAGACCTAAATTTTCGAGACTGATAAATATTAGCTGTTGGCACAAAGGAACAACATTTTTTACATTAATTTTCCAATGGACCATTCATAATGCATTTATGGATGTCATTCATTTGCTGCAACGAAGTAGTTATAAAATTGATCAAGTGCGGCATTCCACAGAGTGCAATACCCAAATCACAGAAGACCTGACACTCCAATATGCTCAAATTATCATAATTATACATGAATTGACCAATAAAAGTAAATTAACAATTCCGTCAGAAGTATTCTAATACTGGCATGAAAATGCCAATAAGTTATTACTAGAAGGCGTGAAATAATAATATTTGTGCACAAGACCAAGGGTTTGGGAAAGTAGAACATCTACCAAGGTCCAAGATTTTTTAAGTCCATCCTTTTTATATTTTAAGAGGGAATCTCACTTATATGCAAGTGGTCTGTAACTTCTAAACTACTCTGCAATATATATTTTTATTAAAAAATATTTTAGTGTTATTATTTGATAAAAATGTGCACAACATTTTAGATACATAATTAGAAAGTTAGAGACAATATACTTTTTCAAATATACAGAAGCTTCATCTAAGTCAACCCAACCTTAGCACAACAAATCCGTAGCACTAGCACCGAAATGTTCCCTCCCGGTTTGTTCAAGCAAAATAAAATCATGAAAAATTCAAATGCAAAAAATGCTTAAATGCTAAAAGTTATGTTCACAAATGATAATCGATCAGTTATTCTTATGATATTGCCATAAAGTGTTATTGTTCCATAATGATTTCACTTCCTCCATATCATGATGTAAGGTGAACATCCAACCATATAACAAGGACGACTATCACTTTCATTCGACATTACAGACCCCCTCAACTTTTTATGATTGTGTTTTCTTATTTTTACGTATTTACATAGATATTTGTCCACACATAATTAAAACTCTCTTACAGTTTAGTCGATGTGGTAATGTCAACTAGATTGATATAAACACATTATAAAATTTATCATCGTAAATATTATTGACGATCTGTCCTACATGATATTCTCCTTTATGCAGATCCAAGTAAATTTGCAACCAAAACCACAAATTCACAGGAGATATTTTTAAAGCTAAGTAATGATATATATTCATTTTTGTTATCAGTATTGTTAAATGCATTCCGCAGAATAGATAATGTATTTGATACTTTGAGAGAATGTTAAAATGCATATCTGGCCAATAGTTTGTTCTACAGAACGAGTCCATATATTTGGCAGCGTTTTTACATTGTGTAATCGTAAATGTAAATGTATGTGTTTCATAGTCTGCTATCCATATCTCAGTGGACTTCACATTCACACCAGGTAATGAACATTGTCAATCTATTTCTTTCTCAACTCCATGGGGAGCATACAGCACATCAATAATATGGTGCAGATACATGTATGCTTATCACTCACATTAGCAGTCATTCGCCTGACCTGTACTTACTGAACTTATAACTTGTAGTGTATCAAGGTGCAGCATTCACTTGTTTATGGATGAACAAATACCACCAGACCTGAACAGGAATCGAACACACAACATTCTGGTCATGAGTCCCACTCCTTATCTACTTGGCCACAGAAGCTCACAAAGAAGCTCCATATCAACGAAACTGAAAAGATTTTAGCTTTGTCATTTACGGTTCATTACACGCTGTAAAAATTCCAAAATCCTACAAACTTTTCTACATGTATATTAACAGGAATAGCATAAGTGTCTTATCCTATTTCTGATATTACTACATGTAATTCCACACTGATATCGTTCGTGTCCTGCGCCCTTCAGACCTTTCTTATACACACAAAATTGCATGATATTTCTTCATGTCCTGAAACCTACATAATTTATCTGATCATTGTAAAATGTAAATGTGTTTATTTAGTGCAATTCACCGTTGTGTTGCTCAAGCCATCACAACACTATACTGGCTTTCCTCAACTCCCTGGGGAGCATACAATACTTGCTCCTGTAAAACATGGTGTTAATCAATCACATTAGTATTCATTAGTTTTACCTCTACCTATTCAACACATTGGGCTGTAGGCAATACCGGTATGTTTGTGATTTGGTAATGTCATGGTTGCATTTTCAAAAAAGCCAAGATCATGTAAATGACCACTCATTACATGTAGGTGAATAGGCAGATCCAGGGAGATCAGGTTATGTTAGCCATCAGCTTTTGCCCCCTAAAATATGTTACTTTCATGGGGTTTTAATCATGTTGGCTTGCACACAAACCCCATAAAATCCATTGGTTCATTGGTTATATGCCCCCATCTCAATCCCCACACACACACCTCCCCCCTCGTGCCTGGTACAGCTGTACTTATGGCTTGAAAAAAGTCCAATAAGTCCAAGTTCAAGTTCATTTCGCTAAAGGATCAGCCAACTACTGTGTTACATATTATTACGGTATGTCATGTTTATAATTCATATTTGGCAACATATCGTAGCTTGGAATGAGGCCCAAATTACAACTTTTTGATCATAAAAAAGTCATAAGTCGAGGTAGAGGAACAAATCTGATAATATTTATAATGCTCTGTTGAGCAGTTGATTTTATTTAATATGTTGCAACTCATTAATAGATTGATCAACTGATGGTGTATTGAAATTCAAAATACTATGCTTTTAATTGATATTGTTGAAACTCATCAAGGAACAATTAGATAAGTCTTTAATCAACTATTTACCAGTAAACTCTATATATCCGACCCAATCTTCTATCGACTCATAAAATCAGCTACAGGTTAAGTCATTATAACCATATTTCAGATGGCAGTTTTCTTAGAGAGTTATCCAGAAACCACACATAACTTTTATTATAATCTATTTCCAGTAGACTAATGCAACTTGGATGGTTGTGAGTTTCAGATAGTTCTAATAATGACTAGTTACGTATAATGATATATTCTCAAGTTCAAAAAATAATTTAAAAAGAATGACAATGAAAGAATATAAAAATCATTTTAAAGTACTTCACTCTGTTCAATTATCTTTTTATACAAAATCACACAGATGTAAAGTATATTTACAAAAATAAAAAATACACATTTAGATATTCCAAACAACAGGAAAAACTGGACGGTCTAACTAATATTCACTACCAAAAAATCGATGGAACATTTTGAATATTCACACGTATAGCAGTGATCTCAAACTTTGAGCAATAGTTTTCTTACCTCAGTTTTGATAATAAACTTTTCATTTTCTCTCTTTGATTCTCAGAACTTCTTGTATCCGATTTGTAACATTCATCTGATTTCACTTTTGTGCAAAATTCTCAATTCGTCCAATCTCATTTTCTAAATTGTATGCATTTGAAACATTTTTAATAATAAAGTAGAATTATGATTTTTTTTACGGGATCATGCATTAGCATGTTAAAAGTATTGAAATGAATGAAACGGCTCTAAAAGTCAAAAGAGGTTCAATTGCTCCCTGACAAAGGGTCTGTCATGCATTTTGTAATTCCATCACGATTCATAAGTATCCACAATTAGGGTTCTTACATGTACGTCTCTAGACCATAATAATATATTGCAGTGCTATAGTGGCAAGAAAAATTCTAAAAAACCATGTTAGAATGATCAGATTAGAAAGATTTGATCAGTATTTATGCTGTCTTGCACGACACTCACATAAATCACAAAGTCATTTACATAATTAAAAATCTGTGAATGAACATGTTGATTTAAAACACTACATGTCCGATTTCTGAGAGGAGTATCCAGTGACGTATCCATATATGCATACGGATGAAAAGACGATCTCTTCACTACAACTCAAACATCAACATTCAAGTCTGTGGAGTAGCGTGAGCTAATCAAATATAAATCTGACATACAAGGAGTCTTGAGGTCACAGACTTCAAAAGTCACTTTATAAATTAATAAGCTTCTGCATTCAGCATTCTTCTCATTATTTATTAGTTTGTACTTGCAACCTGAACACACGTGAAAGTAGAGGATAATGCCAACTGTAGGAAGATTTAAAATTTCCTGCCAACAGTAAAATCATTTGTATACTTATTGAATCTTTATTCTGATAAAGTTTTTAGCATTAAATGTGACTTCCTCTCTAAGAAACACTGCACAAAGTCAGATTATTGGAAGAAGTACAAAGTAGTAATACATAGTATTTGGTTTTCTTTCTCTCATTCATGTCCATAATGTGTCAGCGACCAACACCTCCCTGGTCTCCAGCCACACTAATTCTATTTATCCATTGTCATCATTATAGAATATTGCATAACTATCTGAAGGTTCAGCTTTTAGATCATCTTCACTGGACACTTTCTTCTGCCAATATTTACCACTACCTCTACCAATATTTAGAGACAGTTGCACCTGCGACAGAATTTCCCTAATCCATGTTTAAAGCGCGGGTCTAAGTCCTAAGACGGTAGTGGCCAATACATATACAGAGGACTGTGATCAATGCCTTTTGTTTGAGGATTGATAATCGTTGCAAACATTTCAGCGTGACACATGGCCTTTTTGTTGTGTCCACTATCGATATAAAAGGCTGATCATTCCAATAGCTACGACTCACAATGGAGATCTTTAGAATTCGCCACTTACAGCAATCTTTTCACACTCATTGTAACGTAATTGTTCAGACTGTTAAGCACGAGCACGTGTCGTAAAAGTCTTTGTTTGAACTTATACATTGTATTTATAAATAACTGATAGTTTTTACCAAAAGTTATCAACTATTTGCACTTAAAAAGGCACTGGAAGTTTCACAATACACATACCATGAAATGTTAAGTCAATGGATAGAATCATTTGTCTCATAAACCCTAACCAGGTAGATATGTGTGTGTAATTGGACACTCAATCTTGGACTATTTTCAATTCTATTGTTTCCTAGAAATCATACATACCCAGTATAAATATAAGAGGGCCTAAGTTCAGTTCAAACTTGATTAAATACTATCTGCTTATATATTATGTATTCCCTAGATTGAGATGGTATCTACCCAGAACAGGTCTACTTTAAAAACTGATTCTTGTTCATCGTGTTTTCTTTTACATCCATTTAATGAAATAATCATTTGATTTTATTCTATTAGAATTAGAAGAAAGATTCAATACACAAATGTAATTTTCATAAATGACTGTTCATTTTGCAAATAAATCAGTACATGGATATTATTTTAAGTATTTTCTATAAAAGTATAAAGTAATAAAAAGATATATACCTAATGCTTTCTGTTGTTACACAGAAAAAATATGATTTATCTTTTTATACTGAAAGTGGTTGGCGTTACACTGTTGCTAGAGTATCATGTGGTAGAAATTTTGTTGCATACATAGAAGTTGATATAAAACACAATGCACCCAGTATAACATCTTGGTGATGAGGCAAAGAAAGAATTAAGAGTTCAAGAGTACATGTATAAAAATCTCTCAGAAAAATAGGAAACTCAGTGTAACCACGAGAGTGTAAAGCATTGAACGATCAGTTATCACACTTTTTAAACTACATGTAATCATATAATCTGAAGAAGTTATCACACTTTTAAAACTACATGTAATCATATAATCTGAAGAAGTTATCACACTTTTTAGACTACATGTAATCCTATAATTTGAAGATACACACAAAAAACCCACAAAAAACAATACGTTATAAAATGACACAATAAATCATATATAAAAAAAATCCAGCCAATAACTTACTACCTTCGAAATGGACTTCTAGCCATTGTTCTCCTTAACTTATCCAGAGACAATTCAAAATTTTCAAGAATAAAATCTCTTTTCCTCATTTTCATAATTTGTTGCAGATAATTATTTTGTGATGCGCAATTTTGAAAACATGGTATACCGCATACTTGTACCACTGGTGTATTATTTAGTAATCCATCAGCTCACAACTCATACTATTTTCCTTTTTGAGTAACAATCCAAAATTGTTTTTCCTGCAGAACAAACTTTCCATTTGTCTATTTTACTCCCTAAAAATATCTGCATTCCTATGTTCGTGACATACTCAAACCGGCAAATTCACTTAAACTATAGCGGCACAGAGATTCATGTTAAACATCAAAAGCTTTCATTCATGACTCACTATTAAAGCCTCTGCATGCACTTTTGAACAAATTGTAAGCTCTAATTGGTAATGTTTGACATGTAACTGGCACTTTTCAATGAAAACTTTTATTTACAAACTTTTCCTATTCATATTTATGGATCTGAATCAGAGGCCACCTATGCATGCATAATACTGGACACCTTCATCAGTATACTCTTTACTTTCATGCTCAAGGATTTCTTTGACAAATTTACTATCCAACGATTTGTTGATTCCTGCTATAAAACCTACGACAGCATACACTGTAAGATGACCAAATACTTTTTTATGTATGTACATAATTAAAAATAAATTATAGAAAATATTATTTACCATGACACTTTGCAGGAAACCTAGACGTTTTGCAAATATTAACAGTTTCAGGTAGCTCTTTCGAAAAATCCGGCGTAATATTTCATATTGATTTGCAAATATGTATGTACCACACAGCATCCAAAACATATTTCTTTGACACACCCAAACATTTAAATTTGGAGACATTTAGTTGCATTTGATGATCCAAGGAAAAATTATCCTCTATAATAGTTATAACTCAACATGTATTCAATGAGCAATACATGTACTTGTCCCTAATCACGTTTACAGTTTGTTGTTATAATTTATAAGTATCAGTAAGAGATAATAATAGAAAAGTAAAAAACAATGTATCTGCACCATGATCAATGCCTCTTGGAGAACGTTTAGTTCAAAAGATCAAATCCATTGAGCAAACTCATTCCAAACTTTCAGTCCACAGATTCCCAACAAATATTTTGGTGAAGCCTAGATTAAAAGCTTTGTGTTAAAATGGGAAAACAAGATTAAAAAACTGCCTAATTTGCTGGATAAATATGGTCATAAAATCTTATTAGAAGAACAAAGATAAAATGGGATCACAAGCAGTCTATACCTGCATTTGTGGAGAATTATGACAGTAATATCATTATCCATTCAACGAAGGTATTCTGAACCTAGAGTTCAATACGTATGATGGCAGTAAATCAAAAGTGATAGTGATTCGAAATATTATAAGTGTGCAGATTTCATTCAAATTTAGGTGATTAATACAGTATTTTCAATTGAAAAATATACATGTATACCATTATTGTATAAAAATCAATCTCTGATTCAGTACTTACCTTTTCTTTTTCTTCTTTCTACCTGAAAACCGTTTGCTAATCCGAGCGAACATCTTTCCTTTTTGTTGCCAATCTATTTAACAAATGTCATTACCAAATGCTGTTTTGGTAACTAACACACTGTTTTACCCAAGATTATCCTTATTTAAAAACTGCAAATTATCGTCCAACCAGTGGATTTTTTGATCATTCATCATTTCACATCACTCTCCTGTTCAACACCTAAAAAATCAGGAACTTGCTTTGATCCTTCTGCTAATGTCTATCTCGTTCATTTTGATGGTTATATTATTGCCATGATTATGTCCATTTAAAGTTTTGTTACCTTTTCACTACATCGTGTATTCCGGAGCAGTAAAAAGCCAGTCTGCTCACACATCACAGCTCTAATTGCACAGAAAAATATGTGGTAAAAATCAATTCATCAATAATCAATCAGGCTTGCAAATGTGTTAAAATAACTGGTTGTGACATATGCCAAAAAAAAACACCTGGGTTACTTAAATCCCATTTTTTCTTTACAAAAAAGAAAAACAAAATCAACTAACTCCCACATGCTTTTCTGTATGCGAACAACATGTACATTTAGAATTCTATTAGACCTTCACATTTAAAACATACATGTACGTCACTATTGAACGTTTATCAATCCTGATATTTTGCTTTTGTTTGCAATCCATTGTTGTCTGTACATGTATTTTATTACTTGGTATTTGCTTACAGTAGACAGTGAACTGGACTGAAGAAATATTTGTTCACCAATCAGATAAGATGATTTATAATTATAATCCTTTCTTACGAAAAACAGCTTGAATTATTATCAATTATTATCAAACACTTCCTGTTTCACGCACAGAAAGTTAACTGTAATATGAAAAATACATGCCATGAGGTATTTCCTCAAGTCAAATATCCTGAACTCTTGCAAGGAATTGGAAATGCAAACGTTTCTCCATTAGAAAAGGATTTATGGTTGCTTTTTACTGAAGTGAATGCTTATCAATGAAAACTAAAGTTCGTTTTGATAATTCCTTGGTGACTTATTCACAAAACATCACTTGGAGTCTTAGATCTTTGTTTATCAGTCACTGCAGCACAACTTAGTAATGTTTATTCATTGATCTTGGACATACTCTAGACGTTCATCAGAATACACATACTTATTACATGTATGATAATTCCTACTTTTTATTACAAATCCACCTATGATATACCCCCAGTAGCCTGTGCTAAATTCGTGATCTGAAAAGCCTATTACAAAACCAACCCTTGCTGATTTTGTACGTTATACATCATAATCTTAATCCCTTTCATGTTTTATCGCTTATATTCAACTATGCATTTAATATTCTTGGTTTTAAAATCTACATGGAAAATGTTAGAACTCTGAAGCAAGTACATTAATGGATAAATAAGCATTTGTAACATTTGATGGTAAATTGATTAAACAAAAAAAATGCTACTATCACAAAATTATAGAACAGATTATTTGGAAAGACAATTAAAAACGTATTGGTCAAACAGATTTTAGGCTATGAGCTAACACATTCTAAAGTGTCATTATTTTATTGTTCAATCGTCTCAGTAATTCAGATTAATAACCCATTTAGAACATATATTGTTGATCTTGCAATACGTATTATCCTGCGTTTTATTGCTATTGTATCCACGACCATTGTTACTGGTTCCGCACAGCATTTAACTATAGATTGTACCTTTGTCTTGCACTATTCCCAACGTATACTCCCAACAAGGCCTATACCATTACCATTGATGGAAGTAATCGGTATCTTTAGATGAGGACATGTAAAACCGGTACTTCATAACCATGATTTGTATTGAAATTACAAAAATCAATGGTATCACCATATTTCGAATATTTTAGTGCACTGCACCCCATTGAGCTTTAATGTTCACTGCTGTACAAATATGTTCACCCAAAACCATATGAAATTCCTCGTTGCTTGACTGACAAAACTCGTTCATCCAATGTGAGTCACAATAAAATCTAAATAGAATATCAGTTTTCCCCCTATATATTCTATGCATCGTATTCACTTGGAACATTGTGCAATAAACTATAGGATTATATTATTATATACTTCCTGTATATATATGTAAGCAAGCCATACCTGCTACCTATATAATATAACGATGTCAACTACGCGTTGGCAATGCCAAGCGCTTAATCTCCTAATAAGTCATCTTCCTATGCTCACTATTTACCGCGATGGGGTGAGAAACTGCAAGGTGATGCTTGTCCATTGTGAGTCAGCCACAGGAGTTTACACCTGTACCATGTCCCACCCGGTCATGTCCATTTCCAATATGATACATTATCCGGTTCTATGTTATTACGTTACATATTAGTTCCTGCATTGTATACTGCGTACCTTCTGCAAATATGCGTTAGATACTTGTAATAGCTTACTCGTGTTACTGCAGGTATTAATGGTAATAGAGTTCTGTGTAGGAGCTCCTCTTCTTTAATATTTGATTCTAGCGATGAAGCTCAATAGATTCTTTGGCCAAATTTGGCATGTTACTTGTAAATTTAGGCATGAATATGTATGTTTTTATAATTATCTGGAAAAGTATTGTACTTCAGTAGGTAGTGTTAACGGGGTTTGAGTGGATGTCATTGCTTTTGTATAGATGAATATTTGACATAAAAACCTCTATGATATCTAATAAGCTCCACTTGTCAATTCACTAAATACTCAGCAGGGAGCTGCATTGAACAACACAATATGTGATTCAATATAAACTGATAACTGCTGTGTTAAACACGTATAATAAATGTAGGGAAAAATAATTGAAAACAGAAAAATAACTTTATTTTTCATTCAAAATGAAATAAAACCAATACCTGACGATAATATATTATCAATCTATTCCGCTTAAACTAAATTCATAATCTTAACTATCAGATTCATTAAACAATCAGACAGATGTGTAACTATAACCATTCCTGACAAAATTATAATGAAATGGGTTTAAAGAAGATTTAATGCTTAACACATGGAGACTAGCAAAAGGTGTAAAAAATATAAAACAACAAACAATTGGTATACTTTGACTTGATTCATTTCTGAAAGTTCACATAAAATTCTAATTTGTTTATTTTGTCACCTATTCTCCATTTTTCGTTTGGTCGTTTTCTTGTGGAAAATGTCAATAGTGGTTTCGTGGCATTGCCTCAAGTCATAATCACAGTAACCGATAGAAAATTTATTTGCCGTGGCCTTATAAATATCCAAACCTCGTCCAATTTTGATTATCCATCCATTGTCCATACGAATCTCGCGATCATGTAACGTCTCAGAGATTTCCCAATTTAATGCAACACCATACGACTGAAGACTTTTCTTCAAATCGAACAATTTATCGTTCTGCAATCTTTGCGCATCCGGATGGGAATCTGTCCCTGTTAACAAACTTATACTATTCAACTTACCACCACTTTTCTTCACAGCCAGTTCACAGAAACGCAAGAGATTGTAAATCTGGTGAACACTTCTAATATATGGATCCTCAATTTGAATGGAGGTGACTGTTCCATCAAAGAATCTCCCGAATAATGCTTCGTAGCTATGACCAGTGCTGTTGTTTGGGATATGAATCTGTTCGTTTTGTTTCCCTTCTTCAAGTTCTTTTTCAATGAGCTGTTTCAGTGTCTCTGCTCGTGACATATACTCCTCAACTTTGTCTCTGAATCGTTGTTTTTTGGCTTCATCACTCAACGATTTGATGACATCAAGCAAGAGTTGAATTCCTGAAATACATAAATTTACATGTAATCTATTGAATTTGATGAAGTGAACAAAGTATTTATCTTGCAAATATTGTAGGAACTTGCAGGGAAAGCAGTCAAATGCTCAAGATTGCAGGCTTCAAAGTGTAGATGAGCAGAAATGAAACGAACCATGTGATAAAAAAACATTGAAGAGAAGACATTATGAAATAACAAGGTTCTACTGTACCATAATTTAGTCTCGAGCAAATACATTTGTTAGATACCCCAAAGAGTAGTAGGAAGTTTGCATTATGTCATTCAACAAAAGTTATTTTTGACATAGGGAACGATCATAAATAATGATACCGAGGTGGGGGTGGGGGTGGGGGGGGGGGTGGGGGGTCGCTAAACTCTTTTATAAGCTACAGTATTTTTTTTTCAAATATTTTCTTTCAGCAATTGTACAGAAACGGAATAGCTATGTGGGGGGAGGGGATGGGCGGGTCGGGGGGAAGGCGTCCCTCAACTTTCTAAAATGTTGATGGGAGGTCGGTTAACTTTTCTTCGAGTCCCCAAAAGGGAGACCATTGGTATCCTTTTATGAAGTTCCCTTTGATTTTTTTAAAACCCGGTTTTAAACTTGAGATCCATAAAATTTTCCAAATAAAAAA
>CM032664.1:35234806-35314006 GCA_019095985.1 Streblospio benedicti | reverse complement strand
TCAATTTCCCCGTTTTTGGTTACGTTTTGGGTTTTTGCCTGGGGCCAAATATGTTTCCCCCCAAAACCCCGGGGCTTCCGTTGCTTGACTGCCCAAAATTTCGTTCATCCAATGTAGTCCCCAATAAATCTAAAAAAATATTTTTCCCCTATATATTTAGGAAAAATTCCGGGAAATTAAACCTTAAACATTGGCAAAAACTATGGGGATTATATTTTCCAATATTTCCCCTGAAATTTATGAAAAGCAAACCATACCTGCAAACCTAAAATAATAAAACGATGTAAACTTCGGGCGTTGCTTTCCCAAAAGGGGCTTAATTTTTCCCCTAATAAGTCATTTTCCCCCAAATCTCACTATTTACCCGATGGGGTGAAAACTGAAAAGGTGATGCTTGTCCTTTGGGAGTCAGCCACGGGGTTTCCCCCTTTTCCCAATTTTCCCCCCGGTCATGTCCTTTTTCAATATAAACATTATCGGTTTTTTCATTCTAACATATTAGTTCCTACGGCATTGTATACTGGCGCACCTTCTACAAATATCGCGTTAGATACTTGTAATAGCTTTAAATGTTACAGGTATCAGCTTAATAGAGTTCTGTGTAGGAGCTCCTCTTCTTTAATATTTGATTCTAGCGAGCGAAGCTCAATAGATTCTTTGCCCAAATTTGGCATGTTACTTGTAAATTTAAGGCATGAATATGTATGTTTTTTTATAATTATCTGGAAAAGTATTGTACTTCAGTAGGTAGTGTTAGGGGGTTTGAGTGGATGTCATTGCTTTTGTATAGATGAATATTTGACATAAAAACCTCTATGATATCTAATAAGTCCACTTGTCAATTCACTAAATACTCAGCAGGGGGCTGCATTGAACAACACAATATGTGATTCAATATAAACTGATAACTGTTGTGTTAAACACGTATAATAAATGTAGGGAAAATAATTTGAAAACAGAAAAAATAACTTTTATTTTCATTCAAAATGAAATAAAACCAATACCTGACGATAATATATTATCAATCTATTCCGGCTTACACTAATTCATAATTTTAACTATCAGATTCATTAAACAATCAGACAGATGTGTAACTATAACCATTCCTGACAAAATTATAATGAAATGGGTTTAAGGGGACTGTGAACTCCTTTCTTAGGATTTTATTAAACTTTGATTTTCTCACTTATTGCTTCAATTTTATTACACCTTATTTTGTAGATAATTATCCCCAATCTAATGACACAACATGTTTGAATTGTATAGATTGATGAAAAAAATTTTTTTAAAAGCAATTAATGAAAAAATGACAACTTTGCCTGCGAAGCATATAACTGATAGTAAAACATCGAAATGACCAAAATCACTATTCAGTTACAAAAATTTGTATATTTATCTAGAAAACCTTGCCTCAAATTTTTTATATTTTTCCTATTTATCATTTTACATGCATTTTAAGTTTTAAAACCACCTATTTTTATTTTTTCTTGCAAATCAATACAAAAACGTTCATAATTGATCAACGAAATAAAAAATCAAAATCCCTAGTAAGGTTTTCTTCAGAATGCATGTATCTTCAAATATATACACGTTTGTGAAAATTTGATTTCATGGTTAAGGAGAAATATAAAAAGAAAAAATCCATCCACTATGCAAACTTAGTTTTTGAGAAAATGGGTTTAAACATGGCCTATTAATATACATTGATAGTAGTTGCTGTCTATAAAATGTATCATATAAAGAAAAACTATTGATGATAAAGGTTCATTTTAAAAAAGATGTTGTTCTTTATCATTTATAGCATACAAAACATTGAAAATGTAAAAATTTAATTTTTAGCCCATATAACCTTATAAGCCTGCAAAGAATGAGTCATTGTTTTTTCACTCCAGCAGTCTTTACAAAATGCGTTGTAATGGGAAAACTATTGAAGATAAAAGGGTTGATTTCAAAACATGTTGTTCTTCATGGTTTAAAGTATAATAAATATTAAAAAGCTGAAAATAGAATATTTTTCCCTTAAAGAGTTCACAGTACCCTTAAAAGAAGATTTAATTAGCAACACATGGAGATCTAGCAAAAGGTGTAAAAATATAAAACAACAAACAATTGGTATACTTTGACTTGATTCATTTCTGAAAGTTCACAATAAAATTCTAATTTGTTTATTTTGTCACCTATTCTCCATTTTTTTCGTTTTGGTCGTTTTCTTGTGGAAAATGTCAATAGTGGTTTCGTGGCATTGCCTCAAGTCATAATCACAGTAACCGATAGAAAATTTATTTGCCGTGGCCTTATAAATATCCAAACCTCGTCCAATTTTGATTATCCATCCATTGTCCATAGTACGAATCTCGCGATCATGTAACGCCTCAATTTCCCAATTTAATGCAACACCATACGACTGAAGACTTTTCTTCAAATCAAACAAATTTATCGTTCTGCAATCTTTGCGCATCGGATGGGAATCTGTCCCTGTTAACAAAACTATACTTTTCAACTTGCCACCACTTTTCTTCACAGCCAGTTCACAGAAACGCAAGAGATTGTAAAATCTGGTGAACACTTCTAATATATGGATCCTCAATTTGAATGGAGGTGACTGTTCCATCAAAGAATCTCGAATAATGCCATTGAAGCTATGACCAGTGCTGTTGTTTGGGATATGAATCTGTTCGTTTTGTTTCCCTTCTTCAAGTTCTTTTTCAATGAGCTGTTTCAGTGTCTCTGCTCGTGACATATACTCCTCAACTTTGTCTCTGAATCGTTGTTTTTTGGCTTCATCACTCAACGATTTGATGACATCAAGCAAGAGTTGAATTCCTGAAATACATAAATTTACATGTAATCTATTGAATTTGATGAAGTGAACAAAGTATTTATCTTGCAAATATTGTAGGAACTTGCAGGGAAAGCAGTCAAATGCTCAAGATTGCAGGCTTCAAAGTGTAGATGAGCAGAAATGAAACGAACCATGTGATAAAAAAACATTGAAGAGAAGACATTATGAAATAACAAGGTTCTACTGTACCATAATTTAGTCTCGAGCAAATACATTTGTTAGATACCCCAAAGAGTAGTAGGAAGTTTGCATTATGTCATTCAACAAAAGTTATTTTTGACACTTAGGGAACGATCATAAATAATGATACCCGAGGTGGGGGGGGGGGGTCATGGGGGGGGGGTCGCTGAACTTTTTTGTCACTGAACTTTTTTATAACGCTACGGTATTTTTTTTTCAAATATTTTCTTTCAGCAATTGTACAGAAACGCAATGGCTATGTAGGGGGGGAGGGATGGGGGGATGGGGGGGGGGGCGTCCCTTAACTTTCTAAAATGTTGATGAGGGGTCGGTTAACTTTTTCTTCGAGTCCCCAAAAATGGATGACCACCTCGGTATCCTTATTTATGATAGTTCCCTTAGATTAATTTGTTTTACTCTGAGATACCATTAAATAAACAAATTGCATGATCCATTAAAATTTTTTGACCTTGTTATAATATTAAAAGAAAAATGCATTACATCAGTGAAACCCCACTCAAAATAACAGATAATAGTAGCAACAACGAAGTAAATATAACAAACCTTCTCGGTAACATACAAGAGCTTCAGTAAATCGCTTCTGGGTATCCAACTCTACAGCTTGCTTGAGAAGACTCACCTGCGAATCATAGAAAATATATCATAAAGACATAATAATTTAGTAGATTACACCATAGTGTATTACTATATACACTAGTATGACAGTTCAACTTTAACTAATCTGTGGTTCAACTACTAAAAAAAGTAGCAGTACTAGTAATTGGCATTGGTAAAAAAGTGTAGACTCTAAATGTTAATTAAGAATTTCATTTCAGATTTTTATTCTAAAATAATTTCCTGTAAAATTTACCTAAATTATTCTAATGTTCTTTGTATTTATTATCAATAGCTAGTAATGTATATTAAAATAATTATAAACTTACCGCTGATGCTTCGATCCCAGCACTTCTGTCAGCCATTTTATTTTAGTTTCCCTATATTGTCATCATCATAGATTTACACTATCACATTCACAAAAAATGTCATATTAAATTCTTTCTTTTTGAAAACAGTTCATTTACACACTATTTCTATTCATATTTTGCCTTTCTTCTGTTAGTGCATTATCCCATAGGCAAAGAATATTATTTTAAATCCAATTTCTTAAATGAAATTTGTTTCTTTTTTTGCATGTAACTTCACTAATTTAAATGAAAATACATATTTGTATTAAATACAAGAAAATACTAATTTTGATTTATATTACGCATAAATGATTTTTAGATAGGACCAGTAAATTTCTTTATTATTAGTTTTTAATTGTGATTTGTTTTTCTACACTATGCACTCCATGCAGACTTTCATATACAGTAGAACCTCTCTATTGAGACCACCTTTGTAATAAGACCAATTTTCACGGTCCCAAACCATCATGAAGCTACCAAAATGAATCTCTGTGTAGAGACCACCTCTCTATTGAGACCACCTAACACTGGTCCCAAAAGTGGTCCTAATAGAGAGGTTTTACTGTACATTATTTTGATGAAAGTTAATAGTACAAGAAAATGTTGTTTAAACGTTACATACTCTCATTGATGATTCTGCTACATTTCGCGTTGCATCACATTTTGATAACATTTTAAACCTATGAGTTCTCTATAAAGAAATCAATAAAGAAATCAAAAGTCCACAAAAATCCCCCATCATGGTCTACAATGAGAAGACTGTGAACTGTAACTATTATATTAGTGGATAATCACGAATAGGTGATATGGCCAATCAAGGTTAAATTGTTAAACATAGAAGTATGCCAGAGATTTACTTACAATAAACTTGTAGATCTAAATAATTAAAATTGAAAGCTTTTGTGGACTTTTGTGACAGTGAAAATTGTGTTTTTTTTAATAGAGGTGGTGTTAACAGGTGGTTCTGCTGTAATACAAATAAATGATCATTATTACCTTTGGAGAAAATGATCCCTCATTCTAGTTACGTATCCCATTATTGCATTTTCTGACAGTATGCAGCCAAAATGTTGTTAATATCCATAGTTGTAATTTTTCATAAACTTTGATATAGAAGCCATGTAAATGATTCACCACCACCTATAAATTATCAAGCTAACAGTTACAATTGTCATTTTAACATCTTCACTATGCCTCGAGCATACTTTTAAGCAACGGCTAACTTCAAGACGTTTGCTGAATCCAAATAGCCATTAATTACAATCACCAATAGATCATTAAAATTGTATAGTACAACTTCATTATTAACTTCATTATTAATTAGATGCAGTTTAAACACACAACATATTTGGCAGCAAGTTTTATGCACGAGCCAAAATTTCTGGATAGAGCAAGAATTTCTCACAGTCAATTCTGTGCATGTACAATTATATGTAGACTGTTGCAAGCTGCGCTAATGTGATATAACAAGGAATTTTAAAATAATTATTTTTTATCATTTTTGCTTTAAAATATTAATTTGTTGTTACAATAATGATAATAAAAATCAATTGGTCTTCTATGGCATTTATAAAGTATATTACTAAAACAGAACTAAGTGATGTGATGGCCTAGCCTTTGGTTGGGGGAAGACATTGAAATTATGATAAATATTCATTACAATTATCAATTAATATAACAAATATCAAACCAATCTCAGTATTATCTTACAAAATGAAAGGTGTTAAAAGTTTAACTAAATTGTGATACAAGACACTGGGCCATGTCACAAATATAGTGTACTTTCACAATTTTTGCATACAAACGCACACTTCAACTCGCATAAGCAGCTTTTATGATATAAAACAAAATGTATTTGAGCAGAGTGTTTGGTGGATTTAATATGTTCATCAGAGATGTGCTATAATCTAATAATCTTGTCTTGAAAATCTATAAAATTGTAACATAGTCTGTACCATTTTGATGGACCAAAATCTTTAATGATCAAACCTCAATTGAATTTACCAGTAGTAAAATTTATCTTAATTAAAAGACCATAGCACGGGCATAGAATATTCTATGAAGGAGCAATATTTGAATGCAAGTTTTGCTGTGAGCGAAGTACTTGACATCTACAGTAGAGCCTCTATATTAAGACCACACAATGGTTAGCCTCAAGTGGTCTCAATAGAAGTGTGGTCTTTTTAAGGAGGTTCATGGCCATCTCTTTAATCAGGTGTGGAACTATGAGAAATGTTCTTATTATAGAAGTGGTCTCAATAGGAAGGTAGTCTGGATGTTCATTGCCGTCTTTTTATTCAGGTTTCGGTCCAAAGTATAATAGCCTTTTTTTAAAGGCAATCTTGATAGAGGGGTGGTCTTAATTAATTAGAGGTTCCACTGTACTCTATTTGTTGCAAAATACTTGTTTTATGAGCAAATACAATCGATTGTTACAATTAACCCTGGAAACAATATGTGCTGGCAACCTCTTGTCTGAGATTGCGATTACAAAACAGCTCATAACTAACTTCTCATGTTTACATAAGAAAATCAAACATTTTCTGATACCTTTTTGTACTGATATCAGGCATGTTAATGAAATACAGTTGAACCTCTCTATTAAGACCAGTTGAGGATATGTCTTCATGAAGTCTAAATGAAGAAGTACATGGTCTTTTATGCCAGTTTGGGTCTCATCATATTTGTCTCATTACAGAGGTGGTCTCTTTATAAAGGTGTTTTGTTTTTGTAGGCTCTAGTCTGTATGTCAAAAAAGGAACATTCAGCGACCATTCATGACCAATATTTGAATCCTCTTATGGGATTTTTTTTTGTTCACTGAACTAGTCAGACATTAGTCCAAAGTATATGGACATAATTTATTATATAGGGTTATATGCCGGAGGAATAATGTTAATTCTTTTATTGCTAATGACTTTTTCATATCACCTCACGTTTGTCAAACCCAACTATACCAATGCTTTTAGAAAGATAATGGCACAAGTTCTGATGACACTAGTTGTAAATAAAACAGCAGATAGCACTGTGTTTGCCATACAAAGTTGGTCAAAGTTGTCATAATGCAACCCATGCAACTTCAAACATAAAAGAGAGCTGACAAAAGAGAGCTGGTACATGTACATGTACTTGAGAACAGAAACATCCTCTCTATTTTGGGCGTAAGTCATTCAATTCATAAGTGATTGAAACTAAGCCCTCATACAAACTCCCCACTATTTTGTTGAACATTTCTGAAGGCCTATTAGCCAATCAGGTCATCAGGACTGTGACATTTTTGGTTCAGTACTGTTGGCAAGCTTCACAGTTCAGCTGTGGTAAACACATTGTGATTGGTTGTTCATTGTTTTTCTTGCTGGTGTTCTGACAGGTTCTGTAGCACTAACCATTTTCAGACAAGTCCTCATGAATATTGGTGACTAGGCATACGGGAACATACCGCAAGCCTAAACCTATAGATATTACAGCCTTCAGACCATTTCATCCTGAGCATGAGGGAGGAAAGGCGCTGTCAATGGGGCAGGTCGTATCGTCATCATGTTAGGGATGAGTTGGCTCAACATCCAACACCAGATCCGATTGAGATTCGAACTCATGACCTATTGTTTTATCCTAAGTGTGCACGTGAGCAAGATGATCTCTTTATAGAGATGGTCTTAGAGACTATACTGTTAAGGGCATTGATCCACAGATGCACGGTTGATTGAGAAATGGCCTCTTTGTATACAGGTTTGTGAATTGGGACTCAAACTTATGACCTAAATGTTAAAAAATGTATTTGTTTGTTTAATGTTTATGGTCTTCTTTCCCGCTATGCAGGCTCAGACGACTCTATATTCACACTAGGTCATTGGCACCCTTGTCACACTATATCTTTCTCAATACCCTGAGAAGCGTACAACACATTGCAACCGTAGCACAGACGCGCTTATAAATGGACATCAGCTTTCACTTGCCTGGCCTGTACCTCTATTTGACGCGTAGGTGCCATGGAGCAGTGTGCAACCTGTTAGAGATGAGTTTACCCAACAGCTGTTACCCAACACCTACCGCCAGACCCACATAGACAGATCCAGGGGGGGCACAGGGGGAGCGCTCCCTCCCTTTTCCCACCAAAATACTTCATTTTCATAGGGTTTTTTACACATCTGCCATCGATCGCGCGTACGAAACCCATGAAACCCCTTAAGTGTGCCCCCCCCCCCTTTTCCAAAAACCTGGATCTGGCATTTAGACCTGACCCGGGATGGAACCCATGAGGTTTGTGAATCGGGACTTTAACCCCTGACGTACCGTTTGATCGTGAGCGTGAGTGTGGAGAAGGCGCTGTCGATGAGCTGCTCGGCCTCGTCCCGCGACCTCACCCCGACACGGTTCACCAATAGCAGCGTGTCGCCCGCTCGCAGCGACGTCGCGCTCCGGTGGTCACCGTCAACCTGCAGCACGGAGAGCACGAGTGACTCTACTGTCGTAGTTTCTCTTATGTTTGATGAAAATACTTGATTCTGATTGGTTGAGAGGCGGAGTGAAAAGATTTTGATATCCTACATTACAAAGTTTTTCAGACCTGACATGATGAATAAACATCTAGAAAAAAGGGTTATTATATGAGTGGGGGTGAGAGATTAGATCATCGCTCACTGAGTGTGGACTTTTACAGAACTCGTTGGCTGTGCTCAGTCAAACTCCACGCTCAGTGGGATATTGTCTGATTTCTCAGTGAGAAGAACGCTTTATACACTTGTTTTCTAATGGAAATATTTGCGCACGATGGTAACACCAAACCAGCCACCAGGTGGCATAAATAAATGGTGTATCAAAATAGTTACTAAAATCTTCATACCATTGCGACCGCCAGGGAGCATGGATACCTGTTAGTCTCAATCAACCAGACACTGTGATACTACAGCGAAGCAGTCGGAAATGATAATGACTGATTATTGTTTCTCTAAATAATTCCTATAATGCAATTGATTGTAGCCACCTGGTTGCTGATTATGGTACTACAAAAGTCGTAATCGTGTATACAACACACAGTTAGAAATGAAGTCTATTACCATAGGAAACTTATTATCTTGATATTGCTTATGTTGAATTCTATATCATCTCGAAGTTAGTTTAGCTAGTTTCATTTCCCTTCAACTACATTATGAACATATATTAGCTGGTTATTTCAAATATTGGCATCTCGAGCATTGTAGTGTGTTCTCTCTACAGCTTCAAGATGATGAGTTTCAAATGTATATATACTATATAAAGGTGTTACCTGGGTTTGCGTGTGGTAAAATTCCTGTTTTAATCATTTAATCATTGGGCAGTCTTGACATTCACAGCGACTTCCATATAACTAAAGTGGTTTTGACTTTTGAATTTTGTAAAAGGTTTTTCGTCATGAAATGTGGCTTTCAAAGATATTGGATGACGTTATTTGAATGAATATTTTGAACATAATTTAAATAAATATTTCAACTCTTGTAAGGGTATAAGTAAAAAGTAAATTCTATTGGCGCAAAACTATGAATTGGCATGATAAGATTTTACATTGTTTAATATATTACAACTCAATGAATACATGACATAACACTTAAATAATGCTAAACACATTCATTATACTTTAAATACCTCCTTTAAAATTATAAAAAGCCAACCTATTTTCCCTATCTTTCAATTCCACGACGTTAGAATAACACTCATTTCATGGTATACGCCATTAACCTATCAAACGTTTCAAAGAAAACATTTAATAGATTGTCATTCAATGTTTGCGAACATTCCTTGACACATTAAGTTTTTGGGACGGACTATGGATTTTATAGGTTGTGTCAGATGTATTTCAGTGTATCAAAGCAAAGACATGCTTTTGTGTACGACACTTCTATACCTACATTAAATAAATAACTCTTTAGAATTTATATATTTGAAATTATAATGCAAACTGATTTTAACATACTTTTGATACTGCGCAAATAAACTTACAGGGGTACATACAATTGCTTCTCCATGTAAGCACCTATATTCAGATTTTTTGTCAGTTTAAATGTTTTGTAAGTGATTCATTACGAACCCTAGATCTGTTGACAAATAATTTAGGGATATGCTTTATATGATGATAGTATTCTTTATGATGTTCGTATGTTTCATTTCATATAGATACATAAAGGGAATAAAATTTCAACTGAATATGTATAACCTTGAAATAACACTTGAAAAATACCATTCAAACACCTCAATCAAAAATACAAGTTTAATCAATAGATAATTTATGCTAAGTAGTATACATGTAACATAAAAATTTGATACATATAATGTGGCCATAGTCTGTCCCATAATTATTTCTACAGTTTAAATAGCAGTTTCAGGACTCTATATCGTAGTTACTGGCAGTCCAGTGCATTACAATGATAAACCATAGTGACCCTTGACCCTACCACAAAAGATTACCAGTACATAACGTTGCATCTACGCATTTTATGTTGACAGAAAGTAGACAGAAAGTAGGAGAATATCAATCAGTTTTTAAGATTGCCACATCGCCTCATCTGGATGTGAACAGTTGAATTCTAATATGATATGAACAAAAAATCAACAGACACCTCGTCACTAGCTATATCACTTACATGTGAACGTCCATTAATGCTCCAGCACATGTGCTAAAATTGCCTACCTATCTCTGTACTAGACAATATAGTAGAAAATCTGATTTCAATGTAGAAAATTTCATTTCAAACTTGCTCTGGCAATCTTTACCAATGTTTGACTATTAGAGTGCTGGCTGCAGAGCAAATGTGCTGATTTGGAGCCGGAATTCAATGTTACCGTGCTTGAGACTCTATACATTTGCACCAAGTCATTGGTAGCATCCTTGTCACACTATATTTTTCTCAACTTCCCGTGGAGCATACAACACTTGCTACTGTAGCGGATGGTGTTCATCACTCACATTACCATTCAGTGGCATGACCTGTACCTTTTTAACATGTGTGTACCATGCAGCAGTGTACAACCTGTCAGGGATGAGTTTGCTCAACAACCAACACCAGACCCGACCAGGACTTGCAGTCATATATCATCTTCTGGTCACAAGTCCAACTCCCTATGCATTGGGCCATCATTGTATGTGGTAGACTACCACCTGGAGTGTCTTTGTTTCACCACCTGTCAATGAGCAGTTATACAGTAGAACCCTCTATTAAGACCACCTCTCTAATAAAACCACTTCTACAATAAGACCATTTCATGCAATCCAAAACCTCCATAAAGAGACTAACAGCAACACACATGCAGAGATCACCTCTCATTTGAGACCACTTGAGGCCTGCCTGCCACTGGATGGTCTTAAGTGAGGGGTTCTACTGTATTCCAGTTTTGTAGATACTTTTGAAATGAACAATCAAAGGATTCATTGATTCACTATAGATATATCATACTTTCTTAGACCACCTCTATTTTAATACCACTGATGAATGTTATAATGTCCGTAAATACTACATGAGAATACCTAGGTGAATTTTCATGTTTTTTCACAATCTTTCATTAGAATACACATTTGGTCTTTGCCAAAACGGAACGTACCAGTTATCTTGATTTTGGTGATAGAATCAGCTACGTAATCATTTAATTAGACCTAAGCAGAATTATATATAGTTTATCATATGAATCCAGGTGATAAATATCTGGCATTATCAATTATCAAAGTTCACATGAAACTGTTTCCCAAGCATATAATTAAGGGATTAAAGGGAGCATTTGTCAAGGTATATGATCATTCAGACTGAAGTTATGGCTTAACTGATATATACGGAGAAATCTGTCCTAGTAAACACCTTCAACAAGACACTAATGAGCACTATCAACACTTCAAAATACCTTTCTACCGCTTCAAAAATGTTTGCACTAGTCAGGAATTAGTTTGTATAACATCTTGAAGCATAATACCTGTCACTGGCAATGATCAAACCCAAAACCTTTGTAATTCAATGGTAGATCCAGGTTTTCTTTTAAAAGAGGGAATGCAAGTAGTATAGTGGGTTTCATGGGTTTTGAACATCGTAAAACGTGAGGATGCCAAAAAAAATTAGTTTTTTTAAGGGGGAATGCATGACCTATGCATCAGACAGTGAGCAATCATAGCTCAGCGACAAGGCATTACTTTGAAATAATGTATGTACTATCAAGCTAATACCTTAGAACTACCAGACTCATTGAAGTGAACAACTACATGTTTAAAACTTAATGTTCCGATCCTAACAAGGTTTCGAAGCTTTAGAAAATGTATTAAAAAATAATATATCTGATCATTGCCTTCTGATAACCTAATGGCATTTATACGACTACTAGCCACAGACAGACACTTTACTGCAAGCTACCATTTGAAAATTATTCTCGCAAACTTTGAACATAGCAAATTTACATATGGGTTTTTATGTTAACTGAAGGGAACATACATAGGCTATTGGGCAGAATATCAAATAAACTTCAATGGAATGTACACTGATTTATCTTTTTTTATACTAACACAATAGGCATTTGATTTTTCCAAATGTTTAACAAGCCTGAAATCTAGGTATGTTATATTTGCTTATCAATTAACATTCACGACGTCCATCCTGTAGGAAGGCATGACATGCATAATGTGAATCCCAACATGTCTTTAAGAAATAGTTATTAAAAAGATAAGATCTATGATTTTATGGCCTTAAATTAACACTATATATTGAACATCATGTTCTTCAGACTGACATGCTTAGAATTTTGCAATGCAAAGGCAAAGACGTGACACATAATTGAACTGTGGATGTGCAAATAGTTGGCACATTTTTTTATGGTTTGGCGTACTACCCAAGAAGCACTATATCTTACTACATGCAAGAAATATGCAGTGACGTAATGATTCATGCACCAACATAGAGTTGTAAAAACGGCACCCAGATGTAAAAACATCTTTCATATTGCACAATTAACATTTATCAACGATCTCTAAGTTCAGGAAAATATTCACTTCTAATGTGACTTGAATTAATAACGTTTTGCTGTCTATGACTGATAGCGCAAGAAATTCTAATTGATTTTATCACGTGAAAGAAAATAATATAGTTTGTGGCTCATGTTTCGTCCATCAATATCAATGACATAAAATAACTTCTTTTACAAAAGATTATAAAACCATACATTAATTACAAGGACAGAAAAACTTAAAAATGCATTTCCTAATATGCATAAACAGTGTAATCAAATAATTTCATCTGCACTTCTATAATTTGGTGACGTCATATTATGGCAAGAGAAATTACAGGACATTTCGCTATCTGAGTTTCAAAGGCTATGTAAAAATACCACTTTATTGTAAAATAACTGGAGCATACAAACCTTGGCAATAAATACTCTGGACGCCATCCGGATCCCTCCAATCCATCCTGGACTCATCCCTTTTGATTCCTCATCAACAGTGAAGCCCCAAGGAGCACCTCCCCTGAGTATCACTTCTCTCGACTCATCTGCATCTTCCTCAAATGATTCCCCCAAAGTCCTACTCAGATTCGATGTTTTTTGCTCCGCTTCAACATTCCCAGACCCTCCTTGATCATCTCTAGAAGAATCCGTCTTATCACTTAAGTTTCTAGAAGAGAGATTCCCAAGCGATTCTCCCCTGAAAAGTCCCCGTTTTTTGAAGCGTGATCCACCAACAAGGTCTTTCAATGAACCAAGAGCCCCAATAAAATTTTTGAAAGATTTATGAGGCAACAAAGGAATACTTTTGCGAGGGCTTTCCCTCACTGACTGACTGTGCTTTAGTGGGCTATGATTGATGACCTTATTTTGCTCCGACTTGATTTCAGGGGAAGATGTGGCTTCCAGTTCCTTTGTTTCCTGGAGTGCTGGCAACGCTAGGTTGGGAGGTAAAGAACGTCTGAATCCTACTCTGTGGGGCTCGTAACCACTTACATCTGTACATCTTCCACACTCATTTTTATCAACAGGCTTCTTTTTTCTAAGTTTTACAGGTGTAGTTTCATATTTACCATCAGCTTTATCACTGCCCTCTGAAGCTAGTTTGTCCTTGCCGTCTAAAGATTGCATCACATCAGTATTTTCAAGACCTTTGGTAGAAATATTATTATTTTGATCATCTCGTTGCTCAATAGAGTCATTTAAGCTTTTAGATGATGATGGCAAACTTGAACCAGGTTTTGAATAATGATTGTTAGAATCTTTGTCCAATCTGGATTCACTTTCAGTATATTGATCTTTTATAGGCTCTACCTTTTGTGGCAACTCAAAGCAATCTTCCGCGGTGGGTGCCTTTTGTCTCTTGACTGGCTGTCTTGCTGAATGACTCCTTCTCAGCATTAACTGGGTTGCAATTTTCTTCTCATTAATTCTAGCTTGTGAAATGTCTAAAGATGTAAAAGAGGACCTTACATTAATTGAAGCTGGTAAACTCTTCCTTTTTTGATAATTTTTCCAGCTGTAAGGATTTTCTACAACCGGGGACTTTTCATCCATGGAAATATCGTGCGAGATTAAAGGAAAGTTGGAACTGTCGGGGTGTAGGGTTATATCTGGCTCTCCATCATCCATTTGAATCAAAATCATTTCATCTGCATTTGAAGTTAGGTGCAAGCCTGGAGCTTGCACTCCAAGTCTGTTGTCATGATTTTCGGTTCTTGAATCATCATATGCATAATTAACATTATAATAATCAGATTCTACATCTAGTGTGTTTTCTGAGCCATGTATCTGATCATAGTTTTGCAAAGAAGGAAAACTATTCTGCTCCACAATCATATGATGTGAATCAAGTTGATCTTCTATTTTTTCTAAGCTCTCTCCAGTTATTTGAAAAGTGCTTCTTCCAGAAGATTCCGTCTGTTCACGGTTTTGTTCCTCCCACTCAGGATCTAAATACTCTTGCTCCTCCATTATCACAACTGATTTACGTCATGCTTGTACAAACACACAAATTACACCTTTCACCACACACTCCTTGATATACAGATTAAGTTCATTTTTTACAAATTCTCTCATGTTCAACATGTTCAGCATGACCCACCTTGCAGGAGGATATGACGCATTCATCATAACACTGATTTTCCTACTATTTTCACAAAGTTTTTGCACTCTGCTTCACACGTCAAAGACATTATAAGCCTTATGAACCCTGGTGCATAGAAGAAGTTTTTACCTATACTTTAATTGACACTTTGTCATTAACAGTTCACAGTTTACAAAAGTTTACATCCTTTACACCATCCTCACAACCCACACCTGTGGATGCAATAATTTTCATTATTTAACCTGTCGTTAACATATTAGTTAACAAAATGAGGCTATTTGCCAGTGACTTGTCCGCTATGTTAGTCATCCAATACGCCACAGTAAAAACACGATAGCCTTTTGATGGTTAATAATTACGACATCTATGTTTTCCAAACAGTTTTGTTTTCATGCTGTCATCTCTTTTCTACATGGCTTTTTTGTAATTTACACTTCGCACTTTTGATATACATGTAGGAATAATTGGAATGTAGAACTTTGGATTACTTTATAAAGATAGCTATATTGATCTTATTTTCTATGGATTCCATTATTCCCAATTATGTAGAAAATCATTTCCATAAGTACATTCATTCATGTACATATGTATATATTCATTGATTTATGGATATATTTATAAATGCAAAATGAACAACACCAGTAGACACATTCTAACCATTCACAACAAAATATCTAATCATGTAGAATAATCCAGTCAGATAACAATAAGACGTAAGGTAGAAAAAGCTTTCACACATAAATAATATCAGTTATCATGTCACATTCCTGAAAATCATAAATTCCGTAATATTTACGGTATCCAAACTTTTGAACATATATTAGATGTATATCCAATGAAGTTTTTATTCCATATTCATTACATCCAATTTCTGCCCATTCCCTAATGCCCACACATATCTCTGATTAAAATAATGTAATTAAAACTATATGTTGTATAGACCACATACCACCATCTCTTGGTGTCCCAGGCCTCACCCTAAACTAAAGTATCGCTGCATGTTGAATACGTTATCACAAAAATGCATCTATCATGACTCCGGTTAAGTTTTTATTACCAAATTTGTTCATCTTCCTCACAGTGTGTAACATTCATCATAGACACAGGGTAAAACCTTTCCACTGGCAGCATATATCTCAATATATCTAACACATTAGCAAGTAGCAAATCCATCATTGAGACAAATTTTACCAACCACTCTTCACACTAAAACTATCTCTCAACAATGCCGTTAAGTAACAGTTTCAGCCACTATATTTGTTTAATTATTCTATAGGGGGGCAAGAGTAAATTTTGACAAGTCTGCTTTAAATTCCACAGGTTAATGTAGATTCTGTCAATCAAGCACCGTACAGTGTCACATGTAAGCAAGGTTCAGTGCACTTATTAGGTTTGTTGAAAAGATTCATGTGCATATGTATATTTCATAGATCATTATGCTAGAAATCAAATTTTGATGACTGTAGTAAACAAATGAAATAGGATGTGATATCAAATGTTTTAATTTGATTTAGTATTATTTCATAGAGGAAGCTGTCCATTTGAACACCTCTCTTTTCAGGACACCTGTTTTATAAGGACACTTTTCACTTTGCCCTGTCCATATATATCATTAAGTGAACCTTGCTTATTCATCTTACGCAGACACATTTCATTTCTCCAGAGGGTATAGGCATAAGACTGGTTCCACTGTATATCATAGATTAATAGCTTTTCTGTCTATCATTGATGGAAACTGACACCATATAGACCGAAAAGCTTTAGAAATATTGAAAGTATTTAGAATTTATCAGTTGTTAATGAAAAGAATTTAGTACTAATATGAAAGCGTCATAGATTTATAGATATCACTAGATTGTGTAGAAAAATATGTATACCTATTTATGCAAATGATACAACTCTTGCCACACCCATTTTATGCTTTGAAATAATGATATATGTTAAACCAAATTAGCAACAATTCCCATACAATGAAATTTTTATGCTTTAATACACAATACATATCATAGCAAGAAATTGTTAATATTACAATGTTATTTATTTTACAGGTTTTTTGTTTATCTATATCCATTAGTAATTGCTGCATTTATACAATTGTGTAGCTATCAAATATTTCTTTAAAAAACTCATTTATTGCATCATATGTAAAATTCTCTGAAGTCCATATATAAATGTTGAAAGAACTTGAAAACACAACATGATAACTCAATACATTATGTTCAAAAGAAAATTCTTTTTCACATCTGCAGGGACGACATGACGTCACGGTTTGCCAAATGAACATTGGGACAGCCATAACCTTCCTGCTTCAAAGAGGATGAAGGCATGTCAAAAGTTAGCCAAAATCATTTGGTCTCAACTGTTTGAGCTACATCCCGAGCTCACAAAACAAAACTCAAAAGACAAATATGTTTGCTTAGGCCATCGTAACTAGATTGAATGAACGAGCCAATGTTCTCATCATCCATTGAATCAAGTTATTATCTAATATCACAAAATTAAATAGATCTATTATCTAAATTCGTCAATCAAGTACCAAGTGAACATGTTTACATTCAATTGAAATATAAGTGTGACATTTATTTACAAAAAAAAATACTTGCATTATAAAAATATACTTACTAAAAAATTTGGCCATTACATTTCATTTTCGTAACTTTTTGTCACACATCAATGAACTTACATTTGAGCACATACCCTGAATTGATATAATTGTTAACATAATGCGAACATGTTAAGGTGTGCAGTTTTCTACACCTTTGGAAGCTCTACCTGCAAAGGCTCTGCATATTTGTTTTCAAATGCAGCAGTCATTTTCTTTCTATATTTACTCAATGTGGTTAAGTTGAAATATAAATAGACTCTGATACGATTATGTGGATCATATCCTATTAATTACATGTTATTACCTTCTTTTGTTCCAAATAAACCTCCAAATTCCAAATTCTAAACATTAATACTTTCAGTAATCGACTTTGAACTTTACGGAGTCCTTTTCAAAATCAAAGAAAAATTAATTTTGAAAAGGATCCTTTTAAGTTTGAATTTGATAAATATTTAGAATTTGGAATTTGAATTTAGAGTTATTTTTGGAACAAAAGCAGAACCTAACATACAAGTAATAGAATCATGAGACCCACTGCTTTATACCACACAACATGGGACAACTGGACACATTATAATACATAACTTGGCAGAATATTTCCCAACAAATCATGAAATCATTTTTAAAAGATAATCCAATTGATATATACCAATCAATATTCATATAATTATAAACCATGATATAGATGTAAATCTGTAAAAAAATGAGACTACTAGGAATTTAGCTGATTGTATTAGTGTCCGAGTATGTATCTAAACAATAACCAAGGTTTAAAGGTTTAATACTTGTTTTCAAATTATATGAATAAATTACAAATAACATAGGGTAAAAGTTCAAAAATATAGCATATCACACATACATATTATAAATACAATTTACAAGAACACACAATAATTTCTTTCATGCAACACATATCATTCCTTCAAAGTTTATATTCTTACATCAGAAGGAATTGCAAAATGTGTAAAACAATATACATCTAAACGCCTCCTTGTGAAGACTTGAAAACAGAAAACCTCTCTAAATTTGATAGTTAATTTGATACCTTTCAATATCTACACTCAATCATAATGTATCATTAGAGGTTATAAAATGTCAGTCATCACAACCTTTTTGATAGTGATCTCAGCATATGGGAGGAAAATAACAAATACTGGTATCCAAACAACTAAATTTTATTCAGCACCCACGCAAAAACGAGATAAAAGATCGGTGGTAATCAATATCAAAGTCAAATGACAGCAATAATTTTGCAAAAAATCCACAAAAACTTCTCATGAATCTTAGTAACTGGTTGAAGAGGAAGTCTCTGACAACTGGAGTTTTCATAAATAGTAAGATCATGCCAATTTTTATGAATTTTTCGTAAAATCAGTGATGTCATTTATCAAGTAAAAATCCTATGAATTTATTTTCAAATCTAAGTATCAGTTATTTCCAATATATTCCAAGATGGTCATAAGTGGATCTCTTGGGAAGAGCAAGCCACACCACAAATGCATGAAGAAGGAAGATGTAAACGATCACAATCATCATTACGGGTATGTCTTTCACACTACACATACACATATCGTTTCAAAGTCTTGTGAATCCTAGATAAGTGAAATTTTTTACTGAATAATGAGGCCGAAATATGTGAGAATGGATCACAATCTAAATGAGACTGTTAATTTTGTGAAAAGATTACAAGGTGACAGCACATAATGCTAGGAAACCTCCTACGACGACGACGGTTGTTCCATATGCTCAAAATATTCAGATGTGCTAGTAACCGTGGATTTTGGCAACGTTAGCATTAGTGATGCTGTCTGTAGTCACACTAAAATCATACTATGCACATGCTATGGCATTCTCACGCAATATGTAGTACAGTGAATGTCCTCAACAACGGAAGAGTGAACAACGAAAAAACTGAACAATAAAAGCTTTTCTCACCCATTACCTATTGATAATGTCAGTAAATAATGTACTAAAGAACGGGTGTCCTCTACAATGGACAGATTTGCGACTTAAAATTTGATTGGGTTACTGGTTGTTGAGGATGTTCACTATATACCCAGTTTGTTTGGTATCATGATCATTTTAATTGTGTTATTTGTATATTATCACGTCATGTATCCATTTTCTTCACCCTGAATGATGTTGGATAAATGAGTTTATTTTCAAATGGATCACAATCTTCTTTTCAAGTCATCGATCTGGCTCTGCAGACCTCTTGCCTGTTGGTTGAAACCTTCTTGCAGTAAAGCTCTCTGTTCTGCGATTCTCCGGTCTAACATCTACAGAAAGAAATGCAAACAACATCTATGAATTCAAACATTGCAAATCTAAACAAATTCTATCTTTATAAGAAATATTGTAGATACAGAAGAACATCCTTTAACCAAATATGTCATTAGAGTAGGATTCATTTATCTTGAACTTTGATAACTCAAATTCATGGATAACTCAAGCAAGTAGCCATTTTTTTCATGCTATTTATATCATTTATCACTCTTATAACTCAAAATTTCTGGTACATGTACCTGCTGATAGTGCTGTCTGATGTTAGCTGTTTCACGACGCTGACTCTCTCGAATAACTGTCAATGACAAAAGAAAAGCATAATTTATAAAAAGTCATTTATACAAAAAATAACTGATCTTGTTTGTACCAATAGTATTGATAAAGTAAAAATAATAGCTCCATTAACTTGCATTCGTGACAGCAAATAAGTTCCTGTGCTCATGACAACAAAGTGATTTTAAACTCGTGTAATGAGAGTGTGTGCATTGAATAAACTCATTAATAAATCTACATGCGACTTAAAACAGTAGAGATGCGTTGTTAGCTGGTGTGAGACACGGCCGCCTGCTGCCTACCCCAATACTGTGTCAGCCGCACCAGTTGACAAATAAAGACTCCTTTGCAATTTAAAATTTTCAATACTCACTCCTCACAGCCTCAGCCTGAGCTCTCTCTTGCTGAGCGCGCAATTCATCAGATCGTCTCTGTTGTTGACGCTGGATCTCTCTTAATTTCTCATCTTGTCTTTGCTTCTCTCTTCTTTCTGTAAATAAAATGTGCATTATTATGCACTCATAATACTATTACACCTTGTAATGCTGGATTCATTACACTTTTCTTTATTTTATGCCACGGGTGAAAAAATACAAACAAAAATGAATCTTCAATACGATCCGCACTATTTAAAATGAAAATTTATGACTTTGTTTCAGACATTACACAAGTATTAGTTCATATCTAACAATAAAATACATATTAATAAAATAATGCATTAAAACATTTAAAAACCATAAGTTAGGTTGTATATCAAAATACATATCAATATTCCTTCTTCATCACAGAGTGCTTATTAATTACTAATCATGTTTATAATTCTCGATTCCACCCCCAAACAAGAAAACGGTATTCTTCATCACAGAGTGATCAGAGTGCTTATCAATTACTAATCATGTTTATAACTCTCGATTCCACCTCGAAACAAGTGAAGAAACTACAACCTCTTCAACAATAAGGCTGTATGAATCAATGGATGATTCCCTGGTGCCTACATCTAAGCCAAAACATCACCCGTCCAACCTCTACTGTGGGGAACAAAGACGCTACAGTGAATATCCTCAACAGCGGAAGACAAAACGAAAAAAGTAAATAGCGGATAATTTTCTCATGCATTACCAATCAATAAAATCAGCAAATTATGGAGTAAACAACGGAAATCCTCTGCAATGGAAAGATTTGTGACTGCAAATTAGGTTCCGTTGTTCAAAACATTCACTGTAATTAGGATTTGATAGACTAAATACAGTACCTTCGTCTGCCCTCTGTTGCGCCGTGATGGCCATATCCTGCTGCAGCACTACTTGTCCTTCTTGCCACTTATCCAGCAAGTAGTCGGACAGAACCTCGTTTTTCTGGAGTTAAAAAAATGCACAATACAGTAGAACCTCTCTATTACGACCATACATCTGTAAAAGTTATAAAACGTAATTGGACAATAACTATTAATCCTATTCTCTCCCCATATAGCTGTTGTGTATCAGACTCATCTGCGGTGCTCTTCATAGAAAATTCTTCCAATACACAACAGCTACAATGTATATGGGGTGGGAACCATATATCTCTCTTTATCAGTGTTTTGCATGTATTTTCAGTCGATATCGACCTCCAGATCTGCCTTGTAAAAATATGTTGTATCAGGACTGTCTATATACGGATTCCATATATGGTTAGTTGTCAACCGGACTAGTTTTGACCCACTTCATGAATATAGCACACCTGCTACTTCTAGGGAAAAGCTATTGATTTTATTAAACTACTAAGAAAAGCTCCAAAATCAATGAACATCAAAGAGATCGCACAGAACAGCGTGCGTATCAGTCATACGGCCGACGTGACTGTAGTGCAGAAGTCCGACCATAGGCGTCTATATGTCTAGCAGTGACTGCGCCGTGTTCTGTTATGATTATGCAGTGTATTACCACATATTATTGCATTTTGTAATTTATTAATAAATTATCTTGTTAAATGTGTTGAATAAATGCCAGTTATTTTTTAAACAGTATTGTAATTGTTTAGAAAAGACTGATAAATACTTCGGGCGAGCCTTGATACGCCCCAAGAACGAGCCCAATAAAATAATCAATGTTACACAACGAACCCGGTTTTGTCTATATTTATATCACATGGATTTCTCGAATATCGGCTATCTCGATCATTTTACTGTTATCCCTATAAATTAGAGATGAAGAGTTTCTATTGTATTCACCTTGTCCCCAAGTTCCACAGCTTCTTTGTAGCGGTCAGTGACATGGTTGAGATCTTGCTGATATTCCTGGTAACCACCACTTCTCCGGTATTCTCTTCTGTACAGCTTACTGCAGTAGATTTAAAGATAAAATTACACAACTTTTGACATTATGACAGGGTACAAAAAAGGGCTGACCCAGCGGCCCGGTGCTGGCTGATTAAGGGCCAATGGGCACATGAATCGTAGAGGGCAGAAACCACAACTGAGATTGATGAATGGCCATTCGTTCTTTTCCCTTTCATAATTGTTTATACAATACTGACCTTGCAAATTGTTTTTCCAGAAAAAGGAACGTGTCATGGCATGCTTCTCGAGACAAATAGTCATTGTTTTGCTTCATTTCATGGAACTCGGCATTCAACATCTCCTGAAATGAAGGAGGACATTTCCAATTATATTTAGCCTACATTATTTAATAAGGCTCATGACAGGCTTATTAATTTACACAATTTTTATATTAATTACCACTAATTGGCATGGATCTGATTTCCAGTATCCCAAAATATGAAATTGATTATAGATTCTATATAGATCTACATGTAACTAGATAACATGTTTTTCCCATTTACAAACTGCAAAACCATTCACTAACCAAGAGCTTCTGTTGATATATGTTGTCTGTGTCGTTGAAGCACTTTTTCAAGAAGGCGGCCGTGCTTTCCCGCACAGCATCCGTGTGATGATCACACAGATCCTAAAACAACGACAATGGTAGTCAATCAACTTATACAGTCAATATATAGTAGGGGCTGTTATATTTTCGAAGAATCGTTCGCTTTGATATAAAAAAAACGGCAAATCTTTAGCGTTTGTTAATTTTAATATGGTTTTTCATGCAAAATCAGGACACAGGTCAGACAACCATTATTTCAACCACCATCTTGAATTTCAAAATGGCCACATTAACTGACGATCACGCCGGTCCTTGAATAACAACAACATCAGTAGTTAACCAATATGTTTAGTCCATATACAATTCAATATAATGATCATTTACATTGTAAATTACTACAGTCACATTGTTACATTATTAAACGTCTACACGTGACTAGGAATTCCACCCATCACATGACATAACACATTAACACAGTGCACAACAAGTGTTGTATTGATATTAAGCCTCAAGCAGGAGGATTGCTCTCCGAAATATTGCATCTAGATAGTCTAAGAGGAGAAAAGAAGTATCTCAGTAGGTTTTTCACCTTCTTATATCCCTTTACAAACTACACTAGGAAGTTGGCCTCATCATCCAACCTATGTCGGAATTAGTTTTAACACAATCTCATACGGATGGAAGCATGGATCCACTGACCATGTCAATGGACAACTATTGATATCCATCCAATTTACGAACACCTAACAAAATCATGACATGAATTCTAGAAATGAATACAAATGTATTAGCCAAACAATCACTCACAAGATATCTGTATCAGACTTGCGGTCCATTGCGGTTGAAATTCAATCACAATTACAAGTTTCTTTCAATTACAATTAAGTTCTGATGTTTTCTTTCAACTGATTACAATTACAGCATTCATCAAAAAGTCAATTACAATTACGATTGAAGAGCAATAAAAAGCGACCCCAATTCTGATCCGTACCCTCTCATTTTCTGTAGGGAAGCACACCCTCATCATGCGCATCATGTACGCCTCCTTAGCAGCCTCAATCGCCTTCTGGTTCTCAATCAGCGTCATAGTTTTCACAGCGTTCATCACTGTAGGTATCCGGCCATTCTGCATCGAAGTCACAAAATCCTCGACGAGAGACGCCCACACTAAACAAGAGACATGTTTCACAGTTACAGACATACATGACATGTAACATGCTAAATTTCTATATATTTTTATGAATGGAATATTTGTCAATACTGTATACAAAGTATATTGATTATAATCGCCATGGGGACACCTCATGAATGGGAACACCTTGCAATTGGGGACACCTTTTCGTTCACCTTAATGAGAGATTATGTTTCACTAATAGGGACAACTCAGAAAAAGGAGATGAAGAACATCTAAATTCTCCCGAATTACAATTTTTTTCCACTGCATCCAAATATGAGTAATTAATTACTCCGAATTACATGTACTCCTCTGCAAAATCAGGCTACACTTGTTACCTTATTGAAATTATCATTCTGTGTGGGGCTTCTTATATATAAACTTCATGTATCAAAAGTGTACATTTTAGTGCACAGGTTTTTATTGTGTATGACTATATAAAAGTACAAACAATTGTTTTTAATTGTTGCTATACAGTCGGACCCGGTTAAGTCGAATTTAAAGGGGTAGAGTGATGACCTCGAGCTATCAGAACCTCGAAGTTATCAGAAACATGTCTTCAACAATCCAATGAGCGATAATGCAACACGTCAATAAAACGACCATCTGAGTGTTTAAAACGACTATGCGATGCATAGAAGACGCAGGTGCATGAACACGATTGATGGTCTAGATGTCTCAATTAATAAAATCTTATAAATCTTTATAAGGAAAACAGGTACCTTTACTAAATAAAAACATAATACCAGATAAATAAACCGTTCACATCATTGTTTAGATCTACATCCATTTGGTATGGTATGGTAAGTGCACAAAACCGGTATGGTTTTGTTAGTTCAGGTTGCTGACTGCAGCAGTAGGCAAACAGGTAAGGTATGGTACGGGTAGTTAATGTATACTTACTTATTCTTATACCTGTTCATTATTCTTTTTGTCTCCCCTCCCTTAAATGAATGTCCGTTAACAACTCATGTGATTGTTTGGCGAGCCAATGTTAATGACTGTGTAATGTTTTTCCGAGTCATTACGTAACCCATTGTTCTACTTAATCGGCGATGTCCTAACACTGGCCGCATATAATGTATCCAAGAATTAATAAGAGAAGTTGACCACCCGTTCACCGGCAAATCATTGCAAGGCAGCGTTCTTTGATCTATTGGTTGGTCGGCATGCGTGCCGGTTAAGGTCTAGCTTGTTGCGTGTACACTACGAATATTTCGGCGTTAAATTCTCATTTGGTCGAGATAAGTTGGTTAATGCCTCCAAGGGAAGTGAGATTTGGCTCGAATAACACGGGTTTCTTGAGTTAAAAGCGTCGAAATAAGCGGGTTATATTTTAGTAGCAATCAATAGTAAGTTTGAAGGGAAATTAAAATGTGTTCTACTTAGGCTGGTGGTCGACTTATGCGAGCTCGAGTAAAAACGGGTCCGACTGTATTTGTCTTTCTAATCATACTAATGAGACTTGTTATATGTAGATTCGTTATCAATTTCATAATCTCAACCATTATATGTGTTACATATCCACAAACTATAACTCATATTCAAAATATTATTTCACATTTTGCTATATTTACCATGTTTCAGATTTATTTCAGATTTTTTTCTTTTTTCTTTATTGAGCTTCGAGTTTTGGTACTTTATAATTTCTTAAGAAACATTAATTTCTATGGTTATTTTACATACTAATTCATGAAACACAACTAATTATTTCGGTTTATTCATTTATTTAGCACAACACACATGGTACACATTTTTAGCGAACAAAGTGCTATTTAAAATTAACATTCAAAATCACACACACATTCTATGAAAATAAAGAATTCTTATAATGTTAATACAGAACACTGCTGGTTCTACAGCACCTGTAGCAGAGATTTATTCATCCACAAATCATATCTGATTCATTCTCTCCATGATTTCCAATCTTTATTGTCAGATCTGACACATTAATACACTTCATTGTATATTACTAGAATAATGCTGAGTGATAGAAAGCATGCGCAGTACATGGATTCTATCATGACAAGAATGTAGCTAGAAGTAAGTCAAATGTTTAGTCCAATCATAAGCACGATATTGCCGCTACACATTGATGTCATCAAAGTCTGTCAGGTCCACATCCAGATATTTATTCATGAAGTCCCTGAGATTTTCGTTCATTTGTTGATGCCTTGTTGCATTTAAACTTTTGTCTCTGTGCATTGTGCATGTAGAGGGCTGAATTTGAATAACTTGCTGCTGTATAATAGCTGCTTGCTGTGTGACAATTCTCATATTTTGAGAATTATCATGGTCATCACAGATTTTGTAATCCTGCTGCATCATCATATTAATTCTAGTCAGTTTGTGCTGCTGCTGCTGCTGCTGCTGCTGCTGCTGCTGCATCTGCTGCTGCATCTGCTGCTGCTGCTGCTGCTGCATCTGCATCTGCTGCATCTGCATCTGCATCTGCATCTGCATGCTGCTGCTGCTGCTGCTGCTGCTGCTGCTGCTGCTGCTGCTGCTGCTGCTGCTGCTGCTGCTGCTGCTGGTAGACTCGCTGATCAAAGTATGCGTGTTGTTTTATATAAGTAAAATCCTCCATCATGTTGGTGTGATCTTGTGGATACCTCTGTAACTCTGGGCCATGGTAGTTTGTGTCAAGCTGATTCTTTCGTTGCCTATCTTGTTTTCGGTGTTTCATGGACTTCATGCTTTTCTGTGGCTGCATAATAGAGGCTGCATGTTGAAAAAGAACTGGTTGTGACTGCATCGTTGTCATGGCATCTTGATTCTGTGTCATCGATGTGGTATTTGGTTGATGCAGGACTGTGGATGCGGTGTCCTGCATGTTAGAGACAAACTGTTGATGGTTAGACCCAGCAACATTGGTATGTTGCTGAATATCTTGCAAGTGATTTTCATGAGGATTTGACAAATTTGAATTTTGAGTTGACTTTGATGATTTTGGGCATTTGTTATGATATTTTTTACCGTTTGAAGACGTGGATTTTTGTTGACATCTTTGTTGTGCTCGAAGACTTTTGTTGAGGGTTTCAAGTTCTTTATAGTTTCCTGCTGCAAAGTCTTTGACAAACATTTCACGGATTTTCCAAGGTGTTCCTTTCCCTATGTTCGCAAAGCAAATACTGGTGGACAATATGTTGTGCACAGTAGTTTTCCAGGTGTGTGGCAGTCGAGGATGAACACCTTCGAAGAAGCTGTAGATTTCATTAGTGGTCATCCCATCTTTGAAGGTCATAAGGCAATCACCAATGGTTTTGAAATATTCAATCTGAAAAACAAAACAAAAATAACATTGTTAATTGTGCATTTTGGACATAATCTACTATGAAAAAAATATTTTTCACTATTCTTAATTTGGATTTTTATACTATGATATTTGTTCATAAGTTATAATTAAAAAAAGAACTTTCACTATATATAATGGAGTACTTTACATTTTTGCCTATGTTTAATTATGTGTCTAAACATACCTTTATCTTGGCTGAAGAAACTTCTGGAGATGGAGACTGATTACAAACTTCTTTTTGTCTGCCACAAATACCTGATCCAGAATTTTCATTCTGGGAGACCTCTTGATTTCCTGGTGGTAGCTTTCTTGAAACACCACCTTTCTGGTGCATTTGAGTTTCATTCTGAGCACATTTAGGTGCTGATTTACTTGATTGATGAGACATTTGATGAAAAGCTCCAGAAGCTTGCGGAAAATGTTGATCTCTGCCTGGATTTTGTTTAAATGTCCACAAATTGGGATTATGAAGTGCTTGATTGACACCCATGTTGGATGTTTGTTGAACATTCTGGTTGTTTTGTTGACTCAAAACTTGCTTGTTAGACTGGCTGAAGCCTTGCCTGTATTGCTGATGGTAATGCTGTGTGGTAGTGTATGACAGTGCATTGTAAGATCCGTAGCCACTCTGGGGTGGAATCTGAGCTGGTCTGGTATGTCCATTCATGTGATGCATTCCGTTCTGTCCTGGAATTGGATTTTGTTGCTGCATGTTCCCAGGATAGGGCGACGGAGCATATGGTTGGCCGAAATATCCATGGCCATACATGGATGGTATATGGGAGTACATTTTCATAAATTGTGGGATTACTAGTATGATTATGACAAATATCTAACAATCTATGAGTATTACAAATGAGACTGATCTGTCATAGATCTTGTCAGGACCACAAAATATCCTGAACAATGTTACTGTCGGATTTTACTTACTTCTGTTGAATAAATTCTATCCAGTAGTACTCCTTTTATGCAGTGACTTTTTCAAAAGCTTCTGCCAAATTTACAATATCCCAAGTGCTAATTGATTTAATTACCGGTAATTCAAAGATTTTTTAGTATGATTCTCATGAAGAATGAAGACTATCCAGAATGCTGAGTATCCTCTTTTGAATTGGTATCCTGCTTTTTTGACGGTTGAAGAGATATAATCTTTTATTTTTGTAGAATTATTAAAATATATGTAGGAAGCAAGAGTGCACAAAATGTTGTACCTTCAGTGGCTAGCCAAAGACTGAAGGAGAACATCAATGTGATCATTTAAATAGCCAGACCTACCTGTATTTGATTGGACCACAGAAAATTAACTTGGTCTATGTCATCAAAAGATCCTTTGATGACTTCAGTCAATGGCAATTTATATGGAACTATCAACTGGTTATGTGTTAACTCAAGTTTTTAACTCCTACTGCCTTTGTCTTCAAAGATCACTTTTAACTCAGCTAAATCCCTTTTTACTCTACAAGTTGTGCCTAGATATTACTTGAGGCATGCAAATTAGATTCATTAAAAGCTGGTGTGATCAATGTTAAGTAGTTCTAAAGATTATGTTTAGTGTTAATTTTCATTTTTAAAGCTTAAATGTTTTCCATAAAAAGAATAACTTTATTTGACAATTACATAAACTGATCTCCACAAAAGTCTCAATATCATTATTTAAATATTGATAAAAATCAAGTGTCAAACTGACCATTTAAGAAAAGTGCCAAGACTTTAATTGGGAGCACTCATTTACATGTATTTCATTGGCACTTTATTATGTAAATATAAATGTTTATGCATTAATTTAGATTAAAAATAATATATACATGTACAAAATTTACTCGTGTAAGTATGTATTTTAAGATGTTTGCTTTTATATGCCAAATATGTTCCATTCACTTTACATCGTATTAGATGTATTACATGTAATAATGTACATACATGAACATTCTGAACCTCTGAACATGAAGCAATTATAGGTCTACACATTAACATAAAATTGTTCGACTTACTCTGACCATTTTTAAGCGGTTGGCCATTTTCTAGGCATTTCAGTTTACCTTCCTCTTCAATGAATTTGCAAAATCTAAAATACAGCAGAAAAACATATCTAAATGAGTAAATAAAATTGCATAAATCAAGGAACATGTTAAAAATTCAGTTTACAAAAATGTGAAACTAATATTGTGATTGGCATTGCTTTACTACTTTGCCAATTTTTTCTTCAAATTATTAAGTCATCATCATCACCATCTACCTGTATATCTAAAAGACAAGTTTTGAATTTAAGATAAAAACATTCTTTAAATTTTGAAAAAAAAAATCTTTTTTACCTTTAGGGACTATAGTCCTAAATAAAATAGTGGTTGCACATGTTTTTGTGCTTTAAGTTTGTTTACAAACAAAAATATGAGTAACAGCTACTATTTTTAAGACTAGACCCTATATTCTTGCTCAAATGGGGGGGGATACTCTTGATCTAGTTAGAAGACACAAGTGTCCTATACTACTCTTGGTGGCCGCCTTGCAAATTTTACGTTGAGTTGTAAAAATCGACATTAGAGTTGCTTACACGAATGCAGCCAGTAAGTATCGTAGAACATCTCTATTAAGACCACTCTAAGTCTAACCTTAAATGGTATCAGTCAAAAGGTATTCTCTTTACGGGGGAATTAATTTTAGTCTCTATAGGTTTGGTACTGTGAAAATGGCTGTATTATAGACAGGTGGTCTCCATCTCCATAAAGATGTCACCAGAATAGACAGGTTGTCTTAATAATTTATTCTCCTGTATTGAGATATATACCTATCAGACTGTTGGACGAATTCCTCACACAATTCCCTGTCAGTTATTGTGTCCAAATCTTTTAATTGTCTTCTGTTCGCCACAGGGAACGTAAACGTGAAAAGGTGACGCTTCTTGAAGTATTTGCGTATGCAGAGTCTCGGCTCATTATACTCTCTCGCATTCGGGTGAGACTCAGGCTAAAATGATAAACAAAAATTTTGAGAAATGAATAACATTTGATTTGTTCAAAACAATTCGTTGTAATTTTGATTATATAGCTACCTATTGGAACCTGTCATTTTGTCTTTGGCAAGACTTTCGTTCTTCTCTCAAGAGCTTCGTCGGGCCTAATGAAAAGAACAAGTCAGAGGATCTTTTCATTAGGCCCGACGAAGCTCTTGACAGAAGAGCAAAAGTCTTGCCAAAGACAAAATGACAGGTTCCAATAGCTAGCTAATTAAAATGTTTATATAATGGAGCCCAATAGCTTACATTCTGTGAATTCGTTGTAAATTCTGTAAGAGGTTGGGTAGAAAAAGCAAACAATGGATGATGCAAATTTGGACTGAATATATATATAAATATATTGGATATATCTATCTTGATTCTGCATATTAACAATATTCTTAATTTATTCATTTGTTTTTTCTTTGTAGCTTTTTAAAGTACAAATGATCTGATATTGGAGCTATCACACCATGACGCTAGAGAAATCATGACTATTGCGTTTTTTCTATATTTTCTATGTTTTCATATGTTTAAAAAATAAAATGTCATAAAGCATATTCATCTTTTGCCATTCCATATGCAAGTATGTATTGCAATGTATTGTTATGATTAGGGCTCTGTAGAGCTGAAAAGCTTTAAAATAAACATGTTTTGAACAATTTTTGATTATTCAAAATATAGCATAAAGAAAAACATAAAGTACAAAAGTTAGACCATATGCTATGTATAGACTCCATGAGATTAGTAATATATAGCTGATAAAAGATAGACATCATGGTTTGACAGCCCTGTGAAAGGAAAAGTATTAATATCGCACCAATGATTTCAGGCTACTTTCCAAGTACTCATCTTCCGTTACCGTCTTGCCATCAATCTCAAGGTCGAGGAAGAAATCGCGTAGAACGAAGGCAAATGTGGGGAAAAAGAGGTCCAAGTCTCCATCTTGGGAGCCAGAATCAGAGAAGGCGATGTGCTCAGACATGTGGCTGATGAAGCTGGGTCGGTGTTAAAGATAATGCTCAGTCATTAAAACATTTCATTTTGTGAAAAGTACTGCACTAGAACCTCTCTTTTAAGGGACTTGTGGGACTGACTTAAAGTGGCCTCAATCTAGAGGTGGTCTTTATATGAGGTTCCCATTGGAATAATCTCAAAGCATTGGGACCGAGAAAAGTGGTATTATTATAGAGGTTGTCTCATTATAGAGGTGGTCTTAATTGGAGGTTCTACTGTATCAATAAACAATTAACCATTGTATACCATTTTTTCAAACCCAAGTTAGTACAGGGGTTAGTGTTTTGCAATCAAAGTGTTAAGTACCCTTATGGTTGCCAAAATCTACTGACAACGTCCTAGTATTTAAACTTGAACAAAATTGTCCATGTGCAATCACTTTTTACAAATCTTTAATATGATTTTCAACCCATCATAATTACATATGATACTTAAACAATGTTCAGATGATATTTTTGGACATGAAAAACATTGCAACACTTATATTATCATTTGTCATTTTCTATCTATGATTGATTTTACAATAAAATAGCATAAGCAATGCTGATTTAGCATAATTTGAATGGTGATAAGCAGTACAAATATTTCAGCAAAAATTTGGAAAAGTATGATTTCGATTTTCACTTTCTTTTGTGTATTTGTAATGATGTGTATGTTTCTGCTATATTAGATTGTAGGTGTGAACGTCTTTTCAAAATATAAGCATGCTTGTATACCATAAATATCCATCTAAAGCCCCATGTTTTTCTAAGCACCCTTCCTCAAATATCATGGATTTCATCAAGTACTAGTATATTGTATCTCAAATCAAAACCCTAAATTGCAATTTTTGTTACCTAAATACCAATGGGCATTTAGATAGCCATATCTGTAATAAGTTACATATTCCGATGAGTCAAATAAACTACTTTAGTAACATCATCTACATTACTGATATTTAATGCTGTAACTTTGCTGTACTAGAAAGAAAGGTGTTACCAACCCTGAGAACTCAAAATGGAAACAGTTAAGAAAGATCTGGAAGCTTGGAGCAAGATGACCATTGACCCCAATGACCATGATGCTTGGTGCATATGATCCAAAACATCAACAGTCCCACCCATACTTGGGAAAACGAAGACCTTAAATAGGATTTCATTGATTGATTGTTTGACAGATTGATTGATTGATTGATTGATTGATAAAGGATACTTGATTTTGTTTATGGCATTGTTGTCAATTGCATTCATGGCGTTGTAGCACAGCACACTACTCAGCAGGATGGCCAGGGTGAACAGCTGGTTGTCATGGTCCTCGTCACCCTGGCAACACACAAACATACACTTGCCATGGTTCTCGACTTCTTGTCATTAAGGCAACACACGTCCAAAAGTTTTTTTCACTGATTGATTTTAAAATGCAGAACAGCTACTATGAGCTCTCATATCTTACGCACAAATGTTCTGATATATATATAATAACTTTGATTGATTTTATCCACCTGAATATATAATAAATTCAATGAGGCTTGGAATATAACAACCAAATTACCCCATTGATCATGTAAATATAAATGTGGTGGTTTATAGTCATGATTCTAGTGCTCTCATGACTTTACATTCACACCAGGCTGTTGGGATCCTTGTCACACCATATCTTTCTCAACTCCCCGGGGAGCATACAGCACAATTGCTGCCGTAGCTGAGCAGACGTGCTAATCATTCACATTTGCGTTCACTCACCTGACCTGTACCTATTTAACGTGTAGGTACCATGGAGCAGTGTGCAACCTGTTAGAGGTAAGTTTGCTCAACACTTACCACCAGACCCGACCGGGAATCGAACCCACGACCTTCTGGTCACAGGTCCAACTCCCTATCCACTGAGCCACGGAAGCACAATCATGATGCATAGTGCCTACATATGAGGCATTTAGCTAGTAGTTAAAGTGAGGGTTAATGATTCAATTACCTGTTTAAAGCAAAATTAAAATTTACTTTCAGATTTTCCCATCACGTTTCATGTTGTTTCATCAAATGTCATGGAGAGAAGTATGTATTCATTAAAAAAACTGCAGTTCACGAGGTGAATATCGATTACTCTGACCTCGGCTGAGGGTTGAACCGTTTCGATTCATTATACATGTATTTTACAGAAGACCACCCAGGGGACTGATTGTGAATGGTATCAATAGAGGTGGTCTCTTTATGGAGGTTCATGGTGGTCTCAATATGAAGGATTAGGACTACAAAAAATTGCTTCATTATAGAGGTGGTCTACTCATATAGAGGTGGTCTTACTTGGAGGTTCTACTGTATCTATCTTTACAAATTATCATGTACCTAGTGAAATATAAAATATAATTTTAAACAGAGGAGCGATTATAAGTACCTTGTGTGGATCTCCAAGACCTTCAGTGTCCAGCAGCAATATGTAGCGGTCGGTTTTGTAGGGATGAACTTTGGCCCACACCCAAATACCTTTGGTGTGTGATTCGATGGTGTTACCAAGTGAGAATCCAACTACAGAAAAAAAACTTCCATTCAATATCATTCAGTGGCAGACCTAAGGAGATGGAGATCGGGGAGAGGGGGTGGGTGGAGGGGTTTCCATTCTGGACTTGAGAGCACTAAGAATTTCAAACTTTTTCCAGCAGGGTATGCCGCTGACTCCCATAAAAGTCATAAAATCCTGCCTCATCAGCTGAAACCTAGATCCATTCCCATCATTCATTCATTCATTCGTCAGAATTTAAATAAAATGTCTATTCTGCAACCCCAGAGTTTAAATACAATACAATACAATACAATACAATACAATACAATTTCTATAGCGTAAATTCCACTAAATGTTCATGTACGCTTGTAGGCCTCCTTAAAACAAATGGTGCTTTAGTTGTGATTTAAAGGATGCAAGAGTTTTGGATTGTCGAATGGACAGTGGAAGTTTATTCCATAATTTAGGTGCTGCTGTTTTAAAATACTAACTTAAAAACAGATATATGGAACATCACATGCTTTATTACCATTTCTGCCTTTGTTCAGTCTGTTCAGAAGATAAGATTTTCCCGTCCGATATTTGCCAGCTATTGCTACAACCACAAGTGGCTTTTCTAGTTGTTTTATCTGAAATATGAAAATACACTAATTCAAAATTAATGACAATTGGACCCATTTAACTTCAACTTGATGGGAGTGAGAAAGAATTCCAGTAGTGTGAAATTTTGTGTTATCAGTTATTATTAATGTAGTTACATGAAAAAGAAAGTTTTGTCCATTAATATGAGTTATCGGAGCTCAAGATCAATTGGTACTAGTGTATTGAACAATAGATAAATGTGCTAAAGGTTATGGTTGTTGGCCGAACAAGTATGCTTTGATAGAAGCAATGTGATGTGCTTTATACATTCTGACTAATTATTCATACTGAGCTAAAAAGAGAATAGCTAGAGCAATTCAAAACCCCGACATATAATCCCAGTTATGAAACTACCAAAACATGTGTAGGTGAGAAATGTCAACCTAATGATGTCCTGACACTTACAACAGAAATGTTATCCATTGTTGTTTTTGGCTGAGGATTAGCGGGTATCTTTAAAACCATATTTACAGTGAAAATGGTATACATGTACCTGGTCAATTGTTGCTTGAACAATTGCTAGTCTATTGTTGTTATCTGGATCAGACTCAATAAGGCACTGAGGCTTGGAAAATATTGACATTTTGATTTCATAATCCTGCAATTGTAATTCAATAGATTAATATCTTATACATCCTTAACATTCAATAAATTTCATAAAAATCTGTTTCTATACTGCTTACTTCTACCATATAGTAAATGTAAATTGCTAAATACATAAGTTTGGATTAAAATGAAACCAAAATTCACAAATTATACTATGACCGTATTCAAATCCTGAAGAGCAATCATAAATCTTCAGTAATATGTATATTTATATTTTGTACAAATCCTGAACATTAATCAATCTATTTCATAACCATATGAAATTCTTCTGGGCACTGATATGCATTTTTGGACCAATACGTCATGAAAGGATGTGTATTTCTGTCTATATCTGTTGAATTAAATGTAAACTGCTATCTACTTACATCCAACAAATATACATAAATTTTCTCTCATTTTAGAAGAAGTCATAGAAGTTTGGATCAAAATGAAACTGAAGTTCACACTAAACTGGGTTAGATTAACGTTACTTATTTGAAAACAGGAGAGTTGATAATTACACTAATACCATAATAATACAAATGTAAAATACATAATGATAACTTACCTTAATATGAATTAATCAAATATGCTGTTACAGTGTGCAACATGTTCAAATTATGAAAAGCAAAATTAATGTTGCAACAATTTATGATTCACCTGGTTTATTTCCTGTATACCTTTAGATCCATTGACAACTATTTCTAACATCGGGGATTCCCCAATTTATTGTGGTTATGTGGTTATAAAATGTGTAGCGGCACTGAAACAAGATTTTCTCTTTTACAATATATACAACTTTTGCAGACATTGCTCGATATTTCTTAAGTTTTTAAGCTTCATTTCATACCATGCTTAGGGACCATTCAGTATTTATGACAGGGTGGGGTAGGAGGATTTTCCAAAAATGCTATGAAAAAATTGATACCCCCCCTCAAATCTTTGTGAAAAAATGGTAACTCCCCTCAATTTCATGTGACAGAAATTGATGACCCCCCCTCCCCCAACAGCTAACACAATCATTGTCAGTTGTGAAACGGAATTTCAGAGACAAGGTAAATTTATTTGGAAGATCGTGGAATCGAACTCAAGCCCTCCCGTCTATGATTCAGACCGGTCACATGTGTCATAGGCGGGTGCGCTACCATTACGCTAATCCCCCGAGACACAGTACCTCTACTTTATTTAGCACTTGCATCAACCGTCTGCCTTGTTACTATTCTTAGGCTGTAGCCTTAACTAGCCTCTGTCACTATGTGCGTCGAGCACGTTGCAATCATGGCAGGATGCATTGTGCATGCTGTGTGTCTATGTCTCTGAAACTTGCTTTCTATTACGTCGAGTGTACGCTACCTGACGGAGAACCGCGTGCCCTGTTTTCACTTTCTTTACAGTTAACTCAAATCCGATTTGATGGATGTCCAACTCATAATATAAAAAACAGTAAATTATAGTGTAGAATCTCTAAAAATAGGGGTACATTTTCGGTGAAAAAATTGATAGCCTCCCCTCAAAAGTGTGTGAAAAAACTGATGGCCCCCCCTCCAAACATCGTGACAAAAGTTCATGGCCCGCCCTAAAATCCTCCTACCCCACCTTGTGATAAAGTCTGAATGGTCCCTTAGCAGGTATCCATTTAATTTTCAACGCAGTTAACAAAAACTAAAAACAGTAGGCTACATGTATGGGGCAAGATACTAGTTACATGTATAATTTACATGTATTGTTTTCAGACCAGACAATGGAGAAAATCCTTGTAAGAATCTTCAAGTTTGAAGGTTACAAGTATTTGGAAGAAGAAAAAAAATCAAAATTATGGAATTTGGATTTTCTTGAAGACTTGAGGCGAAAAATATAGATATAGTTTATGTATATTGTGATAACATTCCATTCTAATTGGTACTCTTAATTTGTTCCAACCAGATTCAACCATATTACTTGCTGTTCATATTTTGATGACATGTTACGGTTTAATACATTAGTGAATTTATAAATTGATATAAAAAAGCTAATGTGACAGGTGTAAAGACCATGTGCTTTTGTTGGTAAATATGCAGACTATACTTGATTAAAAAATAGTTCTATCATATTTGCATATAATTTTGATTATAACATATTTACGTCTATAGCAAACCAATAAGTATTTAATATTGTATTATGATTATAATACTAAATGTAGATAAATGAACAAAATTACACAGTAATATATACTGTATTAATTCTCTATGTCAGCCGGAAGTGAAAGTGAAAGTAGTTCAAAATGGCCAACTTGGGCAAAATAATCATTTCTAAACAATTTAAAACCGTGAGTTTGATTGGTATTAATATGTATAGAAAAATATACAAGAATACTACGTTCATTTTTCTTAAAACGACAATCATTTATACGTGTATAAGCAAAACAGAGAGGAGGAGTTATAGTGGAAAATATGTTTGAATTGCTTGTATTATCGCCCATAATCAGTGACAGCTGTTATTTCTATGTGGCAATTTATGGTCCCAAAAATACATTCAACAAAAAAATTAATCTTCTTGATTAATATTCAAATAAGAAATATATTTTATGTTACAGTTCAAAGTTTATTACTTGTTTTATCACGTTAGCAGATGCATGATTATGCATTGTGGTCCTCGTTAGTACAGTGGTTTGCGCGCACGACCAACAAATAGGATTTGCCTGCGTTGTAAGTTCGCGGGCCGTCAATGGCAGACTTTGTGTTGCCAAAGAGTTATGACGTGCGTAAACCACTGTACTGTAGAGCTCCACACAGTGTCTCACTACTGTCGAGTATGATATACGTACAAGCCCGAGGTTTGGAAGACTAGTTTAAAGTTGTGTGCCGTGTAGATGAGAGCCACCCCTCTGCACGCAAAAGAACTCACCTAGCTTAAAAACTATATATGTATATACCGACGAACGGAAATCCGTGAATGAACGTTAATTCTGATAATGTGATTTTAAACACTTTTATCATTCAAGCAGCATCAAATTTTTTTACAAAATGTAATGTATTTGACACCAACTGCAACATAGATGTTCAATATATATTCAGTGTATCAATGTGAAATGTTTAAAACCACATTATCGAATTAATGTTCATATATGTATATGTATATGTAGCTACAGACGGTACCCACAGACACAAGTTTAGAGAGGTGGTCCTATTAGGACTCATCAGTGCAGCTGAGAAAAACGAGGTTGGGAATGGTAGCAACGAAGAGCATATAAGCTCTTGAACCCGTATTTAAACCAGACCGTGCATTAGGCCTGTAACACCTAGACGACCTTGAGCAACGATACAATACACATCATGATACTTTGTTGGCGATACGATACACATCACGATAACAAAAAACATACGTCAAAAATACACAACAGTCTGTACAGACTGTTTGTGTTGTTACGACTAGTAGCGCAAAAGAAATCTATACTGAAATAGCGGGCGCCGTTCGCCATTCAATTGACATTTTGTTAGTAACGCCTTTTTATCATTCAATACAGCAAAGATGGCGGCGCCCATACTCATGGGAAAAATGTTTAAGATTTACATTTGAATTATGCAATATTTTACATATAAATTCATTTAACAGTTATATCGTGAAAATATCGCGATATAGACTATCATATCGATTCTTAAATCGTGAGTAAATAAATCATGATTCAGCGATGCATCGGTGTATCGTTGCAGTCCAGACCCGTGCATATTTGCCAGAGTGCTCAAACTGCAGAGCAGTGAGCGAAGCATAAGGCATTAGCGAAGCAGCACCTCAAGAGTGCTCAACCGAACACGAAGTAGTGATCCCTCCACACCCTTGGATCAGTTGCATGTGTTACTTAACCTGCGAAACAAACAGGACCACACTGGAAATATAAAGCAATACATATATATGTATGCTTTCATGTGCTATCCTAGGAACGTTAATTCCTGAACTAACTACATACATACATACAATGACTCATGAAACATATCGCTAACAGAACCCATGAGGCAAGCAAATAAGATGCACCTAAACATTTGCGCTTCGCGTTCGTCACAAGTTTCCATTTTTGGGAGGGGGTTATAAGAATTGCCTATCTCCCAAAATTTATTACCTCATTTTCTTATATGATCTCCCAAATTTTTTTCAAAACAATATATTGGGCTCATTCTGCCCATCTTCCAAATGTTTCTTCCACAATCTCCCATCTACCACTTTTTCTCGCTCGAATTCGCCAATATAGTGAAATTAAATTGCACATGAATTTTTTATTTATTACAGTATACAGGAGAGAGTGTAAATCATACTCTGCATTGCAAAGATCTTATGTGATAAAGTATACAATAAACATATGCAATTAATTTTTCCGCTTAAAATAGTTGAAAGACAAATTTAATCTTTAATATTTGAAATTGTGAATATTTTCAGAGGTTGGAGAATCAAGCATCCCCTAAAAATGAAAATGTCATAGGATATCTGTTTGGTGTAACAATTGAAACCGACATATATTTATTTGGAGCTGCAGCGTGCAAAGACAAAAATCCAAAAGTTTTACTTGATGAATACCACAGCGCAAAGTTGAACGTACCGCCAGGTTTTAAAACAATTGATATTATTTGAATATTTTCATGAATCTGAAAGTGCAAATGGTAGTTATATTATAATTGTAAGGTATAACGATTGCCTTTTTTCTCCAGGTCTAGCTATTTGTGGGGTGTATTTGCAACTTACACAAGCAGACATTCGTGCTGTTGTCGAACAAGTTTGTCAACGTGTTCTCCCATCAGATCTGAAGGTATATCAAGATCTATAGACTATTATTTTCAATTATTTAAGTTATTTTCTTTATCTATTGATTTTCTTTGTTTCTATTTACACAGAACATTTGATTTTCCTAGCTTACAGGCAACCATATATTACAGATTTTGTATTTTTGATAAGATTCTTAATGATAAATGTATTTTTGCTTACTTTTTAGCAATATTTTGTTGGAAAAGCTATTGCTATTTATGCATTTGATAAGGATCCCAGTAACCCCTCACAAATTTACTTGTTTGATGTGGATAATCAAACCCTTGAAAAGGGAAAAGTTGAGGTATCTTCAGGTTCATTTCTGCAGTCATGTCTGTTATTCAGACTGAAAGCTTCTGCGTCCATCACTGTGAATTTGCATTCAGACAAAAGTAAGATATATATATTTTTAATGATCTCCATTATGTACTCTTTTTTATACAAGTCTCCACAATCGATTCTTGAGATTACTTGAATATGAAATTTGTTAAAAGCAGAGCCATGGATAAGTACCCATCATATTGTCTGAGACTGGTATCTGTGTGGTCTGGATGGGTAAAAATTTTGAGTCACTTGTCCTATGATTGGTTTAATTACAGTCACCCCCAGACATCAGTTTCAATAGCATTAATGTGGAGTTTGTTAATTTGGATATGTAGATTTTAGTTAGGACGGGTATATTTTTCCCATTATACATGTACCTGTTCTTTGGACAAGTATGATTTTTCTCCTATTCGTGGCCCCGTAAATGTTTGTTCAAGTTTAATAAATGATTGTGGGACAATTATGTTTAGAATTTGATGCAGCTGATTTGAAGATAATTGTAATGTTTTATAATCGTTCGTTGATATAATTTGATAAATTAGACAACCAGTGTATTATTTGATATGCAACCTTGTATTGAAGAGTTTATTACTTATTTTAGAAATACAACATGAAAATCTCTTGGATGAACTAAACACACTTCAAGGACGACTTGCTGGGCCTGGCACTATTTTTAGGATCAAAGATTCTAATATATTTGTTAATGCAGAGGTGTGTTAGCTTTTCCCCTCAATTATTTCATAATTGTACTGTATCAACTAGGAGCTATATATAGCAGCCATTTAATGATAAATTACATAATCAAAGGAAATTTTAGATTATTTTATTTGCTATTACTTGCCTTAGATCCAGGAATGCCCTTCTTATGTTAATTGGTACATCTACAACAGATGTATTTTCATGATATTATACAACTTCCCATAAAGATTCTTTTCTAGAACATTGAACTCTGTTATTGCAGGGTAAATTACCTTCAGGAGAAGCCTCTAATGTTGATGGAGATTCAACCCATGCTCGTACCATTTTAAGTGAAATTGACAATGAAGAATATCAAAAACTTGCGAAAAAGAAAAATTCTGACTTATCACAGGTAATGAATGCTAGACCTTTTCTGTATTGGAATGCCTTCTATATATATTTGTTTTGTACCAGTAGCTATTCTCATACTTAATGCATGTCTTTATACTGTCTTCTGTGGAAAGTAGTTATGCAATGTATACTGTAAAACCTATTAAGTTTGTTGCGTTTTAAAATACTGCTTTTTCTTGATTTTGGCAACAATCTGCAAACATTTATGATTGTGAACGATAATATTGTATATTTACTTTTACGTGCTTTAGCAGTAAACCTCTAATGCTTATAATTCTCAATTTGACACAAGATGTAGTACTGAGCGCCTACGTCGTGTAATCAGCGAATGTCAATTTTTTGAAACCATATCACTGGCACTAATCAATAGCTGGTTCTCAAAACTGACAAACATCAAAGAGCGACAGATTATAGTGGGGTGTATGCATCCGTTTGAAGTTTGTTCTTTGGTTTAATTTAACTCACATCCGCGAATGTAAAAAGACCTACATTACCCAGAACCTCGAAATTTTAGAAGCATTAAAAATACATAGGTGGCTACATGTGAATATGTATGGCTGCGAAGTTGAAGGGTTTTAAACTATTAAGATTATAAAATTTTTGTTTTAGGTGATTATAATGGTAGAAATGTTCAACCAATTAACGGGCGACCACGCAGCTTCACAGACAATCAAATGTGCACCAATAGTTCATCACAAGCACAGTAAATATAGAAATTAATATTTAATAATTTTAGTTTTAGATGTATTTGTAGTTGTCCACTGTCTAGTACCCATCTAAAGCATACCAGCCCCAATGTAAAAGAATCTTACAATCATTACAAAAAATTCTGAATGTTAAGATAACCCAATTTAGATTTTTCAACTTTAGATTGATATGGTCAGCTCTTTAAGGAGCAGAAAAATAGTGAGTGCTCAACGCATGTACATGTATGTTCTAAATAGATTTGCGAACCAGGCCAGCCTCAGCATGAGAAATCAGTAATACTTTTACAAATAAATTTAGGATTTGACTGATGATTGATGTTCAAAGATTGAAATGAACATCTTATGGTTGTGATTTTCTTTTCAGACCGCCACACTGCAGCCACGATTCCGTTGGCCTTCGACGTGCTGTGTTATGTTCACGAGAACGAACCTGTGAACTTGTGGCACAGCCGGATATCCGAAGCCGTCAACAGGCAAATGGTTTCTATAGCGAAGTGTCTCATAGAATACTCCAAGGTTCGTGAGACTTGCCACAAACATGGCTGTGTGTTTTATTATAACAATAATTTTGTTTAGTTATCTATATTTGAAAAATATTAGTGCAGTTCATTAGATGTAATTTTGTCATTAGAGTTATGACTCCCGAGTCAGATAAGGACTTTATCACAGAGTCTCTGGTGGGATTCGATGCTTTAGTGTCCTCACCTGACTTTGGGGCATAAGTCTAGTGACATGATGACGTCAAATGGCATATATATACATATATGTATACTTCTGAAAATAACCATAAATGTAAAACTTTCAGGATGGCAAATTTTTGGCACCTCAACCGTTTCACTTCTGGCCTCTTCCTCTAGAACACCCAATCACTGCCGTCTATCCCTCTGGTATCTCTGAAGACGACCTTTGTATGTATTGCTTGTCTGTTTTATTAATAGTGTCGTTCAGTTAGTAATTTTTAAAGATATTAAATTTAGTTCATGAAGTCTAAGCAATCAACACATATATTCATTTTGAAATGATGCCTTTTTCCCCTCCAGATTTTGATGTCAAGTCCAACACCTTTTTTTTATACACTTGAGGTTTCTTTTCACCAAATGTGTAGTCCATACATTCTGTCACAATTGCATCCTACGACTAGATTGTCTAATTTTCTGATAAATGCCTTCATAGGCAATATTGGGCATAGCTGTATCAACCCAATTGATATGGAAACCCGCAAAGCCCATGTACTAAAGCAGAATTTCTGTGTAAGCTACAATCATATTTGAATGCAGTCATCAATTTCTTACCAAAACATTCAATGGGTGTTTTGCAGTGCCTCAACGAAAAGCGATTCATCAGAAATACTTGTTGCCAGAAAATCAGCCATTTGTGAGAAGGCTAAATGCTCATCTCTTCCCGGGAGATTCAATTCCAGGCGGGTACCTCATCAACACACACAAGGGATTGCCACCAAGTGGGGGTAAGTTGTATAGCTCATTTATTACTACTGTAACAAAAGTTGTTAGGGCCTCCAGTGTGCGGGTTCATTGCAGCATGACTGCAGAGTATAAATTCCCCTATAGTACAAGTTGCACTGGACTAGGTTAATATCCCAGTTACACACACCTTGATAGGCTTTGTTGTTCTTTTTTACTATGGCCACTGGAGGATTAGGGACCAGTACTTTCTTGTACTGGGTTGAGCCGATTAGCGGCAGTTCACTCTTAGACGCTGGTACAGCAGCATGTAGGGCTGGCAACCTGCTCCCTGGAGTATGGGAGTAGGCCCTCTTTACTTGTTCTTTACCGAGGCTGGCCTATGGCCTTCCTCCCTCACCGTCGTGGACTTGGTCTACCGTGGTTGTGCGTCTGGGACGCCCGTAGCACAGCGTGTCAGCACCGGTGCAAAGTCCTCCCCGCGTGGAGGCCTCTCGTGAAACCCGGGTAATACACCCCGCTACCTACGGACAGTCGACGGTCCTGGTACGTGGAGCATGTGTAGGTTAAGGAAACACAACGAGGAGTAGTCTAGCTGAGGAACGTCTGCAGCGCAGCCAGGGTGATCATGCAGCCCCCGAGGTCATAGGCGTGAGCCCTGGGTGAGTGTCACCGCTACAGTGGGTTGGCACACGTGTTCCAGTTGATCTGTTAGCAGATTGGTTCCGGATGTTCCAGACGTTCCAGCTACTTTGTTTACACTACATGCAATTTGAAAAAGAACAGTTACATTTGGTGACTCGTCTCTTCAAATCTTTGAAGTTCTTTTACAGTACATGACTGTATTTTTGAATCAATTTTACATTTATCGTTTACAATATTCTGTCTTATGAAATAGAATAAGTTGAAAACACTGATTGCATTTTCAATTGCCAAGCTAAATAGGCAAAAAGTTGCTAGCTGAAATTTGTACAAAACTTTCATATATTATCAAAATTTAATTAAGAATCAAGCAATATTTTTGCCAATCGAAATATTCACACTGACAACCTTCTGCCAGTGATCTAAAAGTTAATTTCTAGCCCTAGAATTAAATCCTTTGATGATAACCAGACTTAAAAAAAAATATTAAACTTTAAAAATTTTATCTTGTGATATCAGCTTTTATTTTTCAGCTGTTTACGGAACTTTGCGCAGGCCTGCTAGTTAGATCATAATTTATATTTCTTTCTCTTTCAGTGAAAGATGGTGAAGAGCACTTTGTGAATGGCACGTACAGTTACCACCACTATATGCAGGATCGCATGAATGATGATGGTTGGGGCTGTGCATATCGATCCCTACAGACCTTAGTGTCGTGGTTCCGATTCCAAGGTTACTCGGACAAGCATATACCATCTCACTCTGAGATTCAGCAGGTTTGCACCGAAATCAATGAATATATTTCAACTTTCATCACTTAAATTTTCACATTTATAATATAACTAGTTTTATACTAGTTTTAAGATGTAAATTTCATTCTGACATTTTTAATATTGATTCTACTCTCATCAAAGAAAAATTGTTTCCCCCTTTACTGGCAGGTTAGGCATTGATGCCTACCGTTATTGACTAGAATAAAGGCTAAAATAAGGTCAAATTTAGCAATGTTGTCAGATTCACCTGAATGCAGTGAGGGTGAGTCAGACATCCACTGTGGTAAATTTGTGTTCTTTAAAGCTTTATTCTAGGCTGCAATCATAGCACTAAAAGGTTAAAATACAAAACTGACCACATTGTAGTATTTGATCGGCATTTTATTTGTGTATGTTTTAGGTATTGGTGGACATTGGTGATAAGCCAGCAAAGTTTGTGAACTCTCGACAGTGGATTGGCAGCATGGAAGTCAGCTATGTCCTCAACACATGGATGGAGGTATACCTATACTTATTTAGAGGGACTATAACAATAAAATACCATGCCTTAGAAGTCCTGCTATAAAACATAAAAAAATCAAAACACATGTAGGTGAGAAAGGTAAACACAATGATTATCCCCAGATGTAACTACATAGTGCATGTAAGAAGTAGCCCATCTCTGCAATGTGACATTTGATGTGAGAAATGCATGTTAATCACAATACAAGCTTTAGTAGAACAAATGAAAATTAAACATCTTTATTTCCATTCATTTAGAATGGAAAAGATACTTGGACATGAAATTTTGTTTTTACATACAAAATATCACCACTCTATTTGATATCGCCTCGTGGCACACGAACCTTTTTGGACTTTGCAACTATAACCTAGAAAACTAGCCAACAATCAGCACAAATCTCTCATTATTTTAGACCTTTAGCCTGTTAATTTTCAGTGACTCCTCCTTCTCATAAATATTCATGAAAATTAGCAGGAAATTACTAGAAAATGGATATAATATGGATATGACCACAGGCGCAATTTATGGAGTACTCTATATATATGTATGTATGACGGACGGCTGAGCCCTATATATAATTTATATGTACATATGTGTAAGCACTGCTTAGAGGTGTTGGTTGCCCCTCACAAATGCACAGATGACTATAAATTGCTCCCTTGGATATGACACTGAAAACTCACCATGACGAATTTTGATATTAGATTACCAGCAACAAGCATACATGTTAGACAATGTATGATTTGAATATAAAGCACATTTAATGCCAATACCACTGGTGTATCACATTTTTACGAATCAGTTGGCAGACATTGCTGTGTTGTAATGTTTTTTTTTATTCTTTCCAGATTGAAAGCAAAACTCTCTATGTGAGTTCAGGTGCTGAGCTGGCATCGAAAGGACGTGACCTTGCCATGCACTTTGACACCCAAGGAACTCCCATAATGATTGGTCAGTAAATTGCTTTTTCTTTGCATAAACATTGGAATGGTTTGTGTGTGTTGTTTTAATTATTTAGGCTTATTGGGAATATGCATTTGATGCACCACGCCGTAACCCAGGATACCGTGATACCCTGGCGCTTGAAAATAATAAAAAATTCATTTTTTGAGCTAATTAATTATTTTTTTCCAACATCAATACCCCGGCATACCGTGATGACTGGTAGGCTGCTGTGGTGTCAAATTTTGTTAATATTCATAAGCAAAATGTTTAAATTTTGTCACAATAGAAACATCTTATTTATTCTAATTTATTAAAACTCGATTTCCGACCTACTAGTACATTGTGACAAAACGAAAATGCACATCGCCGTCATTCTTTGGTGGTCTCTCTTTTAGCAATGACCGATAATCAGAAATATCACGGGAGAAACGGGGCATTACGACATGGCGGAGTTTGTATTTCCACGGCACCCCGGGCATCATACGGACCCTGGGTTACGGCGTGGTGCGTTATTTATAAATATTGCTAAGATTCTAAAACATTGAATGAGATTGGAAAATGATTATACCATTCCATTTCCTTATGAACAGGTGGCGGCGTTTTAGCTCACACTATACTCGGGGTCAGCTTCAGTGAAGTCACCGGAGAGGTCAAATTCCTAATCCTCGATCCTCACTACAAAGGTGGTGAAGATTTGCGCACAATACAAAAAGAGGTCAGTTGGTTCAATTCATGTATGAAAATGTTGATGAGAACAGCTGGTAATAAACATCATACATCACTGAAGCTGTGAATCTGACTCCAAATTTCAATTGTAATCCTCTCTCAGTTCTGTATAGCAAGCATGTTCCTAACACTGCATTGACATGGTGAAGACAATCATCCGTTTCACTGTATCATGTTGTCCTGACAGGTCTCAAACAGAGCCCTGTGTCCGCTATGTCAACATAGTGGTAGGAATGTACTTGGTAAAGAGACTGTCTCTTAATTACTTACAGCATAAGTTACCAAATATAGAGATGAATACACAAGCAAACTTGGAAAGCATTCAGGTTCTTATATATTTTACATTGATAGACTACTAGTGTTTGTTATAATCCCGGAGTAATGTAAATGTTGCTTTTTCAGGGTTGGTGTGGCTGGAAAGGTGCTAACTTCTGGGACCAGAATGCCTATTATAATATGTGCATGCCACAGAAACCGAAAATGATGTAGGATAAATAGATCATGATATCTTTTTTTCTTTTCAATACTATCCTGCGTAATAGTCACTTCTGTTTGAAGACCAGAATGTTTGCAAGATTGTGTCAATGTTTTCAATATGACTTGGTAATGTTGATGTTTAATTAAAAAGTATGTTTGGAAATTGTACTGCCATTGCACAATTTAAGGTCTATGGTTTGAAAAATTATGTACCAAATTGATAATTACATGTATATAATATAATATTTATACCAGTTTCAAAGTGCATGCAAAGTTTAGTAGGTTGAGTTTCAGAACCTTTTGATTGAATATTTTTTTGGGTGGTGGTTGAAAGAAAATTTGCTACTGAAATAGGTAATAAGTAGTGGACAATCATGACAATGTATGAAATGCTATTTATGAAGGTTTGGTGACATTGTACTGTAAATTACCGATTAATAGTACTTGGCAAATATTTGGATGCTCCAAAGGTATTTACAATAGGTAAGTGATATTTGAGAACCAATAAATGATAAAATTTTATTATTTTAAATATCCGCTACCGTCACTCACAAAAATATGCTTAGCAACGACCTGTCTCCAGAATGCACTCAAAGTGCTAAATTTCCACTCACTTGCTTTGGTTTAGGTGGGTTTGTACTACAGTATGGTATTTAAATACAAGTTTAACATGTCAAAACAAAGGGGGATGGCAGTTGTTTTTAGGATTCTTCGACTTCACATTTTGAAGTATCAATCATGTAGTTTGACTGTGATACATTCAATCATCCTAGTAATTTTATCCATGAAGATTTAATAATACATTCCCCATGTTCTTTTGTACTAAAAAATTGAATATATTACACAGTAAAAAAAAACTACTGTAATTTTATAGCTTTAGCCATGTTTTGTTTAGTTTGCCAGAATTTTTTTTTCATGGAGATCATATGCTATTCCTGAATGGACTTGTTATACAGAAATCATATATAGCCAGCTAAGATTTCAAAGTTATTGGTTATCATTGTATTAAATTTTAAAAATTGCTATTGATTGTGGAACAAAGTTCAAGATTTGCAATATTTATCAGTAAAATGGATTTATCCTCAACAGACTTGTTTATTATCTTTTTGTGACGGTAATAATTGTATGCTCAGAACAGTTCAACACATTACCAAGCCCAGACACCTACCGAAGCATTTTTAGATAAGGACAACAATAACCCTACGCATATTTAATAGCAAATGTTAAAGAAATTCGTTCACTTTTCTAAAGAAAAGAATATTAACACGAAAAAAGTATACTGTATAATTTAATGTGACATTTTACACTTTTTACATATATGTCCATACTTATGCTGGACCGGTTCAGTGGCAAATGAAATACAATTTAGGTTGTTAAAGCACCTAGACACTACCAAGTAGACTTATCACAAAAACCATGAAGACCTGATTTACACAATTCCAAGTTTAAGATGACTTCTGCTCTTTCATCCACACTTATTTTGTTGCTTAAATCTCTCCACTTAACCAGTCTACATAATGAGAGGTTAAAGGTTACCTAGCGTGGTCTACTGGTAAACACCCAAACAATATAATTATATACATATTCTTAGGATTCTAACATTTTGTTTGTTTAAAGAAATAAAACACCATGTATTGTAGATCTAGAAATCTTGTGCAAAAAAAAAGTATTCATATATGATCACAAATGTCTAACAATATTGTAATCATTCACACACAAAAAACTTCCACAAAAGTACATTCACAACGCTAAATTTAGCCATCTCTTGATTCACAATCAACACTTGCTGATCATACCTGTATACAAGAAATAAAATGCAAACACCCCAGAATTAATACATATCAAATATGATGTACATAATTGTCATTGAAAATGGTTCATATCGCTATTATATTCAATATAACATTTGCCATACCATGGATTTACCTTGTGTACCAATTGTACGAGATACAGTTGTCGATAAAACAGGATACATCTAACCCCATTTTCTTAATAAAATAGATAGTTAAAAAGTTAAAAGTAATCCTTCAGATCACCCTTTCTGGGTCGAATTACGCAAGACATGTCTTGAATGTTCACAAAATCACAATGTCTAGCAAAAGTACTACTACAATATATCCACATGAGAACAATGTTATACACAATAGGTTTTACACTACACACAATTTAGCAGATACTCTTCAATCAAGCATTCACAATACTGAAGGCATTTAGATAAGCCATTCGTACTTCAAAATTGACAGTCTCGAGTGGTCCCACTAAACAACCATGCTACTGGGGTTTTCAATGAACATGATTAAATGCAATAGAAAATATATTTGTGAATAAATTACTGTCAGTTATCAGTAATATTTATCCAGCTATCTTCAACAATTACACGCACTTTTTTTTCTCGTATTCGCGGCGATTATCTTGATATAACTGAGCAGCCTGGTTGTTTGCGGGACTGTTTGGATTCGGTTCATCCAATAATGACTGAAACAAACGGAAACATGTAGTAGAACTTTTGTGACACTGTTCAATTGGATTAAAAGAAATATCCACTCATATCCTAAGCCCTGGTGTCCCTTTTGACAATATGATTTTCACATTGTGTCCACACATCTCTGATTTTAACCTTATTGAATTGTCTCTTGTATAAATAGCCTGAATTATGAGTGCCCAATGTAAAATTCATGAAACCTAGTAATAACAACACACAAGCACAAATAATTCAGGTATACTATAATCCGATCAACACTAAAATGAGGGATGTATGGGAGCATGAAGAGAATATCACAACTAGCAACCAGCAGCTATTTGCTGGTGCCCTCGCCACATGAAGCTTCTGTTTCTTCATCACTGTCCTCATTCCAACTTTCCTGCACAATTGCAGCAACTTTTTTCTCATACTCTCGCCTGTTTTCTCGATATAGTGTAGCTGCCTCATTATTTGCAGGCGAGTTTGGATTGGGGTCGTGTAGCAAGGACTGCAAGATAAATGACAAATCACAAAATGTGCCTTTCCACCATGCATGTTTCCGGTTATTCATGAGAAAGAGTAGTTAAAAATAGTATTCTAATGTTGTGACAAACGTTATGAGACTACTGACCTATTTGAACGAAGGATTATTCACCAATTAAAACAATTCCAAACAGCTGACTTATCAATACAATGCCAAGCAGAGATTTATTATACTAACCTGTATTGAAGTTAAAATTGCAGAAACGTCATATGTTGGACTCCACCGATTTTGCAGGATGTCTAGGCATATGCTTCCATCTGCATAGACTACAATATAGCACGGAATGTAATCAATACACAAATACACGTTATTATGAATATTCTTTAAGTTAAAAGTACTTGTTACATACAATGAATAAATTCAATAATTGAGACAAAAACTTACCATTTGGGTGAAACATTTTTGAGACAAATCTAACTGTGGGTGGTTTATTCGGATATTCTTCTGTAAATTCTAATGTCAGCTTAAAGGTTCCATCTTCAAAGGGGGTGTCATGTGGTCTGAAAATATAAATATACAATCAGAGCATTGCGCTAAGAGAGAGGAAAAAGGCCATACAAAAATTTTACCAGTGGTTTGAGACCGCTGTCCAGCTGTCACACTCAATTTTTTTAACCATGATGTTGCAACTGTTTCGCTGCTTTTGCAGAAATTAATTATCTCTTTGCTAGCTGTCACTCAACCACTTGCAGTACACATACTATGACTGTTTTTTATGCATACAATGGGATTTATATGTCGATAAACCAGTGATCCAATTTATAACAATTATTCCCAATGTTCGATGATGAAAAATTAACATCCAAATTAAACAGGTTCTTAGTGCAGTGAGTTAACCTAGAGATGGCAATTTTCACCAATTTTTATATTCGAAGCTTCGACTGTTTCGAGGACCAAAGGTTCCAAGCTTCGACATTAAAGGGGACTGGGTCAAGATGAACTTCATTCACCCAAGCCACGGTTTTATAGAGGGCCATATCAAATGTAGAACGACAAAAGAGTGAAGTAGATACTAGTTATGTCTTCATCAGCTTTAAAACAACAAACAACTATATACCCATCAACAACTACTGGAATAAAATGGACCGGTCGGCGCAAGTTGTGATTACAACGTAGGTACAGAACCCTTCTATTATACCCTACTACGGGATTGGCGTCTAGTGGTCTCAATAGACGTGGTCTCTTTATGGAGGTTTGTGTTGCTACCATTATGAAGGTTTGGGATTAGCAGAAAAATGGTCGTCTATGAGAGGTGGTCTTAATTGGATGTTCAACTGTAGTTACTACTATTAAACACCTGGTCATAAATCAAGATGCAACAAAATAGCAGATCCAGTAAGATCCTCTCTATTAGGACCGCCTTATGGACTAGTATTAGGCGGTCTCAATATAGAGGCGGTGTTTATACAGAGGTTCATTCTGGTAGATTTATGGTTTGGGGTCGTGAAGTGGTCTTATTATAGAGGTGGTCTTCATTGGAGGTTCTACTGTACTATTATCTCCCTAAAACTAACTGCTGTAGTTGACCAATAAACGGAAAATCAGTATGCAATTGTGTAAACTTGCCACCTTGGGAGTTAAGAAGCTGTGATGACCTTAAATGACCAGCTCATGGCTCTTTATTTGTGAGGGCACAGAGCAAAGGGACAAAGGTGTTAACCACTGAAGCAAATTCCCTATTTATCAAATACAAGTGATACAAAATGAAGTATTTGAATAATGTTTAACTTTTATGATTCAAATCTTGACTCGTGAGGTTTTACAACGAAGGTTCGAACTCGGGTTCGAACTATTTTGACATCTCTAGTTAAACCCATACTAAGACTACGCAACTGCAATTAAAATGTTGCCATTTCACATTTTGTATGTAAAGCGATGAGCTAAGAATATTTGATATGGGGTCAGACAGGAAACTACAAAATACTTGTCAAGTATGGACAAAACTGGGGGAGCAAAACTAGAGGGTCTGGTGATTGCAGTGTTTGAATGAGAAGTTTCAAGTTTCCAAGGCAAGCGTTAACAAAATACATTGAATAGTTTGAGAACTGACCCCCTAACTTCGGTTATCAATGCTTTGTGAAAACACCAATATGCATCACCCTTCGGGACCAACATGTCATAGTTGACCGATCAATCCAGAAATATCTACTTTTGAGTCTTGCCAAGGTTGAAGAGGAAGTAACCATGCATTTTCAAAAGGTAGATATTTACCCAAATATGACCGCATTCCATAGCATAATATTATTATCCGTTGGGGCTCCGCTTACGCCAGCAGGGGGATCTTCTTGGAGTCTGCAAACAGAAAATTTAACGGTAATGCGAGTCAACTCCATTACACAACAATAAATGCATAATTGTATATCGAGCAGCCATTTTCCATACATACATAAGCCTCATGAAATACTCAAAATATGAAGCCTTACCTCTTGAAATCTCTCATAAGTCTTCTTCTGGCAGGAGTCGACATGTTAAACTACAATATTCCCTAAAACGAAGATCACAGACGCTTATTTCTTGCTGTATTTTCCAATTTTCTATTCCTTTATCATGTGTTTTCTGTTGATCAATTACGTTCTCATCCGGGTCTCTGATTGTCTCTGAATGACGTCACCTACACATTTGTAAGTCACATGATCGCCATGTGATATTTATTTGTAAATAATACCACGTGGCAGTTTTGAGAGAACTTGCTTACATCCACATCCACACAGCTTGCATTTAGACTTCTCTACATCAGAGAAGTGAGGTGAGAGATGAGATGTATAGGGATGAATGGAGCAAGGAAATTTGGCACACCTACCTTCTTTGTTAAACACAAAGAAATTAATCTTCGCAGTATCTTTTCCTACACTATATGATTCACACATTTCCAAGATTATTAGTCCTAGCCCTAACCCAGATCTAGATCTTATTATTTGCAGGTAGAATACATGGAATAGCTTTAAATCAGATGTGAATTTTATGTAATTATTTCAGAGATTACCATTGTACCTGATTACTTTATATTGATCCCATTTAGTTGAAGCCTAGTTGCTAGATCATTCTAGTTGTTTTAAAAGCAAATTAAAGTGTTAAGATGCATGTCAAAACTTCTATATACATTGTTTATAAAAAAAACTTATTTATTATATACGTTGACACTCAGTTTAATAATTTCATATGAGATTTTGATATTGTCCATGGATTATATAAATATTTGAACCATATTAATGTCACCATAAAATCAAATCAGTCTAAGCGAATTTCTTTTACTATCTACATATTCAGTGTTGCAATAACAACCTCAAGTAACAACCTGTGGGTTAAGAACCACCTTTTTAGCAGGGTATATTCGCCAGGCTAGATTTACATAAAAAGTAAAATCAATGCTTGTTTTTTCTTACTTGGCAATGTAAACATTTTGGCTGAGGGTCTTCTGATTGGTTAGCTTTTGCAACAAAATTCTAACCGTGGTTGTATCACTGCATATATAGCTTTGAGATATGGAGATGCAATCATGTATTTGGGATAAATGATCTAATCTCTATTTAACTTTTTAAACATGTGTTGCATAGATTTTTATTAGTATCTTACCAGTATGTCTAACTAGCTTAAAAACACTAATAATGACTAATAATATAAAAACATCAAAATGCATATTAACATTTATTCTTAACTAGCAATAATGGCACTTTAAACAAGCACATGTCCATAATATTGTATATATTATAATCATCTTCACACACAATTAAGAATTTACTTCACTTGTATACATTATACCACACAATATCACAATAGCAACAAAATGTTTGGACCTGCGAATATAGAACAATTTCAATTATGGCAATGGTCATATTTTATCCTAGAACGGATCTTTTTTAAATCAAGAATGCATAATTGTGAAGAAACAATTTTCAAATATCACATACACTTTGTATACCTTTACAAAAATAGTACGATACAGTACATGAACTATATGATATTCACATAAAGAAGTTTTTCTCATTTTATAATAATAAAATGAAACGTGTGATCAATATTAAAAGAACAATATTGTGCAACAAGTATTTGTATAAATCAAATAATTGCCAGGAATGACTTACTAGACTACATAGAAAATAACATTATAATATGCTGTAGTTCAACAGTTGAAAAATAATTCTATAATTAAAAATAAGACATTTACATGAAAAAAAAAGATGCATACTTCACTTGTTATACAGTACTACTTCGAATGAAAAATTCAAGTAATTCATTCACTAACAATAACACAATCTTTAAAAATGATGCAGAAGTTTCATATGATCTTATTTTTTCTATTTGATTTCATGATTTCAGCGATCTTTTCTATTAAATACACTATAAAAATATTCTGACATATAATATCTAGCTATTCTAATTTGAATGTTACAGCATACAGACGTATCCATATGGTTACAAAATTTGACAGAGCAGTGCAATTAATATAAATACAGATTATACAAGGTAAGCTGAGTTAGAGCAGTTACAGACCAGTGGGTCAGTTTGCAGTACAAACGGATTAAAAACAAACAAGCTAAGATGAGCTAACAGATTTCTCAGATAAATACCGGTAGTTGTAAGACAAATATATATCATGTATCCAGTTTAAACTGCTATCCAGCGTTGAATATTCATAATTGAGTATACCTCATGGTAAATATGCCTTGATGATATTCTTTTTTGGTCTTCTTTTTTACAAGCATATCATTCATGGCATTACTTTCAAACTATCATAAAATATAAAAATGCAATGAAAATCAGGAATAAAATATATAGATTGCAACTGATTAATACATGATGAGCTGCATAACTTAGTATTTCATATAAATGTTCAGCTAATCATTAAGATGAGTCTTCATACATAAACATCACTTGTATTTTCAAAATAAGAATCATGAAATGTATTCAGAGAATAGTGACGTCGATAGCCTCATCTCCAGACGACATTCCTTCTTCCTCTTTCTGCAGCAGACTACGCTGATCTGTTGTTGGTGCTACGCGATCCTTGCTTCCTATGCTCAGTTTCTAAAAGCAAAAATATTCAAGAATTATAACTTCAAAAAACAGTTTTAAGGAGGGTGATATTTCAAAACACACGACATTATTTTACCGCAATATTTGTGAGTTATTACTCTTTTATTGCTTTGAAAGTGTATAAAACAAATGGGGTTTGTTTAGAATATGAATTGTTCTGTCTTTGGTTAACAAATAGTTAGTAGCTTCATGTGAACTTAGAATGTAGTAACTATTATTTTATATACAAGATCATGTACTAAGAATCAAGTATTCTATTACACATTGAATCGCATGAAAGTAATTACAAAGCAAATAGTCATACAGCTATAATTGTCAGCAGAAAGATCTTAGTTTCACTTTGAAGTATTCGTCAGTCAACAAATCAACTAAAAAGTAAAGTTCAGTAAAGTTGCAGTATGTTTACACCTACATGTATTACAAAAGTAACAAACATCGGCTACTTCTCTGCATTATGTTTTTAAGCCATATCAATGTATGGAAGAACTTGTCAACAATTTTCGCTTTATGATGGGCAGTTAAGAGAATTTTTACAACCAAACAGGTTAATAACATACATGAGGCTTCCATTTAGAGGTGGATCATTAATACTATCTCACAACTGCAACTAGCAAATATGACTTACATGTACTGCAAAGATTATTATTGGATGCATACTTGTAATTTTGAGAGACTTATTATTTGCAATCTTCATCAGCTTCCATTTAGAGATGGATCATTAGTAATATCTCACAACTGCTACTAGCAGATATGACTTACTGCAAAGATTATTATTGCATGCATACTTGTGACTTTGAGACTTATAATTTGCAATCTTTATCAGTCGTGTTTCAAACCATCTCTCTCTCGCACATCTATTCCACAAAGTGACATGGCTCAAAATTCTACTTTACTTTACATTGAATCAAGATATATGTATTAGAGAGAGAGATAGTTAGAAATTAATTAACAAGCATGAAATGGATACGTAATTAGATTTTTTAGTGAGTTGACCCTCAACACAATTAATTAAAATAACACTCACTCCTTCAGGGTCATCAATAATCTGAAGCTAGAATTGATATCAAAATTACAAAGTGACCCAATGAATGAAATATTTTTATAAACCCTTCCTAAAAAATTGCATTGTGAATTTGATTACCTCTAAGATTTATAGACTTCTACCTGCAATACTCTGTACTAATCAATCCATGAGTACTAGATGGGGATCGTGGAACTTTTTGTATGCAAACCAAGCCAATAGTTATAAATGGATTGCAATGTGAATATAATAAACTCCCTCAGAATACTGATTCTCCAAAATGACCACATATCTGTCCACTTAGACAAAACAGAAAAAAGTCTTTGAACCACATTTTTGTCCTTAGGTTTGACAAAAACGATAAAAACTTGAATACTGTAAACATTTTACTAATTTAATGATGTCATACGTACGTCATACACCAAACGCTGAAACAAACATAAACATCAAGCTTGTTATGAATGTCAAGCATTGAGTAGTCCAAGCACAATACAAAGCTGGCACATAGACTACTGTTTTTGCTTTGCCTTTAACCTATGTCGAATATTTTGAAGAAAACTATTGAATGTTATGAGCCCAAACTTTCTGATCCCACTAAAAATGAGCCGGATGAGACCAATGATTTTTGGTGTTTGTATGATTTCATGATCTGGAATATATTTGCATTCTAATTTGACTGTTTATATTTCTTAATACTGGTTTGTACATGTTAGTACGTTGAACGTCGAAGCGTAAAAGAATCTACAATTACGTAAAACATGTGTACCATCGTCGTCTAATAATGAGCAACATGTCTTGAAAAGATTAAAGCGGTAATTTCACCAAGACAGATTGGCGTAAGATCAAGCTGCAACCTAAAATCGTGACTTGGTCGGCTTACATTGTACATAGCTGACAGATGGTCGAGACTTAGTCTCAACTCTGTAGTCACACAGATACAAGGGATGGTTTTCTCTACAAAAAAGATCTTAGGATCTAAAAGTCGTACAGGCATAGGATAAAGACAGAGTACAGAAGAGTACTTCTCTATTAAGACCACCCATGAAACTGACCTCAAGTGGTCTCAACAGAGTTGTGGTCTTCATATTTAGGTTCATTTTAGTCGCTTTATTAATGTTTGGGACCATGAAAAATGGTCCTATTACAGGGGTGGTCTCAATATAGAGACAGTCTTGAATGGAGGTTCTACTAACTATCCATGGTCATAAAACGAACACACATTTTGACTGTTGAGGGACCGTCATGGACTAGAATGGGAGTGATTGAGGTTTTGCTTTCATAAACGCAAACTGATTGTACATATGATCGTACCAGTTGCTACTTAATTGTGGTCTAGATGATGAGCACATATAGCTAATTGTGAGCAAATATAGCTGAAGATGTGGAAGTTTTTTTTCATTGAAAGATAACACCCTGAGCCCTGTGACCCAAGGACATTGTGGCTGTTTGCTTTAAAAATCCTTAAAAGCACTTTAAACTAGTGATATATACATACTACTATGCAAATGCTCAAAGGTGCTTGTACTTTGTGCTCCAATGAGTACCTTTCCAGTTAAAGTAGATTTTTCAGGAATTTGAAGAAAAAAAATAACAAAAGATACTGACTTGATCTAAATAATTTAAAACTTCTTACATTAAAAGCACCTTTATATGATTACTTTGATGCAATGTTATTATGAAATGTCAAGGAACGTTCGATGGATGAATGACCTGTCAAAATCGGATATACACTCATATACACTCAAGTTCAATCTCACGGGCAACCACATAAATACATTTTGGAAACAAACATAAAGACCTCCTCTTTCTTATAAACGTATGTGTAGTTATAAAAATGTGATTCCAAATTTGTATTTAATACCAAAATTGAAATCTCAATGTATGAGCCCATTATGCATATATCGCATCAAACGCTAATTAGCAATTCCAAGTTTGGAAAGTTCTGATCCATCACCAGTGTATCACTTCCCGAGAGAAATCATGTAAAAAGAAAGAACAAAACCTCTCACCTGATGTACACCACACATCAAGAGCCTTCTGTCTAGCTTTACTCAAATGACACACTGGTTTTTCACACAATGCACCCACCTGAAGAAGTTGAGTTGGAGGAGGCTTGAAGTTCTCGCTTGTCCCCATTTGAACAGACCATGATTTTTAATGACCTGTCCCTGACAACTTTCTCATATTTCCGCCCACACTGTACACACCTGGAGAAGGCTGCCCTTGAGGCTGCCCTTGGAGGATGCCCTGAGTTCTGGCATGTCTCCCTCGCCGAGTCCGCGGTACACAGTGATCCAGGAGTCTGGATCCTGGGACTGCTCATGGCGGAAGTCGGCGAAGTACTGCTGGGTGGTGAGCTCCTCACGCGCAGGCTTGTGCCACCTGGGAACACAAAAGTAGGTGGTCAGTTCAAGGCCTCCTTGTGATCGCGATCACTACAGACTTGAGATAGAGTTTACACTCTAGCTTTACTGCACACATTTTTCTACAATACATAAACTGTATATTTGTGTATTATATAATAACAGGATAGACGAACATAAGCAATAACCACTTACAGCTTGAGTAGAAGAGACGAGGCGACGACGGAGACGGAGGAGGCGGCCATGGCAGCAGACGCCATCCACGGCTGGAGCGTCAGACCCACCGGCATGAAGATACCTGCACTAACAGCACGGTTTACCATGTACAGCATCAACATTTTAACTTATTGCACTACATAAGAAACAGCATTAATTTGAGGAAAAAACATCATTTTATTCTATATACTATATATAACAGAACCAACATCATTTTAATTAAATATTTTGATATTTCAACCTTGCAGTCATCCTCAGAATATAATGCAAAATGGACAAACTTAAATTATTTTAATTTCGTTTCATTTGTGAATATTTTCGACTTTTCCAGTCATATTCAAACATAAAATATGTATATTATATTAGGTACAAGTAAAACTTAATGTTGTTCATAGGAATAAAAATACTTTACACCAACATCATAAGTTTTGTTCGAAATTTTCAATTGCTAATTCCATTTTCAACATTCGCCATGTCTCTGTATGTTGTACAGTATAGGATACATGTACATGTAGCAAGGCAAAGCTAGCTTTTTTTAAGGGCCATTCCCAAATCCCTCCCAATGCATATTCTAGAGCCATATCTATCAATAGTCATGGATCCCGATTACAATTTTTTATTTGACACTTCAAAGAATTAAAAATTTCTATAACATGAGATTCTATTATCAAGCTGAACTTTTACTTTTATTTATGAATTATATAGATTTTGTGTTTTGCAGGATAAAGGAAAGTTAGAAAGAAGCAACTTGTTGAGTAGGGCTACACTTAATTTATCTAAATCAATATAAAGACTGATGTTAACCTACCCCGGGTTATGAGACAAAACAAAAACTACAATGCTTTTATATTCTAAAATGCCAATTACGCCAGTGAAAACTAGAATCCCAAACAAAATGAAACATTGAGATGTATATAAATATATCAATGAATCATTTATACCAGAAGAATCGGGATGATTTGTTTGCCAAGAATGAGGATGGGGAAAGTTGTATGTTTGCCAAGTTTCTTTACGCTTGCTCTGTGTTATCTCAAATCTAGTTCAAGACTGTTGCTGTTTACATTGTGGTTATAAAAAACTACTTTGTTGGAAGAAATAATTGTTGTAAGTGTATTGATAACGTTTGAACAATAGAAACAAACTATTAGTATACTTTTTTTCATGGTAAACTGTTTTTAAGTCTAACAAACTGAGAAATTAACCCATAGCACACTGTCAAGTGACTTTCAGGTATAAAAAGATAGGAAAGGTTTGAAAAAAAGAGAGGAATCTATCCTCCTTTAAAATATAGGAATAATATACAACATTCTAGCTTAGTATTTTTAGTGATACCAGAATGCCAACTGAAATTTTTTTTTCAAAATGATTGTTACTTTCAATCTGGGACATTTTAAGCACAAAATTCAGGTTAAAAATGGACAAAAAAATAATGCCTTCTTTTACAATTCCCAAACTACAAGAAAATAATACGAGTTACCAAAGTGTAGTGAAAATCAATGGTTGAAAAAATAGGAAACAAAGGAGGCTTAGACAGCTTGCCAAAGCATACCTGCCGCAATCGGAATGCCAATAACATTGTAGATGGTTGCCGCAAAGAAGTTGATGCGAATACGACGCACGGTTTTCTTGGACAACAACATGGCAGCAACGACGTCCAACAGGTCATTCTGAAAATCAATGTAAATGATAAATAAGCGAGTGTAAGTTGCCAGCAATATTATTTTCATTTGACTCTTTAAGAAGATAAGAGCACCGTTTATGTGTACTTCAACACCCACTAAATAATGCACATCACTTGCCACAGCACACCCAGCATCAAAAGTACTAAAACGAAGGACAAGTAAGAAAACAAGTCGGTGATAGTTGTAACGCGAGTCTAACCCATTGAAATTCTTAAAAAGTTAAAAAGGGATCACTTAACCCACAGGGAGATATCAGAACACTAGATTTATGTGCAGAGGAAAAGAGATATCCATGGATCGAAGATGTAAAGATGGTGGTTTATAGTTGTTATCCATGTCTTGTTCTCACGACTTTTACATTTTACACCAGATCAATGGCACACTTGTTGTCTAAGATTTGTAAATCAATTAAATCATTTCTCACATACATGTACAAACTATACTTGTATCTGCAGCACATTCAGTGCACAATGTTAATCACTAATACAATCACGTACTCACTCTTTCAACACACTGACCTGTACCTAATTAACATGTAGGTGCCACCAGACCTGACCAGGAATCGAACCCACGACCTTCTGGTCATAAAAAATTCAGGTCCCTATCCAATCGGCCACAGATGACTAGGGATCTCAATGTTCATGTCGTACAACGTAACAGATGTGACCCACGTACCCTGATAAGGACGACATCTGCAGCCTCCACGGCGACGTCCGTGCCCGTTCCTATGGCGATGCCGGTGTCGGCCTGAGCCAGCGCTGGGGAGTCGTTGACACCATCGCCCACCATAGCAACCCGCCGACCTGCATACAGAAAAATAGGTGGATTACGAGACGTCACTCAACCATTTTAGGTAAGGTTGTCAGATCAGTTTGTCTAACAAATAGACAGGGTTTAACATAATCAGCTATTGATCTGGGGAACCCCAAGTAATGATATCTTTAAAGAAAATGCTCAGTCAAAAATATATGTGTTCTGTAAGATCCTGGATTAATAAATGATGCCTTTTCCATTGAAAGTGTAAGGAAAATGAGCCTCATTTATTTCAGATTTAATATTTATTACACCTATAAATATACCATTATGTCTTGTCAACTAAGACACAAGGCCACGTGAGGTCATCTAATCGAATGGTTCTTGCGAGACGTATCTTCCATTTCCAACGGCAGACGCCATTGGACGATGGTATTGGCTAGATAGACAGACTCGGGTGGGAAATGTGAGTAGCGGACAGATTGCGGGGCTTGCAGAGCACACTTGTGAAAAGGTAGTCGAAAGAGGTGTTACCAATTATGAAAGGGCCTGAACTGAAGGTCATGTTATGAAAAAAATAAATCAAAATTGTTGCACACCTAGAAGGTGTGAATTTGCTACATAACCATGATGACTGTGGAAAATACAAAGGTACTACTCTCATAGAGTACTATTTTCTACCTTGCTGCTGCAGCTGCTTTACTTTGGCCACTTTGTGAGATGGAAGAACCTCTGCAAACACAGTCTTGATGCCAACCTGAAAGGCAGTTCAGTTATGACACTGTCAAATACATTATGAATACATTTAATTTACACAGACTACATTTTTCATACAAAAATTGACGTGCTACTACTATTTACATGTCAGTGGCCTGCATGCTACCTATATGCGTTTAACCCTCAATTGTGAAGTGTACCCATATCATTTTTATCTACCTGTTTGGCGATGGCTTTGGCTGTCTTGCGATTGTCTCCAGTGAGAAGCATCACGTCAAGTCCCATTCTCTTTAGGGTGTAAATGGCTAAGTGAGCTTCTGACTTGACAGTGTCCGCCACAGCGATCATTCCGATCAACTGACCTGCAACGTGAACAAGCTCGGAGTAAAGCAATGAAACAAAGATATCTTGTGTTAAATTAGCAATAAAAGAAGATCTTATACAAGCATCACAATCATTCCGATCCAGTAACCTGTAAATTCAAGAAGCTTGGCTCACACTCATTCAGTCTACATGCATGTTGGATACTCCTCTGAATCATCTCATGATTGGTGGCCAGGCAGTTGTTGCCGACCATCTAGAACAACGCCCTGCCGCTGATGAAGTCACAGCACTATCACATGACTGATAGGTGGTAGACTGACAGAGATCCATAAGAATTGAAAGCTATCGAGGTAGGCTTGTTCAAAAACAGCGCAAAAGTTTGTGTAAAACGAGAATTAGTATGCACAACTTGATCAGATGAGTATCAAACACAAACTGACTAGTTGACAAATACAGTGAATATCCTCAACAATGGAAGGGTGAACAATGGAAAATCTGCATAACGGAAAATTTACTCATGCATATCCTATTAATAACTTAAGTAAATTATGGAGTAAACAACGAAAATCCTCTACAATGGAAGGATTTGTGATTGCAAATTGGGTTCCGTTGTTGAGAATATTATACTATACTTATCCGGGGAACATGTTAATCCCAAACTAAACTAAAGGCTCCACTCCTCACCATCGATGGCTCCGAGCACTGCGGTCTCTCCCTTCACCTCGCACTCTTCCATCACCCGGTTGATCTCCGCCGTCACCTCCAGCCCATTGCGGCCCATCCACTCACGGTTGCCGATCAGCACCTCAAACGTCTGCGTGGCCGTCGCCCCCGACGACGAACTCGACTGCTGCAGGTCTAAAAATTAACTCTTTTTATTCTTTATGTCCTAAGTGCTTTTTTGGCGTATCGGACAGAGTCTATATGGTGTTTGCACATGCACCTCCAGTGGCAGGTTAGGTAACGCACTGAGCCTCGGAGTGGGGGGATCACACTAGGTATTGCTATCAAACTAGGTGAGTTCTTCTATGTGTTCTTCTTTGTGACACTACAGTGGATGTGCTGCAAACTCACAACATACAATCATAGGTAAATCCCGTTTGGAGGTCATATGGTCTAACCATTACGCCATTGAGACTACACAGATTTGGTACTATATGTGATGTACGTCAGACCGTCACAAAGGTACTATTTCTATGAATCGAAAAGTTGGTTATGCAAATAAACCTAATACACTTTTGTTTAAATGTAATTTTGTAAATATTTTCAAGAAAAAATATAGTTAATGTGACAATATTTTCATATATATTTTTATTTTGCTATGGTATTTTAGAATAAAATTCTCCAGTGCAGTCTAATTTCTATTTTCCCAAAGAAATATTATGAAACACTCATTGCAAATTTTGCATTGAGAAATCTAATCAAATTCTGTATAAAATAAATCAGATTACATATGAAAGTTTAAAGTATTATTAACAAAGCTCTAAAGTAATTGTTTCTTTCAAGGACAGAAAAAAACCACACGATTCTGTTATAAAAATAAAATTTCCAAACAAATATAAAAGCGTACCAATGATGTCGTTATGGCTGATGACTTCCCCAGTGTCAGTCACGAGACCCTCAATAGTAACCTGACAACAACAAAAAGAATACAATGTAATCTAAGATAGATATGTTCTTATCATCCGTTTTAGATAAATATATAAAATGTTTACCATATAATATACAAAATTTATAAAGTGAACCAGATAATCATTTCATTAGTTTGGCATACTAAAGAGATAATTCAATATATATGCACACTCAGCAGAACTTCCCATTAGGACCAGCTCTATAAAAAGACCACCTCTATAATAAGACAATTTTTGTAGTCCAAAGACTTCATCATACAGAGACCAACGCGGACCTCCATAGAGAGACCACCTCCCTATTAAGACCAGAAGAGGTCAGTCCCAGGGATACTTGAGAGTTTCCATTGTAAATTCAATTGTAAGATTGCAACACAAAACTGTAGATTGTTATCAACAGCACAATAACTGAGTCCCAATGTTTAACATGAAGATGAACAACTACCACACTGAGGTCCCATGTGTAGTTTACCATCTGCAAGTAAACATTGGGACTCAGTGATGGTGACTAAGGCTGTACCTGGAAGGCGCTAGCGTTGCTGTTCCTCCTGTTGAGCATCTCCGTGTTGCTCTGCTCAGTCCGCAGCAGCTGCTCCAAGTGAGACACCTGCAAACAGCACGCGCACAACTCACAAAAAGCTCACGTAAAATTAGAAAATTGACCACGTGATGTAAGTCAGATTTTGCCAAATGATACCAGTTCTGTGAATCGAAATGTTGGTTATGCTATTGTTTAATTGACTTTGGTAAATATTCTAAAGTAAAAACAAAGTTTGTGAATTTCTTCTCCATGTCTATAAATATTTCAATCTTCTTCTATTTTTTACTATGCAATGGTATTTTGGATTGAATTCTTTGAAATAAAATAATAAATGATTACAAACTACCCAAACCCATTAAATGACAATGTATCTTTGTAGAATACAAAATACTTAATCACAAAGATGAAGAAAAAGATATTACAAACTACCCAAATCCATTACATGACAATGTATCTTTGTAGAATACAAAATACTTAATCACAAAGATGAAAAAGAAAAAACACAAGCAGACGACACACGGTTGTTACCTTGCACTTGAGTCCACACCCGGGCACGGCCTGGAACTCTGACGCCTTGCCGAACGACTCACACTGCAGCGCCTAAAGCAGAAACTTGGCTAGACAGTCATTTCTTTAGTTCACAACACTGATTTACAAATATCATTGACAGTTTCGTCAACTTCTGACATCCTTAAATTGACCATCTGTGCATTACCAACACAATAGCTAGTTTTCTATCATTAAGAACAATAATGTTAAGTAGATTTTCTGAACACTTCTCTAAATGAGAACTATTACACTATTTGAATTCCCTGAACTGTTCAGAACAACACTCTTGTCCAAACAAGAAATCATCATACATCTCTATCAACCACGGATTTCATATTTCTTAAGTCATTATTTAAACATTACAAACTAGAAAGTGGCTTTGGTATCAAAACATTGATACACCGATGAAGATATAGATACTCAATACACAGAACAATAATTTTCATACTATTATTATGTAGCACAGGAAGCATAACTCTTTAACAACAGCTTTTCCCCCTACCTTTTTCGCATACTTGACAATGGCTGTGGCGATGGGGTGTTCACTGCTGGCCTCAGCAGAGCCGATGATGGCCAGGAACTTGTGCAGGGAGCACACTTGGTTCTCGGCAAAAAGTGCGATCCTAGAGACACGTGGGGTGCCGTGAGTCACGGTGCCGGTCTTGTCAAACACAATACTGTTGATCTGAAAACAAAATATGATAAACACATGTCACAACGGATCGGGAAGGGGTTAAATTTGTGTGACAAAAAAAATATGTCCCGGTACACAAACGCGGCGCTAGGATTTCCATATGACAAGCACTGTTTTTTCGTTGCCGTCCAAAGTACAAAACATGACAAATCTATTGTTTAGTAAAGGACCTCGATATCGAAATGTGATATGTAAAAAAAGCATATGGGGTCTATCGATACAAACCATCCATCTTGTGCACGGTCCCTAGTGCCTGGCCTCTCTTGATGATTAGGACAAAGGTTTTAACCCCTATCCCTGTGCCAACCCTGAGACTCTTCTTAACTCAAATCTTTCACGATAATAGCTAGACTATAAATAAACAATTACACCCACCTTGTGTGCTGTCTCTAGTGGCTCGCCTCCCTTGATGAGGACCCCGTTGACGGCCCCCACCCCGGTGCCGACCATCACGGCTGTGGGCGTGGCGAGCCCGAGTGCGCACGGACATGCGATGCATAGCACCGTGATGGCGAACTGGAACGCATGCTCGAAGATCGCCTCATGGTGGCTCCGGCCACGCGCCTACAAACACACAATGGTTAGTTTAGATGCGAGTCTGGAGTCTTCGACTCATTATTTTTCAACACGATGCAAAGAATTAAACATTGTGCATCTCATATGACGCGTAAAATATTTTTCATAGTTTGTAATGATTTTGTATGCCAGGATCCATTGTATAGCCCTCAGACTCATTGTTTCAATTATTACTCAGAAGCTACTGTATGCAAGATGAGTGAATTGATTTCAGCATTAGTCTTCCCCAATTTCTGGATGAGCGGACTAGTGACTAAATGGGATACTGTACATACTAATCAATTTAACTTTTGGACAGCCAAAATTTCCCCTCACCTTATCAAGCAAAATAATTATACAGTGACATCATCACTTGCCAATGTCATGTGATGGCGGAGTGTTGTTCAACACAAATTTGCCGACGGATGCAATTTTCCTGAAGCTTCACAAAAGCTTTGGCATAATCTATCCATTATAAATATTTCCTTAGACATTTAATTACTTTTGATAATCTGATGGGAATAGAAGTTCACCTATCTTATCAACCCAACAAATTTCTAAATGATCTTTCAACATGTAAAGTGATAAAACCAAACTATACCTTCAAAATTAAAAAATATATATGTCCATACATATAATGTTTCTTGCATTAAAACAATACAATGTAAAGCATCACATACAGATAAAGTATGGTTAAGAAAAAAATCATGCATGAAAAAGTAAACCCATGATATTCAGAAACATAGCTGAATTGCAAATAGAAATAATAAAGAAATAATAATAAATAAAAAATAATGCAACAGAAATGTCATTTTACTCAACACAAGTCTTTCCCCACACACTTCGTCAGGACAATTCAGCTTTTGAATAAAATTCAACAATACAGCTATTACAATTCAACATCAAACTAATTTAAAATGATGCAAAGCATATATTTTCTCATCTTTTGAAGAAACAGTAGAAAAACACATGGGTGGATCCATTATTTCCTGTGCAAGATCTAATCTTTTCAGAGAATTTACAAGAAAGACAATTTACAAATGTGCCATTATCTGTGCAAAAATCATCAGACAAAATATCATCGTATCAAAAGAAAATCTAACATTCGTAATTCATCATTTTTTTTAACACGTCATGAGGTAGATTGAAATAGCACTTTGTAAATACACAATGTATGTGACAAACACTGTGCAAGAGAAATGGTAAATGCAAAAGACATGATGAGAATTTTACCGCAGAAATATTGTGGTTGAGAGGAAAGCTCGAATTTGTAGTAAGGTTTTGAACAGACGAAGTGGCGTAAGTGAATGTGTAGTGGTCACCAGGGTTGGTGATGTTGGGAGAGAAGATGACAGGCATATTGTATACTTCCTGCTGTATTCTCTGTTTTTCGTGTTGCTGTTGATTTATCATTGGAATGGAAAAAATGTTAGACGAATACAGTAAAGACACTTTTCGCTTGTAAGTTATTGTGAGTTAAAAGAATCAAATTTTAAAATAAATAGAACAATTATTAGAAGTGATCAAAATTGATTGATTCATTATTCTTTGAAAGTTATGGAAGATTATAATGAAATTGTGTCTCTCTATCAAGAAAACTATACAATTTGTTAAATGATTATGAATCAAGTGTATACTATACGATTAAACTAATTCTATTGAAGCTGCAATTTTTACTTTACATTCATCTGATACAACACAATTTCAATCTTCGTGTAACAATTTAGAAATGTAAATGTAACATTTTTGTTCGTCATATTTGAAGATTCTAAATCCTGTACAGTAAAAATAAACTTGCAGCCTCATAAAGATCAATCATCACAATCAAACTTAATTAATTATCAACTGAATAAAATGTGCTTGACTTTGATTCTTGGTGCATTACACAAACACATATGAATCACAAATTAAATAAATCTGTACAGTCATTTCATTAGGAACATTCAATGTTACGTATCAAATAAGTCACAATACATGCACGTTAAGAAATTTGAAAACAAAAATTACCTCGTAGTTAGGATCAACTAAGGTGATGTCCACATATCCCACAATAACCCAGGCGATCAAGGTTAGAAGTGAAAGCGACACGACCACAGGCACAAAGTAGCCGGCAATTTTGTCAGCCAGCTGCTGAATCGGTGCCTGAAAAGAAAGGTTTTCTTACAGTTTACAAACCACATACACGTGAAACCGAAACCTTATTCATATTTCAAAATTGAAATTGATCAATCGACTAATTAGTGAATCCACAACACCAAATACTCTTTCATGTATCAAAATAACACCTGATACAACACATTTTAATTTCCTTGTTACATTATAAAAATCTAATTATAATTTTAACTACCTTAGATGTCTGCGCCTCTTCCACAAGCCGTACAATCTGGGCCAGAGCTGAGTCGGCACCCACGTGCGTAGCCTGGATAAACAGCGTGCCGTTCTGGTTGATGGAGCCACCGATAACGTCGGATCCAGGCTTCTTCTGGACAGGCATGGACTCGCCAGTGATGAGGGACTCGTCACACAAAGACGTGCCCTCTGTGACCCGGCCGTCCACCGGGATCTTCTCACCAGGAACCACCTGTAATCAATCAATATAGCAAATAATGGGATTTGGAGTGCTGTACAATTTATTATATTTTGTCCCTCCTCTGCAGCATGTACATGTTGGATACGTAAGGACATCCTCGTAACTGACAGCAGTACAATTTGTAATTATAATCAATCAATCAATCAATCTATCAGCAAATCATTGACCAGTGATGTCCATCTTCTCACCAGGGACCACCAATAATCAATCGTTCTTCATTGTATAATGTATATGACTATATGTATGACGTACCCTAAGCAGGTCTCCCCACTGCACCCATCTCCCACCCACACCACCACGTACCCTGAGCAGGTCTCCTCTCTGCACGAGCTCGACAGCGATGTTCTCCTCCTTGATGATGCTGCCCTCCTTGTCCACCTCGATGAGGCACGCCTCCGTGGCCTGCAGCGATAGCAGCTTGGCCAGCGCCTCAGACGTCTTGCCCTGAACATCACAGGATCGATTTGTTTACGGTCATCGTAATTCACCATTTATCGTACCCATTTACCTAGACTTTGTCCAATAGCTTAAATGTTCAAAGAGTGACAGAGATTGGAGATGAAAAATAACATCAATGATACCCAACCCACCTTGGCGATGTGTTCGAGCCAGCGTCCTAGTGAGATGAACACGAGCAGCATCGGCGGCGTCTCGAAGAACGTCTTGGGACTGGTCGGCTCGCGCATCGCCATCGCCGCGACGACCACCAGCACTGAGTACGCGTACGCGATGGTGGTTGCCAAGGCGATGAGAACGTCCATGTTGGTTGTACCGTGGCGGATCGCTTTGGTCGCTTGGATATAAAAATGACGCCCGCCGAAAATCTGCAGACAGGCAAGTTTTTTGTTAGATCAAATGGTTATGTGTACGTCACAATTAGATTTCATTCGCGAGGAATGAAGTGCTGTGACGTATCGCTTTGGTTGCGTGGATATAGCAAATCTACGGAGAAGAATACATAAGTTGATATGAGTTATATCTTATATGACCATCAAAACCCTTGTGAGCTTTAGGGTTAAGAGAAAAAAACAAGATTAATAATCAACAACCCATTTTTTTCTCACAAGTATCAATAAAATGATTCTGCGATGTAACACATCAAGATCAAGACAAGTATATTTTTTAGGTTACACATCAATTGGACACCCATAATTCATTATTCTCACATCTTAAGCATTGTTAAGACAAACTCTTTGTCTCACCTGACACGGCGTACAGAAGATGAAGAGCATGAGGTTTTCCCACGACAGTCCGGGGATCACCATCTTCATCCCACAGTGACCACCGCTCCCCATCCCGGGGGCCATGCTGTCACCGTCACTCGCCGTATGGTTCGTGTGGTTCCCTACAGCAGTACAACAAAATTATTGTCTGTCTCTTAATTATTTACACCATAAAAATAGCAATTTTACTCTCACTGTTCTTGCAAGCAGTTTTCAAGAATTAATAACAACATATTATGAATAAGTTTTTTAATGCCAGATGATCTGCGGAAACCCCAGTTATGATATCTTTAAGGGTGCATACCATTTTTCTCTCTACTAAAATGCAAATGAGCTGTTTTGGTTGGCTGTAGGCGTTAGGCACCAGCAACTCCATGTATTTTGACTGTGGTTTTGACAAGTAGCACATAATGCATGTCTTAAGACTTTCAAGAAATCACATTGACTAAAATACAAACTCTCACTCGAAGACCTGCCCCCGCGACTGAGCATGATATCTCTCACCTGCTGTGGTGTTGGCGTCGTCGGTCGAGTGGACGTCCTCACAGTCGGTGAGCGCCATGGTGATCATGAAGTACGCCATGCAGATCATGACAGGTACGCCAAACAGCAGCGAGTACAGGAACGCAGACCGCCACTTCCGGATCGTGTTCCTGGGGATCACAGAATCAATCAATCAATCAATCATAATCAAATGGAAGCTTAGGGTTGTAAAACCTGTCGTCAGCTATGTCTATCATGGTAGAAATATGTTGCAACTTGAAGTTCCAGTATGAAATGTGCCTCACTTGTGTTCGAGCATCTCGGCACCGTGACTGTCCTTCTCCAGCAGACTCGCCTCGAAGCCGAGCGCCACCACCGCATCGATGATGTCACGCGGGCCCGTCACCTGCCAAACACCACAGTGGAGACGGTAGAATGAGGGTCGAATGATGGAATAATGATGGTGGGAATTATGGTATGGATGGATGGATGGTATAATGATATAATAAAGATGGTGGAATGAGGGTGTAATGATGGTATTGTTGTGAAATGTATAGTAGTTTAGTTTTGGCTGTAACATACATGTATCTATGCATGATATTCACAGATTACAAATTCATCTTGTAATTAGGCTCATATGAGACTCGCCTGAATAGTTCATGTACATTGTAGTATCCTTGTATAGTCTGATGCAGTAGTATAATGTTTGTTTTTCATGAATTAAGCGAATGAATGCTGTTATAGTGGAAGTCTAATAAACTTGGAATCAGTTTGTTTTTTTACCAACATATAATCCAACATCATAGAAGAGCTTCAATTTAGTTTGGGTGTTAATGTCTATTATAGAATCACAAAAAAGTTTAGGATTTTCCTCCCGTGGGGCAAATGTAGAGAGTATTTCTATGAAACATGGGGGATTAGTGGTGGAAACCACAAAGACCAGAAGGAGATTGGTAAACGGTAGACTGTTCTACTACCTCTTTGGATATTTATATTACGAGAAATGTGTCTCCATCATTCATAGTTTGTTAGCTGTTTCAAAAAAAAAAATGACTCATTTGTGTCATCCAATCAGAGAAGTAATTTGAGTGAGTGAACAGCAAAGTTGAAAAAGACCTTAAAAACAATAAACTGGTCCACTACTTCTTTTCGGTATTTATATTCTACTAAAATGTGTCTCCATCATTCATGTTTGTTGGTGTTTCAAAAAAAATGACGCAATTAACATTTGTGAATTTGAGCCAGTAATTTGAGTGAGTGGTGGAACGGTCTACAAATGCACTGTGAAAATTATGCAAACCTCTGTGTCAGCAGAAGCGTCCCTTGCTGGTTTTGATGACACGGAGGCTGACAGAATGCCAGCCTTCATTCACCAGCCGACTGATGAGGTGCACACACGACGCCGCACGCCATTTTGGACAGAAGGTATGTATACTCCCCAGAGAATTGAGAAAGATGGAGTAGGACAAGCATGGCAATGACCTGGTGTGAATGTTAAGTCACTAGCAGGAGGAGAAGGGTGTAGGTAAACCCTCTCTATTAGGACCACATTTGAGTGATGGGTGGTCTAAATAGAGAGGTGGTCTCTAGCCAGAGGTTCATTTTGGTAGCTTCATGAAGATTTGGGACCATGAAAAATTGGTCTTACTATAGAGGTGGTCACAAAATGGAGGTGGTCTTAATTCTAGTTTCTACTGTACTCTTTTTACGATCAATTCACTGGCATGAGTGGTGTTGGTTTTAAAAACTGAGATTTAACATCTTGCATACTCTCCAGAGAGTTGAGAAAGTTGAAGTGTGACAAGCCTGCCAATAACCTGGTGTCAATGTAAAGTTAGTAGTAGTTAATTGTGACTGTAAATAAGCATATTTTACACATTTATTTACAGGTTAAGACCTACTACGAGTTTGACCTGACCTACAATGAGTTTGACCTGACCTAAAATGAGTTTGACCTGACCTACAATTGAGTTTGACCTGACCTACAATGAGTTTGACCTCACCATGAGTTCGACGGTGCCCTGTCCGACCTACAATGAGTCTCACCTCCATCACAGTGGTCGCTCACTCATCACAGCCAAGCTCCGAGATCCGGGTTTGCATCTGTGACGGCATGATGTAGGCTGGATCGAATTTCACCTCTGCCTTCTGGGCCATCAGCGACACCAGGACAGTCTTGATGCCTGTCAGGATGAAAAATGGCAATGATACATATTTGTAGTCGAATCTCTTTGTTTTGTGTACTTATAGTAGACAGAACAAAAGGAAGTGACTAGCAAGCCTTTGGTTGGGTGCCTTGCTATGATTGAGTAAGACATTCATGTGATTCATATTGTAGGAATATCACTTATGCCCCTACTCTCACCTTCCATTTTCATAACGTCCCTCACTACTCGAGAGCTACATGTCTGACTGAGTGTCTGACTGAGTGCCTGACTGATTGTCTGACTAAGTGTCTGACTGCCTGCCTGTCTGTTCTCACCTTCCATCTTCATGACGTGCCTCTCCACGTTGGCCACACAGGAGCTGCACGTCATCCCTGTCACTTTCAGGAAGCATTTGTCAAGTTCGTCGTCATCGTCAACAATCTGAAAACAGATATGTTGGAATTCATTGACTTGGGTGCAACTATTGACATGTGAATTACAACTGTAAATATAACCATTTACATTTAGATATTGTGTACCTTGGCATGAGGTGCAATGGTGACTTTCCGCACAGATCCTGAGGGCGATGCTTCTCGGGACCTTGACGGCCCCGGCAGGTCAAGAGTTGAAAGGTCAACTACGTTGTTCTCGGCTGAAAGTAAGAGGCAGAGAAAGTAAGCAACGCATTGCCAAGTAAACCTATGGAGTAACCAAAGACAATCTTGCTTCTTTTTTACATTTCAAACCAAAGGCAGCAGCATCAGTGTTTGTGGCAAAGAAACTGAACAGATTTGACATAATTTCAAAAAGAATACTATTCAATATCTTTTCATATACTTTAATTCAAAAGACATGTTGAGCAGTCCACATTTGAAACACGATGCTAAAAATGCTTTGTTTCGAAGAATTCAAATAATCTGATGTGCAACTCATTACCGAATATTCATTATATTATTTGCTTTACTTGAATACCATCATTATTATATGGAATATGGGTAGATATAAGCTAATTTGACGCCAAGTCTTTATTCCTAGAGTAGCTTTATGTGATACATATTGGTTTTACTGGTATTCTACTCACTTTTGCATAAATACATTGGTCAAAATATGAAAGAAAACAAACCTAGGAGTTTTGACGTAAAGCCACAATCCTGGATGACGCTGCAGATTTGTTGTATAGCATAACCGTGATCTACCCTCCTAGGCTGGATTGTACACAACATCTGCTAGGAGTTTTTCTCATCCACATGGGGAGACCTAGATATTTGTTATATATCGATACATATTGAAATTAATGGACTTGAGACGTAAGTTCATGTCTTGACATGGAGGATTCTTTAAGGGCTTTTATCATACAATGAAGCTTAATTTCTTCAGTTATCATGCTCTGTAACTGCTGTATAAACAGGCAGGGTATTAACCCTGTGCAAAGTTTGCAAACTGACCTGATACCCTATGTATCAGTCATGTTGTCATAGATTTCTAGGAATTGGATGGAACGTACTACATTCACTTTTACAATGTTATTTAGAAAAGTGATACTGTTGTAGATGTCGGAACTAAGATGGTTTTGTAAACGCTATTGATTTTTATTCATATAATTCATTTGTTGCCTAAAACATGCGTGATAAATAGAATACATCAGGCTCATCAGATAAGATAAGTATACATTGTACGATGTATTTGCACTAACGTGGCATTCCATATACCTGTATATGTATATGCAGGTACTCGCACACTGGAACACTACCAATGGCTTGCGCTGGTGAATAAGTGCCACAATGATAGTGGTTCAGGGCAGTAGCTATGTAATATAGTCCTATAGACTTGGAGAAAGTATCCCCTATGCCAATATTCACGGTCGCAAAAGAGGACAAACTTGAGAAAATAAAAAATTTATCAAGTTTTCAAAATAATAATGAAAAGCAAATAAAAAATAGACAGAATACTAAATGGTGGAAATATGTTATTCTTATTATTCATCCTATTTTATTCAAGATGCTTAATGCAAAAGAATGTCTCTTTGCTTCAAAGGTGAGAAAATAATCTTGCTTCAAAAGTGAGAAATTAATCTTAAACATTTAACTGAGAGTTTTACTTGGAAAAAAAACAAACTTTCTTATTACTTTGATTTCCATCTACATGTAGTTGATTTTCTCAATAATTTGCGTCTTACCGTGACACTAAGAATCCCGGCCTTGTCACCGAGCGTTCCTTCTATCTTCTTCACGCACGAGTTACAGTGCATTCCTTTGACGCTGACCACTGCCTGCTGACCAGCCTTTGACGATGACGTACCCGCACCAGAATTAGGGCGGCTGCTTGAGGCTGACAGAACCTGTTGATGAAAAATATTCAGCTTGGTAAGATAATATTTCCATAAACAACTGTCCAGGGGCCTGCTCCAAAGTAATGGCTCACCCTAAAATTTGGCTCATATTAAAATCTAGAATACCTAAAATTCAAATGTAAATACCCATACATGTGATAAGTCCACCCCCTCAATTAACAAGTTTTTAATGCACATGTACATGTAAAAATTCATGGTTGTAAACATTATTTGCATCACATGTAAATGTATGAATAGTCTTCAAGTGGTCACTAAAAAAAGAAACGTTCAAAAACAGATTAAAAATAATTTTGAATCATATCATTTCTCATGAAACAGTCAAACCTCACCTTGCATTCGAAGCCCATGTCATCGATCATTTCCGCTATCGCTTCTGCTTTCAGTACATTAGGGTTAAAATTAACTCGTCCTTTCTTCTCCTTCAAAGACACATCAATGCTCAGGATGCCACTTTTGGACCCGATATTTTCCTCAATGTTTCGCACACAAGAATTGCATGTCATGCCCTCAATACCCACAATGCACAAGTCTTCGCCGGGTCCATTCTCCGTATGTCTTGTCACAGCCAGTTCTTCAAACTCGTCACCACTATTCAGACTCGCCTCAAAACCCATGTCATCAATTCTATCTCGGAGTTTGGAGGGATCAGTCTTACCTGTAATTCGAAATGAAACTCTCATAAAAAACTTTGATTTCTCATTTTTTACCATATTTAACAGTCAAGAGGTCCACCCCCATGTGAAACATTTGGAACAATTTAAAAACTAAGACTATTTCAATGTAAATATATTTATGTAAAACCCACCCCTAATTTAAATGTTTTTAATCTGAAAGCCCATGAGAAATTTTTGGATGGTCCCATATGGAATATTACTTACAGTACACTATGGAAAATACTTTTTGCATTGGAGCCAAACTATTTATTTTCTTGCAAAAAATTATTCAAGCACAATGTTACCTGGATCGTATTTTATCACAGCTTGCTTTTCTTTCAGAGAAACTTTCACATCAAACACCCCAGGTTCATCTTTCATTACGCCTTCGATATTTTGAACACAGCTGTTGCATGTCATTCCTTCCACGTGGATCGTGGCAGTTTTATCGTTGGCTGTTAAAGGGTCAAACTCGACAATGGCTTTTCCAGGTAATGTGGCCTCGAAGCCCATGTCATCAATTCTTTCCGCAGTGCTTCAGGATTGGTTTGGTATGGATAGTAATCAATGACAGCTTCCTTCCTGAAAAAAAACAAACAGTGGGTAAAAATTCTATTTATTTGGTGTACAGAATGAAGTTTGTTTCATATCAAAGAATAGAATAGAATTCTTGAAACAGTGAAGTGTCTGAATTGGTGAAGAAATTGACTAAATGATAACATTTAAAATATTTTTAATGTGTTTTTTCCAAGTTTGCTTATGGATAAATGATAACATATGGAAGCAGGAGGCCAGGTAGACTTGCCATAGAAGAGAGAGTTCAGAGAAAATAAATTTAAAAAATATTAGTGATAGAATGACCAGAAAGCAAATTACTGCACTCTTGAAAGGCAAAAGAACGTGGTACAAATGACCCAGGATGGATTTTTGACAATATTTAACAGAAAAAGAATCAAAAAAGAAATGAATATAAATTCGATATGAAACAGTGGTTAGTTGATAATTAGTTAATAAAATTGGCAGAAATTGAAAAAACAAAATAACATATTAAGCCTGCACAATGGATATTCGGTTACTTATTTGAGACGGGACCTTCAGTGGCTTTTAACCTTGAAACCTTCGCGACTTTTTACTGAATGAACCTTTGAACATTCGTTGATAAATCAGTAAGTAACTATAAAGATTTTAACACCCTGATGATGATAAAAAGTTGCAGAGCGAAATGGATTATTTGGTAGACGATTGTCTAATATTCCTAATAATGTAAAGAAATGGTTTGATTATTCACATGCTTGAGGTGAAACTTAATATTATGATGAATTTAATTCATAAGCATAGAGTAATTTGTATTGAACGTGCTTCAATGTGTGACGTGCTTCAATGAGTGAAGAACTTTCAGTTGTTATTACTCCTTAGCGTGGGTTACACTGTCATCTGAGGACACAGGAAAGAATGGCCAAGAAACTTGAAAGGGGACAATACATTATATAGACCATTATATTTACTATGGCTTTTGTACTAACCAGCTAAATAATCAGTTATATAAGTACTTCCTGCCCAAGTGATTGAAGCTTGACAATAAGATCTAAAGTAACCACATACTGGCTGATACTCTTCAGTCTTCACTGTTTCCATAATGGACAATTTTCACATTTGACATTCTTATGAAGGCAAGGCTAGGTATCATACAATGGTACAGAGTCTATACAGGGTATGAAATAATGAATACCCGGCGGCCCGGTGCGTGCTGATTTTAACCTCGGCCAGCTGGTTTTAAAAGTTCACAGCCATATTGGTAGAAGCTACTTTTTGAGAGCAACAAATTTCAGATGCATTCAGTGTCATATGATAAAATTTGGCAATTTACTTTTGAACATGTTTTTGAATACATGCAGCTATAACAAAGAAAACGCGTAGAAAATCAAGATGTTTTCTTGTAATAATGAGGACAAAGCCCTGGACGTCAAAGGCGTGGAAAAGGCTCCATATTGTCCGTGTCCTCACCTGGCGAGCGAGACTGCGACGCGCAGCACACCAGGCTGTGTATGCATCACGCTCTCGATGTTCTGCACGCAGCTGTTGCACGTCATGCCCTCCACGTGCACCGTCGTCGTGGCAACCGTGTCCGCACGCTGAGCCGCCAATGACGAGAACTCGTCAACCTGCGAGGAATTTAGTGATTAATCTGTGAATTAGTAACCATGAGGCCTTAAGGGCTGGCATATTTTGAAACAATGAGTCTGAGAGCCATTACAATGAGACCTGGGCGCCTGGCATGTACATAACCATAACAAATTATAAATATTTTATAGATTCCGTGGGATGCACAATTCTTAATTCTTTGCTTCCTAGTGAAAATAAAGTCCTGAACTTGGGACTGAGGACTTACATCTAGATTAATCACTCGGTAAGTCACAGCACTCAACATTGACTTTTTTTTATAATTATCACGTTTGCCAGTGCTTGAAATTTTAACTTCGCAAATCGGCTGATATTGAGTGGTATTAAATGTGATTTCAAATCTCTTAATATGCCCGTAGATTTGATTGAAAAAAATATTCTGACCAAGAAATTACTTAAGCTGGCAAAAATTCAGAAATCAACTGGCAAATTGCCAATCCAGATAGTGCCATAAGTTTGAAATTTCTTATATTGCCTTATAATGTCCTCAATTCATTGAGGTTCAAAATGTTCAAGATGTGAAACCATGACAACGGCACACATGGCCATAATAAGTGTCTAAGCGGCTTTATATATTTGTTCAGCCTGTAAATTTCAATTATTAAATTCAAAAAAGGGGAGGGTCTAACATAGACGTAATTTTCCAATGGATACTTATTATGAATGGGAGGTCTGTACAATGGTGGCATGTAGCCATGGTAAATATTATAAATCAGACTTTGCATTATGACTGATTTTTAACATGGAAACAAATATGGTTTCCCCATTTTGAATTTCCTCTCATAAAGTATCTCTTTGATGTTCAATGATATGCATTATACAGATTAAATTTCATTTTCACTGAATGTGCTGGGGCAAGTATGTAAA
>CM032664.1:35106599-35205718 GCA_019095985.1 Streblospio benedicti | reverse complement strand
GTTTTTTTATTCAGAATTTTTTCTCTTTCCAATGGTATGTATTATATTAGTTTTACTTCTTCCTCCTATTTGTGAAATGAAAAAAATAAGTGATATGGTCAGAAAATCCTGAGCATCCCATGGCCATCGTAGTGGCAGTTGACAAAAAAAAAAAACACCACCACGAATATTGCATCATATCTCTGTTATCAGTTGTCCTAAAATTTATAATTTAGATGGAAATAATCTGCAGTAATATGCGATTCCATTCATATAAATAAGCGTATGTAATTATTTTAATTTAATAGTTTATTTTGAGCATCAATCACTTGCAACGTTATATTTGACAGTCCGCGATTGGCGGGAAAACACCTGAAGATGTTTGCGCAATAATGCAACAAAACTCACTGAATTGTGTGTGTTGGGATGGTAAGAATAAGAACTACAATGCATTTTTCTTTTACATACTTTATTTTTACATAAATTGAAACAATAGTCAAAACACAGCAATAATTTTAAAAACCCATCTTATATTTGGTGAGTGCTCACCAGCAGCTTTTTACTTGTTTTTGCAACGAGAAACGTCAAAAGTGTTGCAGATTTTGAAATGCGTTTTTAACATGGGTAAATGGGAAAATCATGTCCCAAAAAAAACAGACAAAGAAATGTTAATAACTTTGTCAATTCTTGTCGGATTTTGGTGATCTTTTTTTTTAAATGATTCCCATGAGATGTAGAATTTTTTCAAATTAAAAAAATATTTTTAGAAAATTTTTCAATATAAAAATTTTTTTTTAGAAAATTTTTCAATTTTATCCCAGTGTAGCTACATATGGCTAGTATCGCTCTTAATCTATACTAAACAAAGACTGAGTCACGTATTTGTGGTTACTGTGACTCAGACTGAGTAACAGTTCGATGATAGCGCTTATGTCACCATAGATGCTACTTGTACTTACTTGCTGTATTGGAGTTCATTCCAATCATTTATCACTGAGTGAAAAATAGTGTTTCCTCAAGTTGTTGTTGCATGACGGTTTCTTGTCCTTGTAATTATATATAGTGGCCATGGGTAACATTTTATTTTAGTTTATTTTAACAATCATAAGCTTAGTATCAAGGGCAAATGGGTATGGTTCCACCTCGTATAAGTGGTGCAAGTATTTGTTAGCGTCTATCAGGTAACCTCTCCTATGTACCATTGAAGGTTAGTTCAAAAATCTTAGTCTGTCACTGTAGGGGAGATCTTTCAGACCAATAACCATCTTGATTTATCTGCTCTGAACACAGCCAAATATACTTTGCTAAATTACATTTTAGTAATACATTACACATTTTGTTTAATTTCAGTGTTCAAGAACTGGATTATCACTTTCTACGAGAATTGCTGCACCATCAGTTGGAAGTGTGAGGAACCACTTGCCTGTCACCACTGCTAAATGGCAATATGTCAATAAGAAGACAAAATGGTATAAAAGGCAACAGAGGGAAGATAATAGCACCAACTGGATGTTGCCATTATTAAAGTACAAAGAAAAGTTGCAAAAGGTCAGTCAATATTGTTTGTTAAGTACTAGTACTCATGTGGTCATAGCTGAGATTAAATATTTATTTCTTGGAAATATAAGTTGTCAATTTTTATCCCACAATAACTTTTTCTTTTGATTTTATTATAGGAAGCAAATGAACCACCCAAAGAGCCTCACATGCTGCATGCAGTACAGTTGAAAAAGTCTATGGTTGGAGCACCATGGTGGGAGAAAGAAGTTCTTGAAGAACTCGGGCTCACTCGTGTAAATATTTCAATTTTCAGATTATAATAGATCAAACTCTCATGCATCTTAATTGTGTCAATGAAGTCTAAATATAGTATACATTTCAATCTGCTTTAGTTGAAATTGAAGGAGTAAATATTTGTTTACCCTTTAGTTATCCTAAATTTCAATTATCAGAATGGTTTATAATGTTAACAATGTATGAATGCTCTATTTGCAGGTATAAAGGGGATGAGTAACTTTTTTTTACTAAACTTTGAAACTTTGATTTTTCTCCCTTAATATTAGTTCAATTTTTACAAATTACACCTTGTGTACCGAAGCAATTAGTGAAAATTTTACAACTTTGCCTGTGTATCATTTAACTGAGAGTAAAACATCAGAAGTATCAAAAACACTATAGAACAACAAAATTCATATAATTATCTAGAAAACCTTAACTCAAAATTTTTATATCTGTACACTTGTTCGCTTTACGTGCATTTTAAGTTTCTAAACCACCTATTTCCCACAATTTCTTGCCAATCAATACAAAATCGTCTATAATTTATCAATAAAATCACAAAATCTAATTCTCTAGTAAGGTTTTTCCCAGAAGGCATATATCTTTAAGCATTTCGAAGTTNATTTGTGAACACTCGATTTCTCAGTTAAATAGAAATGTGGTATGAAACATTTATTAACTACACAAATTTAGTTTTGAGATAATTGAAAGCATTAAAACATATATGTACTACTACTATAGTTGGTGTCCACAAAATGTATCCTATTAGGAAAACTATTGCTGATAAAAGGTTCATTTAAAAAGTATTTTGTTCCTTATTACGTAGTTATATTATTATTATTATTGTAGTTATGATATAATAAACATTAGAAATGTCAAACTTTTATTCATCATATATAACCTCAGGCCTGCAAAGAAGGAGTCACTATTTTTTCCTATGGGTTGGTGTCCACAAAATGTGTTATAATAGATAGACTATTGATGACAAAAGGTCCATTTCAAAACATATTCTTTATTGTTTACAGTATAATAAATATTAAAAGCTGAAAATAGATTATTTTTTCCTTATTAAGTTACTCATCCCCTTAGCTACCTCTAGACTATATATGTACAAATATGTAAGTTTTATTTTTTTTTTCCAGAAAGATAGAATCGTTCCTGTTCAAAACACACCGGATATGAACAAAAAGTTAAAGCTTGTGAAACACATGGTGAAAATTCAACCTTTGACATTTCCTCATGGTTTGCCAGAACACGAATCGGACTTCCAGCATTGCTTTATAAAGGCAAATGGTGAATTTAGTGTGATAAAAAGGTTGCCCGAATATGAGCCTTCAGGCGAAGAAACTGAGCAAAAACAAAAGACATTTCAACTACAAAGAGAAACCTATGAAAAAAGGCAAAAAGACATTATACGGAGAAATGCAGTCCACGAAGAATATCATCCTCCAGTTTATGAATATAAATATAATCAAGATGGAAAGGAATACAGATATACTAAGTACCCTTATAAATCCCAGCCCCAGAAGGCTGAAGGATCATGATTGTGTGGAATGTAATAGTGAAAATAATTAAAACGTTGATACAATTTTCACAAATCGTTTATTTCACTATCACTTGCACTTTTTTCTGTATATACAGAACTTAAAATCAAATAACATGTAAAATATTATTTGAAAAAAAAAGTTAACTATCACAAAATACATCACAACTTCTCTAACAAATTACCATCATATCATCTGCTCTTGCAGCATGATTTTATTTTTATTTTCAACCTCATAGAATATTTAGGAATTATTAAAAATCTTTGGGATACATTATTATTCTAAACAATGTAAATTCTCACACAAAACAATTTCTCCGCTAAGATTAGCTTATTGTAAAAGAAATTAGGCTAACACAACCTTGTTGCAGTACAAAAATATGCAGAAGATCATCATATAAAATGTCCTTTCAACGGAAAAACGACTATTAGACTAATGAAATTATAACTTTTGATAGTTGACTGCATCTGGTGAATCAGACAGCATCAGTCTTCCTGGTTGATGTATCAAATCAACAATGTAGCGCTTGGGAGGAAATTGTGGCGATCCAGGCTAAAAGGAATTGAACCAAAATATGTTATCTTGATTTGCATAAAATAAATGAAATACAGTCTGAGTCATTTGTTATAAAATAATATTGCTAGGATACACGTTTTATGCGCTTACGCTATATTTTTTTTCTTTTTCTTTTTTTCAATCATTGATAGAAATACCACTAAAACTGATAAAACATGTATTTTAAAAGTTCAATTTGTATTGATCCGGTATTTGGGGTTTGAGACCTGTATTAATACAAATGGAGAAACGTTTATAAATAGTGAAATTAGTGATTTGTTAAAGCTACTGGAAAAATACAGAGACCAAAACTTCCTACTAAATCCTAAATGTTTTTTAGTTGACTTACTTCAGCTTCCTCAGCAATAAGAACTTCATTCCATGCTCTGTTATATTCTCCTCTAATAAGTGATGCTCCAACTGCTATACGGTCAGCAAGTGCCTAAAAATATGATTTTATGTTGATTGTACATTTTTACATGACACAAGACGTTCTGTCCCTATGACTGGAAAACCTCTTAGACTTATATCGTAAGATACATGATCATACATGAACGTGGGCCTATAGTATCTAGTTAATGGACATTTTCATGGTCACGAGGTATTTAAACTCATTCGGAATTTAAGATGATGCCTACGTGACAAAAGTCAATTTTTTTTGTATTTTCCTATTTTTAATTAACACAAACGTTATCTGAAATAAGGAGACTTGTTTCAAACAGATATTTTTACCTTAAACAAAAGTGCTCTGTGGTAGTGAATGCCTGCTTTCACTAGGCCAATGGGGATAACATTGGATTTTAGGTCAAATTTGAGTTGACTGAGCGGGAGTTCCCATGAAAAGTTGGTGACCTGGCCTCTGTCGATTGGACCTCCCATTTTGTCTGCCACATACCTTTGAAAAGAAAATTGTAACACCCTCAGATCACAACAATTCTACTTGAGAAGATTAAATGAGGTCTTTAATAACTAGCCATTCATGAAGCTCATTAGCATTAGTTTCATTGAAGCAAAAATGGTTGATAGCTTACAGAATAAATAATATCCTTGATACAAAATAATGATAATTTTTTTGAAGTTTTAAATTTTCATAGTCAATGCAAAGCTATACTGACTGTGCAAGACCAATAACTTGGTCGCGTGTGGTAGGCAAGGGCATGATTTTATCATGGACCTCTTCTATGTATTGTACAAGGTTGTTGTCACCAGGTGGGGTGAATGGTGCTGGCTCTCCGGCTACCGCTGTAAGGAAAAATGGGGTAATTACCTCATGTAGACACTGCTAACAACACTTCCAACTTCTAAATTTATATATTTTATTTATAAGGTCCAAAACGTTATCATGTTTACTGTGCTTTATAAAGGTTATTGTATGCAAAAATGAAGTGCTTTATATATTTTTTTTATAAAAGCAAGAAACTCACAGTCCAATCACACATTATGAAATATTATGCCAATATAATTGATATTTAAATCAAAAGTGCAGCTTAGTTGTTGTTTTTTTTATTAAGGCGCTGACTGCTCCATTTTTGTATTTTCAAGTCTCGATGCCATTCCTTTTATGATTGTTTGCATACCTGCTGATCCTTCAGATTCTTTGACAGCTTCTTCCTCCTTTTGTTTTTCTTCTTTTTCCTTTGCTGCTCTAGATTTGCTACAAAAATATGAAGATCATTTTAACAAGATTTATCAAAATGGAGATTGATAATGTTTTTTTTTCCCCAGGTGACTTACAAAATTATTTTTTGGGGTAGTGTATTAAATTCCATAATAATAGCAAAGCAATTATTTTCCACAATACAACTTATACTAAACGCCCAATACACTCAAATGAAACAATCAAAAATAGTGACATTCACAAGCAAATCTTAAGTAAACTGGATATTTGTCTATAGACGTGATATAGCTGAAAGTGAATCATGAATAGCATAATTATAATCTTAATATTACAGTAATTGACAATAAATGGAAAGCAGGTTATGAAACAATGTCTAAAATAGAGAAATAATTATCTAGAATAAATTTAATATTTATAATACAAAATAAAAATTGCCAATGAAAAAAATACCCAATATATAACCTTAACCAGCAAAGATTTTACACTAAGTTTTGGAAACAAACACATGCAAGTTTCACTATTTTCAAGGGTATATTCAAGTGATGTGGAAAAAAGCTAAACATCTTATTCTAATGAGGGAAATCAAAACAAAAGATTTGCAGACGTTTCATACTACCTTTCCCTTTCTCTTTCATTTGCAGATCTAAAAGTATCCATCTTATGAGTTACTGTGATTACAAAATAAGCTTATGTAAATTCTGAAGTAGCCCAGGAGAGGTACCAACATTTGAAGAACAGATCATTTTTTCGCCTTTGAAATCTTATTAATTAATAAAGTATAACATTTCATTCTTAAATTTATTGTGATCACTTTCCACTAGAAAAATGCAAACTTCAGCTTCTATTTCTTTTTAGTAAGAGTTTTTTTTTTCATTCTTAGTTGATTTTCATATAATAATCAAAGACACTGAATATTTCTATAATAAAATAATGTAGTTTGTGATTGTGACACGAAGAGCCATTAGTTTACATGCTTGTGATTCATAAACGTTTCTATGTAATATTACATATTTTCTTCTTTTAGTCTTTTGTGGAAGTGAAAACATGACAAGTTGAACATCTATGCAATATCAATTGATAATTTCTGTTTCTTTGATACGTTAGAATCACGGTATGATATAATAGAACATTCTACTGGTGTACGTCACAACAAATACTTCGTAATATACTTACTGTGGTGAAGCACTTAAGTCAGCAATAAAATACAGATTAAAGGATTATATGTGCATGAGACATAAGAAAAATTCATGCCATACCACAATGAGATGATTCTTTTGACAAGTCCAATGCTTTGAGTCATAAGATTAACATACCCTATGAGCTACGGGCCAACTACTGGTATGCGTTTATAATAGTGTCAATCTTATTACTACACATTTCTTAAATACAAAAAATGTGATTCCAGAATCCCAGTTACAAACTTTACAGTTACCGTGTATATAAAACAATACTAGTACGGACTTATCATGTCTTAATTATAGCTAGCAACTGTTGGTCTACTATTTTTATAGTAGCCGTTGCTAATTGATGACATTATTCAACAGTTACTGTCTTATCAAACAATGACTTGAACTGGATCCAAGGAGCACAATGTCTTACCTATACTTTAGTCATTCTGCAAATAGTGATGGAACATCGAAATAAAAACAGATGACACACTTTTTATATAACTCATTGTGATATGACAAATGTAATTTTAATTAATCAAAGAGCAGGTGTTGTTAATAAAAACAACAGACAGGCACTGTCACATCTGAAATAATGTAGCTTAACTAAAAAGCATTTTAATTTGAATCATACAAATCATTTCAGCATAATTAAAAAGCTGTGCATCATTAGCAAATATCTGTGGTATATTTCAAAGATTATTACTTAAAAAATCACTCAAATTAAAAAGCAAGAAGTATTAACATATCAACAAATATACTTGCAAGAAATAAAAATATTAAATTTTAAGTTAATTATAACTTTGATTCCATATTGCCACAAGCCCTTCCATAAAAAAATTATTTACAATTCTTTGAAATCAAACAAGGAGCTTGGTCTATATGAGCATCAATGCTTATATGTATAAAACCTTAAATCACTTCAAGAATGACAAAAATAAATAAAAAGAAACCCAACTCACGATGTTTTGTCGCGTCCCGTTCGCGAGTTTCTGCCACTAACTGACGACTTGGAGGATTTTTCAGCAACTTCTATTTCTGATGTGGATAGTGGAGCCGGCGTTTGTGGCTTTCTATTGATAAAGACATTTCAATTATTTTATTTTTTTTATTGCTTCCAAAATCAATGAATGATAACTTGCAAAATCACTGCATTGGAAATTTATGGCAAAAAGTTCTATGACATGTATCCATCTACGTCACGAAAAATTTCCATGGTCTCTGATGCAATTTATTGAAGTTTACAGTATAATAAAGTAGAAATAATTTAAAAATTCACTTTTTCAGAAAATTTATTATCAATCATCAATAAACGTGAATCATCTTAATAAATCAGATGCAAATATTAAAAAGTCAACAAATAAAAAAGCAATATAATAAACAAAAAAGAACAAAAAGTACTGATGTCAGTCTTAGCAATTCATGGAAAAAGTTGTCAGACATCAGGGCAAGTAGCTCAAAAATGTCCCTTGTCGTGAATGAGAGTTGCTTACATTATCTTTACAGCACTGAAAATCATACAAAATACACTAAGTAATAATTATGTACAACATTGTCGAAATTCCTGCAAGATTTTAAAATATAAAATATATATATATATATGTGGAGAAATGGTGTAACATAGATACTGATAGTATGCTTCATAAAGCGAGACTGAGATGGCTAGATCATGTTGAGTGCAGCTATGGCTGGATTACCAAAGTATGAAAACTTGAAAGAGAAGGAAAGAAATTAATGGAAAGACCAAAACAGATTTGGGATGCGGTCATACAGGAAGATCGGGCACGCTTGGGCAGGGGTCTGATAGATTCCGGTGACAAAAAGGCTTGGAGAGGATGGTTGAGATGTAGACTGGGCAGCCAAGCCACACCCTCTGAATGAGGAATAATTAGGGCCTGTTCAAATAAACTTAGCATTTGATTGATTGATCGAAATTTGAAAAAGTACTCACTCTTGCTTGGCATTCACCAAGAGGACGGGTCTTTTTTGGTTTACTGGCATTTTATACACGTCTTCAAGTGACTGAAATTTTGTTCCTGGCCTCTGAGAACCAGCATCAAAAAAGCCGTCTCTGATATGGTTGCTCTGCACTAAAAACATACGTAAATTACAATTACAAATTTAAAACACATATTTTATATCATGGGCAAAAAAAAACTATTACATATTTACTTGCTTTGCATATTTTACAAGTAAAATTGTATTACTCTTATTGTAGTTCTTTTTATATAATTTTTTTTTTTTTTTTTTTGTAAATCATTTCATTTCTTAAAAAATAAGAGTGCACACTTACGTAAGCGTCCTGTTAGAGCATATTTTGCTGACAAGTTGCTGTCCAATAGTTTTGCTAGAGCTACATCCGTAAATGCATTTTTCCTTGTTGTTGAAAGCTGTAGTTCTTGAAGGACATCCAAACCACTGAAATAATAACAAGTTATGATATCTTAGAGACAAATATACACATACTCATTTTCAAACACAAATATGGAAATTACTTTGCTCTGATTGGCTGCAGACATTTGTAACTGTGGCGTACCCGTGGCGTGAGATTTCGATGGCTGTCTGTTCGTCGGCGGCAATGACGTTGACGGCCCATGAGCCCGCGCGCCGCACATCATCGTTACCAGATGTGAGCAGTGCCACTAGTGGCGCCACACCACCACACTCACGGAACTAAACATCAAAGGAAGGTAAGCGTATTAACGGGGTAAAAAACTCATGAAAATTTCCTAATGGACCAACAACTATGAAAAGTAACAGACCCTTACAAAAGTGTCTGGCCCTAAAAAGTAGCCTGCCCATTGGGCTATGCACCTTTGAATACAGCTGATGCCGGACAAAATTAGTTGGCAAAGGTTGGTCAGGTACACCCTATTTCGTACCCTGATATTGAAATGGCAAAGTTATGTACAGTGTAGAAGCTCTGGCTGGATCATTTGAGTACAAAAGCTTGAGATGCAGAGAGAAAGACATGGAAGACGAAACCAGATTTGCAGATCAGCATACAGAGAGATCTAACATGTTTGGGTATGGGTTGGATCCAAATGACTGAAAGAAGGAGACGTTGCAAGGTAAACGAAGCCGTCAGGTCAAACCCCCTGAATGTTGAATAATTAGTCCCTGACCAAAGAAATTTAGGATTAGATTGATTAATTACATAAGCTTGTAAAGTACAAAAGAAACTACTGATGAACATAAAACACCTGATATTGCACTTATATATCTCTCATTCAAGCTTGAAACAAAAATCAAGGATCATTTATTATTATAGATTACTTAGATCTAGTAGTATGGACTATTTTTAGATAAATCATGATGTCTGGTAATTAAACTAGGCCACACCCTAAATTTTAGAAGCAATTAGGGTTTGTCCAAATAGATTAAGTATTTGATTATAACATTGAATGAACCACGCAATAAGAAAGTGCTTATTACTTACATTGCTCCTTGCATCTCCATCAGTGACAAAGGCGGCAACAGCCAACGCACACTTCTCTTGCACTAACGTATTGGGCGACGATAGGGGTGGAACCAACGCAGCAACGATGCCACAGTTGATGATATCAGATCTTGAAAAGCACACGTAATTGCCATCAAATCATTTGAAGAAAAAGCTAGCAGTTGAATGCTTTACCCTTATATTATAGTACGAACATTCGATGCTTGAACAAGACTTTGACACAGGCCCGTAGGAAGGGCTAAGGCAGTAAGGCGATTGCCTGACCAATAATTTGTGTGGGGGGAAAAAATAATGCAATAATTTAATTATGGCCTGACCAATCATTTGTGAGAAATATAAAAATCCATGATTATAGACCAAAACTTTTAAATGGCCTTCTCAATCTCATTTTGCTTGCTACGGGCCTGTGACATCATCCTTTTTTTTTAAACAGAATCATATATTAATTAGCTAAAGCTAACTGAGTCAAAAATGTCCAACAATAAGACAGAATGACTATATAACAAAGAGATATATTTAGTTTGCTTTCTATGTTACCTCGTTGATTCTTCTGGTGACATGTTTGTGAGTGTGATCGCAGCATTTGAAATGGCCATTTCTCTAGTGTCCGATAGAAGTTGAATCAGAGCATCGATGCCACCAAATTTCACGACTTCCTGAAGACAAGAACAAATTGTCATAAAAGATGAATCGAACAGATAAACTCTCTAATATTCATTTTTATGAGGCCAAATGTTATAGTATTAGCAAGGTAATCAACAAATGTAAATTGAAACTGGCTTCCACACTTGATACTGATGATGATGACAGAATGTCATTGAAAATCTTTGTACTTTAAAATACTGCATCAATTATGATCCTTTTCATCCATGACAACCAAGGCTATTTCTGGTTCATAGAAATTAAACTGTTTCTTGTTCAAACAATCAGGAAAGCACGCTATGTTAAAACAAATTTGAAACAGTAATAAAAAACGCTAACATGGCAATTGTTGAGATTTGATGAGGTCAAGTTTGCCAGAGCCATGGATGAAGCTTCACGCACATCAGCATGGTCAGACTTCAACATCTTGATGAGAGGCTCAATTCCCTCTAAAACATGAAAAGATGACTTATTTTATGGTAGCTTGAAAGATACATGTGTACAATGTTTATTCATATGATTACATATTCATTCAAGCATTGCTCAGCTTTAAATAACATGCTGTATGAAAAATGGAATGAAAGAAAAATATCAATTTTCTATAGTTATTTGGTAATAGATTTGAACCTGTTTGACTCGAAATTGAAGGGAGTGACTAAAAATTCAATTTACACAAATTTCGAGTTATCCCAGTTATTAATAATGCAAAGCAACATGAATGTTAAAGGTCATTTGCTTATACACTGTATGTAAATTCCAGTTGTCAGAGTTTAATATAAAAGGATCCAATTGTATACCGTTTTGCTTGAATTGTTTATGTTAGAGTAAAAATAAGTTTTAACTACCAGTATTATGGATTATTTTTCGTTACAAGGGGATTTCACTTGTGATAGTTTTGAATGAAACATTTTGCATGCTGAACATACCCCAGTGGCCAATAGATTCCCTGCTGAGGAGATTTTGCGACATGACCCCAAGAGCTTGGGCACCTGACACCTGCACATTGGGATCCTCATGATTCAAGAGGAAAATCAATAACTTCTCAATCTCCTGTTCGTGCAGTATCTTCCGATTTTCACCTAAAACCATATATATACATATTTATTTATTTATTTTTTAATTTTATACTAGCTATTCCTTTTATTTGATTTCAAAACTAGCAAGAATTCCAAACGTAGCATCTAAAAATTTTGAATGTTTTTTAGTATAAGAACCTTCTTACAAAATTGTCAAAGCTAATTGACATAAGTTAAGACACGCAATACTTCAACATTGTGTCTCTGGTAAATGGCAACCATTTACATATTGGGTTTATAAACTTTTAAAAATTAAAATAGATGGTACTTAGAAATACCATTTTTGGCTGCACGCGCAATGGCTCTAGCTGCGTGCTCTTTAACTTCAGGAAGTGTGGGAATTACTGGATCTGCCTCGCCACCCTTTTTCTTGTCATCTGAAACAAGAAAAGCATACATAGAACGGGAGTTTTCATGGATATGAAGCTACTATGAACCATTACGAATTGCCACCAGAAAAATATGAGAATATTTACAAAGTTTTGTTTCCCCAAGACATGAGATGGTTCCTAGCTTGCCAACCCTTTTACTATTTCATATTGACGCTTTGGTCCGAGCCTATGTGTACTTTTTCTACCATTTTCAATAAATGCAAGCAAGCTTTAATAGTAATCTTCTGATGTGCTATCATGATCTTGGTGCATTAGAACCAGTTCAATATTCAACTTTATTGTCACCATTCAAATTCTTCTCTTAAAAATCCAAATTTAATCCAAGAACTCATTTAACTAGTTTACAATAAAGTTTGCAAATATCAAATAAAGTTAAACATGCAAATTGTAAATAACACAAACCACAACAACACGTGAGAAATGCAACTTAACACGCTTGAAAACTCACCAACTGAGGATTGAAAAAATGGAATTGACATCTTTAGTATTCAAGTTAGTGTAAAAGATAAAATAAGCGTCTTCTTGTTTGGAGTCAAAGATGTGTATATGAATATAATGTAAATCACATCCACGCAAACAATAAATCGCCATGCTGGACACTACAGAAACATGCTGCATATGCAAATAACATGAAGTTTATGGATGTGAATCTTGTCAGACACATGGGAATTGGATGGTATACTTATTTTGAAATAATGCTGCAAAAATCATGTCAACATAAACTATTTCTTTGATAAAAAAAACTCCTTCAATATTCAAGTTGACAAAATATGGAACTTGCCATTGAGTAATATCAAAATGCTGCAAATGATGTAAAAATAAAACTTTCTACGATCAACAAAAAGTTGAATATCTTCTTTGCTGGATCAAAAATGTTTTTGTTTATTTTATTCTTTATTCTTTTTTCTGTAGACATTCGCTTCTTTTCAATTCATTTGTCCATCAATTGACATGATTGGTCTAGCCATGTACTGATCCATGTAGTTCATTTAAATATACTAAACCCTTTATGAGAATTATAACGATAAGATAAAATAGGATACCTAACTCATAGTCGTTACTTGGACAATACTAACAAATTTCAACGAAATGCTCATTAAATGTACAATTTAAAGTGTATTAAATGAACAATATTCTTTTCTTGAAGTTCCATGATTTTAAGCATTTTGTGAACATTTACATGACTACATTGTCAACAGAAAATGGATACAAATACGGAACTCTTGGCAGACGATAAAGGCTGGTGAATTCATAGGGAATACTAATGATGGTGACACATATGACGACGAACATCACAGTACATCTATTCATTCCACCTGATCCAAATTCAATTTTTGATTCTTTGTAATTCTGCTCCGGTTCTACAAAATCTTCATCGGAGAATTCGGCCAAGGGTGATGCAAAGCCTTGTAATTTGTGACTCTGCGTGGGCTTTTTCAAAGAACTAGAGATGGTTCGTGGTTTACCCAAAGACGTTCCAGTTCTGCTGGCCAATGATGTTCCTGTTCTTAGAGCTTGAGTTTTAAATAAAAATAATCACGTAAATAATGACTGTGTTCTGCTTATATGTTAAATGACACATGAATTATAAATTGTGATGTTTTGCAAACATTACATCCATTGTAAACTAAAAAAAAGCAAGATGCATCAAATGAATCTATACACCAAACCTATAATCATAATTTTCAAAAGTGCTGTACATAATAATACAAAGACAATAACACCTGAAAATGTATAAAAATGTTATGTTTACCTCTTCTACGAGACAAACATAACAAACTTGAAAGAGTCAGAGTGATTCACATAAAATGTCAGATGTGAACTAGAGCATGCTGAAATCATTGACATTATTAAAGATAATGCTCAGTCATAAAAATATTTGTTCTCTAAAAACTAGTATCAATAGACGATGCTTTTCCTATGTAAGGAAATTAAAATATATATTTTTCACAAGTAATGCATACTTACTTCTATTAAAATCAAGGCAAAAATCAAGGAGAAAATATTGTGCCATTTTGTTTACATGAAAACAAGTGAAATTATATAATTGGATGATATTTGCTAGTTGTATCATATTTTTTCAATGGCAGCACAATGTCCAATGTGAACCTATGTCTGACGAAAATTATTCTGAATACATTTCTTGCCTACACGTGCTTCGATTGGTTTATAGAAGGTTTATATACATCCTCTTCGGTCTTTCATAGCATGGTAATTAAATTATTCTAGTTATTCTCTTAAATTAATGGACTTTTAAAAATACATGTACACAAATGTAACATTGCTCGTATTAAAGCATAATTGTTAAACCACTGAGCATAACCTTTAAAGATATGCAAAAAATAGACAAGTTTCAAATGAAATACCATCATCACTATCCAGCTGCATTCCTGCAATAACAGAAAAAAATTAGTGCAAATTGTACCAATGAACCGTCATCTTGAAATACACCATAGACTATCCTGACACAAAGTTTTAAAACTCTTGAATTGAGAAATAAATTTGTGTACATAAAAGGAATAATGAGTAGTCATCACTATCTATCTAAACCAGTTTTCCTGAATTGTGCTCGGTATTTTCTTTTTAATATTAAGTATGCTTATAAGTTCCAATAAGTTTATGAATTTAAAATGATTTAAATAATTTCCAAAATTTTTAATAAACTTTTTTACAGTATCATTGTGGTATTTGTGGTAAGTAATTTTTTATTATATCATAATGGTAGATATTTTTATTTAATCATTGTACGGTCATTTTTCATACAAATAACAGTGCCTTATGTTATTATCATTCATAATGATTGGTGGCCACCTCAAGTGACACACAAAAAATTACCTTTACATTGACTCACACACACACAAATACATTTTAAATCACGATGTACATACTGCAGAATCAAGGATTACATGCATTTCCAAATTTCTAAAGATTTTTCATCTGAGCATTTAAAACATTGTAATGGAAGCAAATACAAAAGTGATCCTCTTTCATTATCTTCAAAATGTACCTGTAAAAAAAACAACCAGTAATATATGGAAAAGCAAACCAATCTGCATGCACATCACTTACTAAATTTTGGAGTACCAGTTATAGAACCAACTGAAATATTTAAAGTAATAAAGAATTACAGACTTGAAGTACCCACTAAATTTACATGATCCCAAAAAAATATTCGTTGCATTCAATGATGCAAAAAAATATAAAAATATCATATACTAAATAAGACTTCTATTCAATCAACAATGACAAATCATCATATACAAGCATGTATGTCAATGCTCAGTTTAGATAATCTTGTTTTACCGGGTATATATTTTAACATATCAAAATAATGTACTTCACATCAAAATTATGGGCTAACCATTGCTGTTAGAAACATCACGAGTACACATAAACTAATGATTCTTACACTCTTTCAAGAAATGGTATCGATTTGTTTTGTTTACTGTTTGGGAATTATCTTTTTTCTTTGTTTCAAATTCCATGCTAAAACCAAATGCTATTGCAGCATGCAACATTTCAGTACAAGATATTATGATCACTGCAAATCAAACAATCAATCAAAAGCTGCTTACATAGGCTGCTGGCTGCAATGATTAAGAGACGACAAATGTTAATAACATAAGCTATGTTAGCAAAGCCTTGCCTGGAAATAAAAAATAAAATAAAATAATGCTGAAAAACATTTCCCATCATGAATTCTCAAAGTAAGAGTACTTACATGTGCTTTGTCTCAACAATCAATTTCTTTTCATGCACTTGTTTTCATACTAAGAATTTGAGATTCATGCATAATGCTTCAAAATATTCTGTCACACAATGCTGAAAGAGCATATTAATTGAAAGCCAATGAATTCTATGGTTAGATACCAACATTTTACCAACTATATCTACCATGATCTGATGACTGCATTAATGTCATCACTTCAGGATAGCCGAGTAACTAGAAGGACTATTTTAAAATCTCACTTATCTCATGACTAAGAATATCAATGAAGACTATAATTTTCTAGTCATGGATTGATTTGCCGATATTTCCAGAAGTGTGGTATTTCTTTTTGTTACAGAATTAAGAAGTTTTCCACAACCACAGTAAAGAAATGATCATTCTATCAGGGTTACATGTATAGGTAGGGTGGATCACTGAATTAATAATTTGACAGTAGCTTCATTGTATAAGAAAAATTAATCAAGTTCATGTATAATATCAATTAAGCAGTTCTGTGAATGTGTTTCTTGTGTGATAAGATAATACTATCTGATTTAGCAATCTCAAATAGAGGAACACACTCTATTACTAATCTTAGAAAGAAACACGGGGTCTCTGAGTTATCTGTACTGTGAACAGATAATCAATTAATGTATATTTCACATCTTGCAAAGAAACAAAAATGTTCAACATGGCAATTATAGTTGTTTATATGTTAGTAAACCCAACACCATTTATCCCCCATCCAAAATGGCGATTCCACATGCTAACTGCACTTACTAGTTGGTGTACTTCTCGCACTTTTTACTAGAAACAAAACAAATTTCTATGTTCATGCGCAATACACCAATATAGTTTTCTAATGTGTTTTCCCAAGTTTGCTTGTGAATTCAATTCTATTCTCTCCCTGTTCTTTATACCAAGCATGCTCCTACCACAGTATTGACAGATCTGAAGACATGTTTTACAGCAAGAAGCTTCCATTTGACTACATCGAGTAGCCCTGATGGGACTCAAACTCAAAACCCCAAGGTTATGAGACCAGAATGATACCATTATCCCAAGCAGCCTGCATACAGTGGTAGGAGCTTGCTTGGTATAGAGAAGAGAGAGAGAGAGAAGAAAATTCAATATTGAGTTGTGGTCTTGCGTCCAACATTGCAGGTTTCAAGTCAAAAGTACAATGCAAAAGGCACATCAAAATGCATAATCACAAGAGTAAAGTTTTATTCAAACACAAACTCACACTCTTATAGAAGACATCATGAATAATGAAAATAAAGAAGACTATAACTGATACTTAGAACTTAGAATTTACGACAATATTAAAACATAAGTATATTTAATACAATTTAATCTACTGCGCTAAAAATCATGTTTCCTTTGAATTTCTCTTTTTGCGCGTTTCATTTACGACAGTTTTTCTGCTTTACCAAAGATTTTGAAATCCAAAAGAAATTGTTAATTCAAGACGTTTACCATCAATTCTACTCATTGATCTTGCGCTCAATAGTCCTCCATCTTTTATTCAAATATAAAATCAATCTATTTAAGTCAGTTGCAATGAGTAAAATGTCGTGGAGTAGAAACTCATTATCTCGAACAGTAAAATGATCCAAATAGCCAATATTCCATAAAACCAACTGATATCTGTTCACAATGTGAATGAAGGGAAATGAAACTAAGCTTGAGATAACAGAAAATTCTAGATGAGCAATATCGAGATAACGAGATTCTGCAGTAAATGTTCATGCATTTATGAAAACATTAGTATTGCTGTTGAAATTTATGTTTAATGTACAATTGAAAGCAAAAAAATTTGATATCATAATCTTGTTTAAATCAGTATATTGAACTTTTTTCCGCAAAAGTTCAGGTAGCTTATGTAATCATGGCCAAAAGCTCAAGGTGAGCTTTTGCTATAGTCATTATTTTAGTTGATAAATGAATTGTTTCAATTACATTTTTATGTTAAAACCACCAATGTTACTGAGCTAAGAAACAGAATTTTTTTCTTTTCTTTTCCTGATATTACCAATTTTCCTTATAGCACCCACCTTATCACACAAATTTAACTGCTCACACTAAAAATTACTTTTTTATATTCATCATGTAACAATCTTTCACCATTCCTTGCACTAGTGTGTCATTAGTAAAATACTTACCGTCATCTCCTTTACCCTTCTTTCCAGCCCGAGAACCTCCCTTTTCTTTCCCACCTTTCCCACCACCCTTTTTGGGCTCTTCATCTTCAGGAGGTTTAGTGTCCGTAATGAAAGCTATTAATTTGGGAAGACCACCATTTTCTTTGATTGCCTATAATCACAAAATGAAGACGAGTATTGTTCTAATTCAATATTTCAATCAATTTAGAGTAAATCAACAAATAATAAAATAGCAAAAACCCAACACACCTCCATAGTTTCTGTGTCTTCCAGACAATTAGACAAGACCATCACTGCAAACACATGAAGATCGTTCTGTTCCGGTTTTCCAATGAAGTCGATGATCTTGTTAACAGCTTCAAGCTCACGAAGCACCGTTCTATTGTAGCAAAAACAATAGATAATACATTGGATTAATGATGTTGAGATTCAATTATACTGGTGTTTCTAGTAGGATTTATGAGGTGAAATGAAGATCATTAATATTGGGAGGTTACTAATGTCCGAATACCAAAACTTTAATTGTATTCAGTGTTGATCTATATATTTTCTCAAATAAATGTATATTTTGTATAGATTATTCAGATTCCAATACTTTTCTCATTCAAGAATATTAGAGTGAAGTTTGGTCAAAAGAGCTTGCGGAAAGCGCGTGATCTAGAGAAGTGTGAAAAAGAAACCCATCAAAGATGCATTTAGTGTTACCTGTTCTCAACCTCATGGGTTGCTCTTTCAAGGGCACAAAGAGCCAAGTGCTGAATTACGGGATATTGTGAATTTAGTAGTTCTAGGAGTGGAGGAAACCCATTCAATTCACGTATTCCAGATTTACTCTGATAGTCCTATAATCATGAATATTATCAAAGATGTACTTTTCATTCTAATAACATTTAAACTTATCATGAAAATATTCATCAAAGCCACATGCAAAATCTGTAGGGTAGAGAGTTTCTATAACATCATGATTACATTACAAATATGATATTCAAATAACCAAAACTATTGTTCATATCATGATTAAAAGTTATCGCTTCCACCTGCGATTATTTGAATCAGCGAATATGCTGATTCAGGCTATCATCAATTCAGTTTTCTTTTTTAATGTATCTTCTTTAACCATGCTCTGGTATAAAGAATTATTTATTTGACTTTTTTATCATGTATGTTTTATATGGATTTTTGTCTGAAATAAAGTTATATCATATTATTATAATAGTAATAATAATAATCCTAGAATACCATAAGCATAAGATTTATCGTTTCAACCGCATTCTTTTGAACATCAGGATCAGAAGAAGACAGACAACGAATCAATGGCTCCAGTCCATCGTTCTCGAAGATATGCACTTTACTACTGAAGTCTTGTGCAAGATATGATAAACATAATGCAGCAAACTCATGAACCACAGAATCTTCTACAAATAATAGATAAAACATTTATTGAATAACATTATAAATCATCAGATGTAACATAAATTATACATTTCAAGATATTATTATCAAGACATGATTTATCAAGTGCATTATGTAGTCATTTACCTTCTGGTGCCAACAATTGAACCATTGATGGAATTGTTTCTTCTCTCTTTTTCAATAATTTCCTTGCATCAGCTGAAAGATAAGCATTCTATCATACATACACTTCAAGAAAAAATTAGTTTCCTTTGTTAAAATATCTTATTAATTTTATCCGTTCAAATTTTACAACCACTTAAGTTGAAAAATAATAATATAAGCTTTCAAACATTGTAGATTCTGAAATAAATTGAATTGTTCCAACCGATTCGAACTACAACACTAAAAACTTACGATGAGCAGCGAGAACTCCTAGTGCCATCACTGCATTTCTGCGCACTGTTTTCTCTTCATGAAGAACAAGTCTGAGAAGGGGATCATGGGCATCTAAATCTATAAGGGTCTTCTTGTTTTCATCACCTAACAAAAGTACACGTAGGATCATTGTTATTTGTATCACTTTCATGCATAGTATATTGTCTAATATGATAAAATAAGAACTATGGATATTAGTAAATGCTATTTATGATTAAAAAATGTAATGTTTTGGTGTGCTATAGTTTGTTTTATATTAGGTAAAATTATTGTCTCATTCTTTTTTTACTGTTTATGCTTGATATAATGGAATAAATTTCAAACATGGTTTATAAGAAATTATTATATTCATATTTAATGCAGAGGCAAAATACCAATCAAATTAGAAATAACAAATTCTTAAATAAGTCAACAGAATACTTGTAATCAATTGAAACATTTACTACCACAAATAATGAAAATGATAAAATTTATATATGATACACACATTTTTCTACAAATTTGTAGATTGCTTCACATGCTTTAGCCAACACTTCATCTTCAGGACTACTGAGCATCAGAACTACAGTCGCAGCTTGACGACTTTCAACCAACAATGGATCAAACTAAAAGTAATAAAGATATTAATAATATGCATATGCTAAGGTTCTACTAATGTTTGCACTACGCAATACTTGTAACTATCGGTACCTTAGATTAAATACCTTGAGATGCGACGGAATAGTTTTTATTCTATTTCTTAGCGCCATTTTCGTTTCCATGCGTTTGCTGTTCACAGAAATACTGTGTTTGTATTGCGTTTGTGATATTGTACTTAACTTTCTATCCATTTTGAAAAAAGTTTTTTTTTCTGTTATAAAAATGTTTTTATCTATATTTATAGTCATTCATAACAAAGTGCATCCAGCTTGATATTTCAAGTAACAAGATTTGGAGCTAATGAGAACATTGATCAAACACATTGACATATTTGAATCAATTCATTGTATCAATTAATAATTATAAAATCATTGTGGTTACCAATCTAACAACTCAATAATCAACAGAATGAGCTAATTATACCCACCACATCCTCTGGGGGTGCTTTGTCATCCTTTTTCACTTTCTTACCCATTTTTCTGGAAAAATAAGTTATATCTTTTTACAATTACATGTATAAAAATAGATTTTTAGATTTTTTACATCAAATCTAGTATGTCAACCAGTGAAAATTTGTTTTCTTTTGATGTGGTTATTTATACCCCGTGCATTGATCATAGTAATATAAGAATATTCATGTAAATTATTTTGCGTTTATAATAATTATTACACTCTGTGGCACTAAGATTAACTAAGAACAGATTTTTTTTTCTGTATTTTGCACTGAGAACATGCTTCCAAGACACAACATTCATTAACAATTTGCAGTTCATCAAAATAAGGTGTTCCATAATGGAAAGAGTTTGCATTATGTTAGCGCAAAGCCTGCATCAATGTAATTTGATAGTCACAGATTGAGTAATGGTTGTTGATCTGAGTCAGCATAATTTATGAAAAGACCATATACATGTATATAATAGTTAACTTTCGGTTGCCTTCATTGGTTTTCAAAATACAAAACTTATTGTAAGTCTCAGCGATGGATGTCCTTATTTTTTCAATTGTTGCTGACTTAACTCGTCTTCAGACTTGTGTAATTAGATGTTAAAAATTGATTGTTTTTCATCTCATCAATTAGCCTCATTCTTATTTTCATCTGGATCTGACCTAGTTTATTCTCTCCAGGTAAGCGTTCAATATGTGTACTAATTGTTTCTAAATAGCTTAGACCTGAGCCGCATTTACGCTGATAAGGATCTCCCTCAACAAGGTACTGATCATTAATCTCCAACAATTCGTTGAAGTACTCATCATTTTGGATAGCTGGATGATAACAGATGTCTTCCATCATTTCAACTTCTACTTTCTCCCATATGATAGTAGTACTTATATATTTGGCAATGCTCTTGGCGTCACCTGGATGAGTAGCATTCAAAATTGTGTCAGCTACAGAGCTTTTAGATGTTGATAGACCTGTTCCCTAGATCTACGTATATTCAAAATTGTAGTAACTGAAGTAACAGACCTTATGAAAGTTAGATAGAATTTCTTTCCTTCAACCAAAATACTTTTGCACTATTGTCCCTGACATAATAAGGGCAATCTTTATTCCCTCCTCTGTCCAATTTATGGTTTGGTTTTAGGCAAAGTCTACAAACTGGTGCATTACGGCATCTCCATGTTGGGTGGTGTTTTTTTAGACGTCCACATGGTTGAATTTTAGGCAGGCCATAGTGGCAGATTTGCTAACTTAGATCGTGCATGTACAGTTTCGACGTGAATTTGCCAGAATGCCTGATTTTTCAATGACTCTCAGCAGGTCCTTGTCAGTTATTTTAATGGTAGCCAGACAAACTTGATAGTCACTCATACACTGCTGTTGTCCTCTAGTAATTAATTCATATTCAAGAAAAAAACAGACTATATCATTTCCTGGCCTTTCATATTTCAAAATTCAGATGAAAATAACACTATAGAGTAAGATTAATCAGGGATCATTTGTAATTGATTACAACTTTCAGGTCAATATTCACAGCCAATGGAGGACTATATCATGAAACTATCAAACATTTTATTTGTTTCAAATGATTGAGTGTGATGTTGGTGCCATCAGAAATGAGCTGATATAGATTTAAAAGTTTGAAGATTATCAGACTAATCAATGGTCCTAGGTTATAAGCATATTCATAATCCATCAATCATCATATTGCCCAAACATATGCAGTCTAAAGTGGTAAATCATACACCGGGCAGAATATACAACTAGCCTAATTAGCCTAATTGAAGCTAGTCCCTTAAAAAAAACTAAACTATACTCTACAGCTTTTTTTGTATGCATACTCTGCAGTCATCAAGTTGTTGATGTTTATAGCAGAGGGAGGCCATGTGGTGTTGGTAACTACATGGACCTCCGGAGGCAGGTTAGGTAGCCAACTGAGCCTGGGGGGAGGAAGGATCACACTATTTATTGTTTTCAAGCTAGGTGAGTTCTTTTGCGTGCAGAGGGCTGACTATCCTCTATAGAGGCACGCCTTTTAACGAGGCTTCCGAGCATCATGCTTGGTGTCACCACCGTCTAGTAGTACATGTATACTCTACTGTGGCGATACACTGTGTGGGATCGGCAATGCAGTCGCAGACATACGACATAAGTGTTTGGCAACACTATTTAAAGTCTGCCGTGCACTGGCTGCGAACTCACGATGCAGGCAAATGGCGTTTCAAAGTCAGATGTACTTAACCACTGCACCAACGAGGACCACAGTAACATGATGTTAAACATCTGTTATGTAGTGAATTTTAATTGGTTTATTGGCGAATTACTAGTTTAGCTCATCGGCAATTGATATAAGATTTAAGTAACACAACATGTGTAACGCTCATAAATAAGTAGTATTTAGTAAAATTCAGTATGACTTTTCACAGTTTGAGAAAGTTGACACAATTCATGACAGGCCAACCAAAAATCATGCAAACATGCAATTATTTACTAACATATCAGCCATTCAAATAGAGTACCATTATTATTTAGTCCTAATAACAAAATATAGACTATGGATGAACAATAATAATACATAAGATAACTTATTATGAGTTGACACACTATATAATAAACATTTTTCACCTAAAAATTAGTTTGATCTCCCACCAACTTTACAGTGTTTTGTGTAGTTGCTATATGACGTTCAAAATATGTGTACGTCATTTCTTCATACGTCATCCATTCTCGTGTAGAAAATACACGTGCATTTATTTACTTCCGTGTTTATTAAAAATGTGTTGACGTTTCATGTTAAAATGGATTATTTGCTGATTATTTAATTTAGATTACTTTATGTGCGCAGTATGTACACTTTCTCGAAAGTTCGTAAGACTTGCTCGATAAACTGATGGTTGTCAAAGAGTTCATTTCTGTATTTTCTGTAAAACCCCACTCTTTTTCTACACTGCCAATGTCATTGTCACTGTCACACTGACACCTGCACTGCAGGTTGTGATATAACGTCCCGACAATCCTTGCTAAACATTTCGATGAATCTCCATCTGATTGATGATCCGTTTATTTGGATACTAATAAACAATATACAAACGAGTGATAAACGGGTGCGCTTTGAGTGCGCCGGGCCAGCTGCGCTTGAGAGTTCCCATGCCAGGTTGCGCTTGAGTGCGCGCCGGGCTGCGCTTTGAGAGTTCCCATCGCTCACCATTCTCTATCTCCCCCAAGTCTTTGACACGGTGATTCAGGAGAAGACTGATTATTCCATATAAAAGTCATCATGCCATTTGGGCGGTCGGGTATTCCTGCTGGGTCTGCTCGTCGTTGATGGTCGGGCGAGCTAGGGGACCTTGCAGGTGATGGGGGGCTGGCGGTTCGGGTGGAAGTCATTGGCGACGAGGTCGCTGGTAGTGGGGATGGGGCATCGGAGTCGGGCGGTTGGTGTCAGAAGATGTGGTTGGCGCCTGAGGTGTTGCTGGGGTAGTGGCCAACGCTGGCCGGCCAGAAGCTACAGCAGGTGGGGACGTAGGCTCTGCAGGCCGGATAGCGGGCATGGGCGCTGCCCGCGACGCCTGCTGCAAGAGGTCATCGAAAAGTGTGCGGCACGGTTCCGGTGCATCACCGGTACAAATTTGCGGAGGAACTTCCTGTTGCGTAGAGTCACACGCCCGAGCCATCGACTTTTGACCACGCATTGAAATGAACTGGCGCACCTCGATGATGGTCCCCTGCTCTGTCCCATTTTGTCGGGTGCGGTCCCGTCTGGTTCTGGATGCGGACATGATCACCTACACGTAGTGGGGGAAGTCGACGAGTGTGCTCAGTCCAGGTGTCCGCATGCGAACATGGCGCTTTTGGCGTAGCGCCGCCCCTCTCTGGCTGTCAAGGTTTCGCGCCAAGTGGTATGGGGCTGGTATTTTCCAGGAAGGACTGGGATGAAATCCCGAATCGGCCTCCCGAATACGCACATCGCAGGGGACACCTTCGTTGCAGGGTCTGGTGTGTTCCTGTACTGCAGAACAGCGCGTTGGACAGCATCCGTGTTCAGGTCCCCATCTTGTCCAGTGTTGTCGGTTATGAGGCGCTTTCATCGCCTTGACTCCGATCTCTGCCCTGCAGTTGCTGTGCGGGAATGCGACGGAGGAGAGGCGATGATGGACACCCCAGTCTCGCAGGAACGCCCGTGTATCAGTCGCCGTGAATTCTGGGCCACCATCTGATGCCAGTTCCTCGGGTGTCCCGTAGGGTGACGAACGCGAGGCGGAGATTATTTATCAACCCTTTGGCTCCTCCCGGGGATCTGGAGATAATGGGCCAATTCGAATACCGGGTCTACTATCACCAGGTAGTGGGTGCCCTTGTGTGTGAAAAAAGTCCGCACATATCGCCTGAACGGGTACACGGGCATAATTGGTGGCACTGGTGGGGCGCTGGTTGTGAGGGCGCCATACGGTGGCAGTGTTCACAATTGTTGGGACCGTATGTATATCTGCAGTGATCCCTGGCCAAAATACTGACGCCTCTGCGCTGGCGGTCATCATCGAGACGCCCTGATGCGCTGAGTGCAGGGCGGCTAGAACCTCTTGACGGAGGGATGGGGGGATGATGACTCTGTCCTTGTATAGGGCAACACCGCCGGATGCAGAAAGGTCATCACGGAGCTGGTAGTAGGCCCGAAGGTCAGCTGGTATCTTGTCACGTGAGGGCGGGAACCCATCTTCGATCAACCTCGTGAGAGTGTGAGCAGCCTCATCACTTGCAGTTGCTCACGCACGCGGTCCCAGGTGACCGCCCGGTGAGTCGAGAGTGGCAAGTTTCGCCTGAGGGGTCGCAGAGGTGTCCGCTGGCCGGATTCCGCCATCCGCATCCAAGCCAGTATGTCTCTGTGTATTGATAGAGGGGTGTCTTCGGATAGATGCACTGTCATCAGGGAGGCCCAGTTTGACTGGTTCAGCGGTGCCACTGGGTGGCGGGATATGGCGCCGGCAGCTTTGTTCCGCATACCTGCGACGTGAACGATGCGAAACCGGTAGCGGAGGGTCTTCTCCTTTAGGTTTCTCAGACGGGGTTGGGGATGTCATCAAGGGAACGGTCGCTGAAGATCTTCAGCAGAGGTTTATGATCTACAGCCACGATGAGGTCTGAGCATCCCAGGACGAAGAAGCGTGCCTTGTCAAGGGCATCGGCCACCGCCAGGGCTTCACACCCTCTACAGCAGCATATCTGGACTCAGCTGGATGGGTAAATCGACTCCCGACGAGGGCCACTTTCCATCCGTCACGGCAGCAGAATGGCTCGGCTGTTGGGCACTGACAGTGCTTCTGAATAACCAGAATCCAATGCCGCCTTTGGACCAGTCCGTGGCGAGGCATGTTGGTTTCGCTTTTGTCGAAAATGCGGACTCCATGCTCGATCTCTTTACGATGGCCTCCTTGGATGCTTTGAAGGCGCATCAAGCACAGTCGTCCATTCAAGTTCCCACCAGGTTTGAGCAGCTGGCGGAATGGTAGCATGTGGTCAGCCATGCTGAAGGCGCATTTACACCTGATTGACCAGCCCAAACCATGAGCGGGCATCTGTGATGTTCTGGGGGCGCTGGAAGTCACGTGACGCCTGCAAGTATCGGGCACATGGGCGGACGCTGTCTTCTGTGATTGTGAACCCGGCAAACTCCACCTCTTTACTGCCGAAGACAAACTTGTCCGGGTTGAGCGTGATGCCGCTCCTCCCGCAGGTGTCCAGCCAGTGCACTGCTTGGTGGAAGCTGTCCTCAATGGAGTCTGACCAGAGCAGCGTGTCATCGATACACTTGGTTTTGTTGGGGATATCTGAGACAATTTCATCATACCGCCTTGAATATCCGTCTCCCGACGCAGCATAACCTTGCGGAGCGACACGGTATCGGTATCTTCCCCATGGGGTGATGAACGTGGTCAGGTGGCGGTCGCCCTCATGCAGGGGAACGCTGTGGTAGCCATTCCAGGCATCGAAGACTGTCTTCCGCTTCCCGGGGACGCACCGTGCTTGGTGGAATGGCGATTGGGTGTGGTGGGTCTCGCGTGTCGCATGGGCGTTAAGGGCCTGGAAGTCGACAGTCCTTCTCGGTTTACCAGTCTTCTTGGCGCAGATGACCATCCTGTGGCACCATGTAACAGGTTCGCCGACCGGCACCGGTTCGATGACGCCCATCTCAACGCCTTGGTCCAGGCCTGTTTTCACTGCATCTTGCCAGTACAGTGGGACCGGTATGGGGGTGTGGTGGGCGACGGATGTGCGCCGGGTCGACCATCAATCGCATCGGGCGACCCGACATCATCGGGAGGGGTTGATGAGTACATGTGTTGAATGTACTGGAGGCGTAGAGCTCGATCAAATAGCGCTGTAGGGCCTCCCTGTTGCCTGCTGTGGCCGGCATGGGCAGCGCCGTTGGCTTGGGTGGGGGGCTGTGCGACCGGGCAGGCACACTGGGTCACGATGCCATTGTCCGTGCTGGTGTCTGCCGCCGCCGTTGGACATTTCACCGACTGTCGGAAAGTCCTTGGAGACCAGGCCGAGGTCAACGCAGGCAGCACGTGAGAGGAACACACGATCGGGTGGAATCGGGTCACGTAGGCGACCTGTCGAGATTCCACGCTGCTGCGAAGTTCTCCTTCGTCCCGGAGAACCGGATGATGACCGCCTCCCAGGATCCTGATGTCCTGCTTGTTTGCTGCCTTCATCCTCATCGAGACGGGCAGGAGGTCAGCGGTGCTCAGGCCCATACGCCGACGACATCGATGCCGACCAAGCAGCTCTGGCAGCCAGTGTCTGCCATCGCTGGCAGGGTGACCGCCTTGGCGCTGCCTACCCAATCTGAAACCGAGGGCACGGTAATCCTCCTCGGCGATGCTGAGGTCCAGGTCGAGGAATGGCTGGGGTTGTGAGCTGCGCCTGAGCCACCTGTCACAGAGGTTGTCGTAAATGTGATGGTCCAGGTTGAGTGTGCGCCGCCATCGGCTGTCCCGGGGCCCGATATTGTGCAGAGCTCTCTACGAAGGCGGCCGCCTGTTCTTCATACACATTCGCTGCTAGTGGAGTTGGCCGTAGGTTTGCGCCCCAGGCACACCCGATCGATGTGGTTGTCGCGACCGCAGGATCCACATCTCTTGCCGTAGGCGGGGCATTCCGCCCTTCTAATGCGCCAGGAGGGGTTCTTGCCATGGCCTTTCTCCCCGCAGTACTTACAGGCGGCGCCGCATGTCTTGTGTCCCTGGCATCTGACCTGGCATCTGACCGCTGAACCTCATTCTGGCTCTGATGTCCCGACGCTTGCCGCGGGGCGGTACGTGCTGCTGACCGCCTCTACACTATGGGTATCAAGCAGTCGAGAGGCTGACCGCTTGCCTGATTCTTTTGGCCTCGATGAACCTCATCATATCCTCGAGGGACATGTCCTGGCGCTGGTCACCAGGAGGTCGAGCTGGATATCCTGATCTGCGATCCCCCTCGCCATGACGCCCCGGAGGATCTCTTCTGTGAAGTTGACGTTGGTGCCACACGTGCACTTCTTCACGTATTTGCAGGTGTTTGCCTGCGCCTTGATGCGGGCATGAAAGGACCGCACTGGTTCCTCTCGGCCTTGCCGCATGTTCGCAAGGGCGGCTCGCGCTACCATTGCGCCGCCCCTGACGGCTAGGGGCCTTCATCGCCTCCAGGACGCCTGATTCGGCTTCACCCACCAAGCTTCTTCCTGCTGCGCCGTGAGGTCTTTGCGAGCCCCCTCATCACAGCATTCGAGCAGCTGTGTGACAATGTCGGAGCCCTCAAGCTTCGTCCCCGCTATGTATTCGCCCCACCTCGTGAGGAAGTACTCCCACCCTCGCCGTGCCTGCAGTAGATATGGTGGGTCGCCCAGTTTCTCAACCTTGGCGTTGGCGCACTGCTAGGCGCCCGATTCGATGTTGCTGGGGGTTGTGCGTGTGTTGTGGTGTGGGCGTTCATCAGGGCTGCTGCGATGATTGCCTCACTGGACTCGATAGTCTCATAATCACACCCAACTACTGGGCACTTGATTTGAAAAGTGGCCATCTCTCTAGTATCTTGAAGCCTGTGACTGCGGGCTTTGGGGCTATTATCGCTCATCCAAGGTAAGAAACCTTCCCTTTACATTGGCCTGCTAGTTGGCATTGTTTTTCACTGGCACACTGGCTACAATAACTGTCCACACATACATTAGAAGGTTATGTAGCTGAGGATGCTCACAGGTCGATGTTTGGTGGCGGGCGTTTGCCGCGAATTCCGTGCACACCCAAAAGTCCAGTCTTGGCAAAGTGATTCCACACGCTGTAAATCCTAAACAACGGTCCTGATTGGCGCCTCGTGTCGTGTCCAGACTCCCGGCTCGTTTGTATATAAATAAGAACGACTTCTATTTGATTGATGATCCGTTTATTTGGATACTAATAAACAATATACAAACGAGTGATAAACGGGTGCGCTTTTGAGTGCGCCGGGCCGGGCTGCGCTTGAGAGTTCCCATGCCAGGTTGCGCTTTGAGTGCGCCGCCGGGCTGCGCTTTTGAGAGTTCCCATCGCTCACCATATCTTAATATGCTGTTAGATATATGTTCTAATAAATATTTACATTATCTTTAAATTCATTAATTGACAATAATTTAGTACATTCGAAATAACTAATACAGGTACTGCGGTATTGTACATTTACTTTTGCATTTCAGTTGCTAAAAGAAGCGATATCGCCTCCAAGCGAATAGCAAATTTAGCTTCAGCACCAGAAGCAGTAAAATCTTCAGACAAAATTACTTTCTCAAAAGGTCCAAGCAAAACACCAGAAACTGAGAAGCCGAAACAGGAATTACATGAAAACGTCTCACAATCAAGTTCTTTAGGGAAATTGCATGCACCTGCTGAGACAGATCTTAACAGAAAAAGTATTTCTCAAAATGTTAGAAAAAGAAATACTCAAATTTCAGTCACTGAGAGGAAAGATATTGCATCAAAACGTTTATCAAACTTAGATCAAGTTTCTCAAGAATTACAACGTCCTGAGACAAGTGCTTCAGAAATATCAGAGGGACTTTCAAGCACTGAAAAAGATATTTGTAAAATAGATTCTTCACAAGATGCCGCCAGTACCAACCTCATTGAAAGCAAAAACATACCTGACACTAAAATACTTGAAAAAAAAAGTGATGGAAACGAAAACTTATCTTTGCCGAAAGAAAATAGGAATAATAGTATCCTTGAAAAGGAATCAGTGAAAACAGAAAGTGATGTAATGCGTGAAGTTCTATCTGATATTCTTTTATGTTCAGTGGTAAGACTCTTCAATACTATAACCTTTTTGTCTAGTAAGAATAAACAATACATATTAGAGTGCATATGAAAACATAAGAATTAAAGCATACATGTATTTGTGACTTCAATGATTCATAATTTATGAAATTCTATTTTTTTTTCATATTACTTCCAATAAAAGCTCAAACAAGGATCCGGCAAAAGAGGGCCTCGAAGTTTGAATTTGAAAGATTCTGATTTACCGAGTAATGAGGAAAATGTTATGAAGAAGACAATTTTGATAGTGGAAAGAAGATTTAGTTGGGAAACTTATGGCCAAATCGCACTTTGTTCAAGGTATGACTTGAATTGTCGTTCTTCACACAAACTCGTTTATTACAAAGCTCACAATTATACTTCTCATTTAATTTTACTAATAAACATTTTCATGTCCAAATCAGAATTGTTAAAATCTTCAGTTCTACTAAAATTTTGTCATTTTTGTTTCCTCTTTGAATATCTGTTTGATAGAAGATTTATTAAAGTTAGTATTTTTAATTTTCCAAACACATTAATTAAAATCAAAGTTAACTTTTCATGATTTCATGTTATTAACTTTTGACGAAATCACTAAATAGGTGCATGTATGATATGGCAGACTGTAACTTTTTCTGTAAGCAAGTTCTTGCTACCATGAATAATAGTACTAGTTTCACAATATATACAGTAGGACCTGTTTATCTGGAGCTCTGGAAACTAGAATTTCATGAAAACTAGAATTTATGGATATTAATCTCTAGCAAATAGCCCGTTCCCTTCATATTACTTCACATTATTACATACTGATAACTTAACTTTATTCCTTTCAACGTTATTGATATATTATTAGATGCGCCAATATAAGAGTGGATATTTTTAAATTGTGTATAGGAGTTACAATGCGTGTCGGGGCTGTGAAGGAAGATTCAGTGGGATTGTAGCTAGTATGGTGGCATGTGTCAAACAGCATGTTATCAAAATCATTCTAGAGATTCTCAAACAAGGTAGGGATGTATGACGTTTTCAATAAAGGCTAATTAATAGTCTGTAAGCCTCAGTGTCTTGAAAACGAAGTATAACATTTGCCTTTGTTCACAATATGGGTTTTGGTGCATTTTTGTGGTACCATTGTCAGTGTACGGAAATCTCTTCACAATGTACATGCATGATATGCATAATATCTACCTGCAAATTAATGTGTCTATTTCTGCTGGAACAACTTTGCTGACTTAGACCTCTGTAGCTAGCGAAATCAATAAGTGTTTAAGTTTAATGACTTAAATCAAATTCTAAATTTATTTTCGCATGCCCAAATTATTCCTATTTACTTGGCCTTGTAAGATCGCTTGTTTGACATGGCTGAAGCTAAATTTTCCTGATTGCCTAAAAGCTTTCCGTTATTGTTCCTGTGAATATGTGATCTTTGTATAAGGGATTATTCTGTCTAACCTTTGAATTAATTAACTAGCAGTCAGCAATATATGCGGATGTGTATTACGTTCTTACAGAAGATGAGCTGGATGTTGACGACGGCATCTGGGCCGGATACTCAGCTCAGAAGAGCGGCGGCATCTCAGCAATGGAAGAGGTGAATGGGATTTTTTATGGAATAATGTCACACTATTGTCATAGTGAATCCATTTTTTTTCAAATGATGTTTCAATGATTTTTCAGAATGAATACTTATCGCTTCTTGCCAGAATCGCGGGATATAGCGATGATGGTGTCTCCATCTGCCATGACTTGCTGGTTGACATTGTTACCACTGCGTCTGCTGACCCTGAGAAAATCAATATCATTAAAAGAATTATCATGGCAGGCGCAAAAGCACTGAAAAGCACAAGGTGTGTACAATTCTAGAAATTTCAATGTACATGTATTAGCAATTATGATACTATGATAGTACTATTACTATTTTGAAATGCTAACAGGCATATACCTTTTATTTGTACATTTGGCAGGCTGGATGAAGTGACAGCGTATCACGCTAAGACCATCAAGGGATTAGAGCTACTACTGGAAACAGATGCCACCATTGCCCTCGTTGCTGATATAATGAAAGAGGAAATTGAGCAAGGAAAAAAGTCTTTGGCAAGTCAAACCCAAGACAATTCAGTTTTAATGAACAGTAGAGCTTTTCTATCAAGACCATCTCTCAGACTGGCCTCAAGTGCTCTCAATAGGGAATTGGTCTCCATATGGAGGTTTGCTTTGGTGTCTATATGAAGTCTTGGGGATGCAAAAAATAGGCTTATTATAGAGGTCGTCCCTTTATGGAGGTGGTTGTAATGGGAAGTTCTACTGTAGTAACTATTTAAACATTACTTCTTTATTATATGGATAATATTTTTCATTATACATGTGTGTCTTATTTGATTTCTGAATCTGTAATATAGTCAGGTATTTATGTGATAAATAAAATTATTCAAATTAAATACAAAATATCTTATTAAGAGAAGACACAAATTTTGGATAGAAAATAACGCATTGAAGGTTTTATCAGTAAGTTTTCTGCATTCTTTTAAAATCTGCAGTCGCACTTACATTTATGAAGGAATATCCATTTACAGGGATCTTACTTTGAACATGAAACACTTCTTGGTCCGTTGATATCAATTTCTACTATTGTACCCAACTTCAAAGAAATGACTGATATCCGATTAAAACCTGAACACTCAGGCATTCCGTGGCTGAATCTTAAAGGTTTTCCTAAGGTTACTAGGTATGACCTAGATGCATTAGAGGTATGTTTATATTTTATTTATATTAAAAGAATATGTAGTGATGCTAAATATGTTTCACTAATGGATTTTCTTTTCTTATATCCACTATTGTTTTTAATTTTGGGAGGGTTACTGTATTCAACATGTAGATACATGTACCACAGTATTTATCCTTTTACTTGCAGAGCCAAATCCAAGGAGTGATCCACCAAGTGCAGAGCGTGATTCGGAAGGCGTTTGTGAAGCTGTTTGTGAGCCGGGGCAAGGTGCACAGACCAGTCGCTCTGAGCTGGCTGGGAATTCTGCTCTCCATGAACGAAGCTCGGGTGAATGTCACGCCAATCGTTCACCCCCAGAAAGACGACATTCAAGCAACTTGCAGCGATGGTAATTCTGTTCAAATACAGTGGACATCTGTCATTTAAGGACATCTGTCTTATCTCAAGCTATTCTCAACTGTACAATATGCATAAAAAAATTATCCATGTTCTATTTAGGCAAATAGGGTCTTGTGGGAATGATCCACACATCAATACAATACACTATTCACATACTCATAATATTTGTCTTACACAAAGCGTATTATTTTCTGTCCCATGACTTCATTGTGTTCTATAATAAACTGACTCCTCTGAAAGTTCTGTGATGCTAAATAGTATATACAATAGCCGCATTCGACTGTTGCGTTTTTGTCAGATGTGCAGTGACCTAGTTACCGGTATGAAAAAAGTTGTCACGACAGCGATAGCTACGATTCAACCACATACACAAGTAAAATGACGAAATTCTCAGTTGAATGAAACCTATATACGGCGATTTTTAGTCACGTGCACGCTTAATTGGACCCATTCGAATGCGGGTAATGTATTCATTGGACTTTTCCAGGTTTCATGCTGAATCTGGTGAACATTCTGCTGGAACTGGCGTTACCCGTTTGTGTCTCACTCAGCAAGAGAAAGTTGGTTTCTCCAGAATATTACACATCTCCACATTGCAGAGTCAACCTCAACAATACTACTTGTCTCGCTGGTGGCTTAATTTGTAAGTGTCAACCTTCTATGGAGCCTTTTAATTTCATACATGCTTTTTCACGTCTGATGTTCTATCCCCATCACCGAAAATGTGTGATGTCTTTTTCTGTCTTTCTCCATTACCAGAAAACATCTTTTACTTAACGATGGATAAACAGCGTTTAGTGTGTAGAAGTTTATTTGTAGTGCCAGTTTTGATTTTGAGGTCACTTGGTAAAAATATGATGTTCTATATCCTACAAATTTTAATGCACTTGAGTGTAGTTATTTGCTAGCCTTCATACATGTAGATATAATTACAATATATCTATATATAACTGTCAGTCTTCTCTATTATTCAGCGAAAGAGGAAGCAGCAGGCACTGATGATGCTTGTGAAACTGATTCTCAGTCTTCGAATTTTCACTTCAATACAGAAATCATGGCATTGACTCAATATGCCCTCCACATTGGTTATGTACCTGCAAAGTCCATGTACAACAAACTCAATCAGTGAGTATTTAAATTCTAAGATAATGATTTGGTTATTACTAGCCTATTTTCACATGTGACAGAGGTTATTGCTCAGGCGATGGATGAGGTAATGTAGCACCTGATGATTGTGGTGTTCACATTAAGGGAGATTTTGATGCGATTTTTCTAGTGATTTTTTGTCTGATAGACAGAGAGATGGAGGACATAAATGGATTTCAAAATTGTTCTGAAACAAAAAAACAAACTGAGCAAAGTTATTACCTGTTCAATGAGACAATGTTACCTACCGCTCACATGTAACATACGTTTTTCTTCTTTTGTCGTTTGCTGTTCAGAGGCTAGTTTCCTAGTCAAGGTGATCAGTATAATTGTAAAAGAAACAGATGCATGTACTTATAAAACAAAAATATATACATATACATAGTATATGGTGTGATTCAAAGCCCTTTATATTCGTGGAAGTAGACCTCACATCCAACCAATCACAAGTGCCACTGCCAAAATGTTCAGTACAATGACAGCAACGTCATGTTGAATTCTTGACAGCACTGCTAAGTGCTGCTGCTTGTTCACAATAATCCGCTGCTTTAACTCACCGGTTGATGATGGAAATGGTGAATGAAAAAGCCGTGAAACTGTCAATGTATATTACTTCAACCGTGTCATTTGCTAGGATTCTGGAGCGTAGTGCCGAGGCGCAACCTGCAAAGGGTCCGGTGGCGGAGGCGTTCAAGCGCTCCATCATGGTGTTCAGGATGCGCTGGGAGTGTGTACTCATGGACACGGAACTCGTGAAAAGGGGTATGTGAAGCCAGAATCTCAATCAATCAATCAATTAATCAATCAAATCCTAAATTTATTTAGCCAGCCCCTAATTATTCAGAGTGTGTAGCCTCACTGCCTAGTCTACATCACAATCGTCCCCTCCAAGCCTTTTGGTCATTAGGATCTATCAGACTCATGTCCTAACCTGCCTCTGGAGGTACATGTACTAACACCACGTGGCCTCCCTCTGATATAATCATCTGCAAGTTGATGGCTGCAGAGTATCCATACAAAGAAACAAACAAAATGGTCCATCCCCCTAATTTGGCCCATATCAAAATCTAGAGCATAAGTTAACAATTCCTACATGTATGGAAAAACACATCCGTGAAAATGTCCAATCCAAACTTGACAATTTTTCAACCCATGGACGTTTCGATCGTCGTATATGTTATGTACAAGCAAAAACAGATATAAGAGCTTTTATGAGTTTCTAGAAATGCTGGTAATAGGTTCAGTTTTAGGTTAGGATAACTTACCGGCATCCTTGAACGAGTTCATCGTGTTGGAATACATATATATACATTATTTATTAGTTCATCTTTTCACAACACAAACACAATATTTACTGTTGACAGTTTCGGCAACTCCTGTCACCATTTTCAAAACGTCTCTGCGCATGTCAAGGTCACTCAGCACGACTTCCGATGCCTAAAATCAGGTCGTACACGTGAGAGAGTTGAAAGGCCCCCTCAGAAGGACAGAAGCAGGTCATGAACCGAGACGAGGGGGCCTTTCAACTCTCTCACGTGTACGACCCGATTTTCGGCATCGGAAGTCGTGCTGAGTGACCGTGACATGCGCAGAGACGTTTTGAAAATGGTGACAGGAGTTGCCAAAACTGTCAACAGTAAATGTTGTGTTTGTGTTGTGAAAAGATGAACTAATAAATAATGTATAACTTACCAGCACTCGGTGTTGCAATTGATTTTAGAAGTATTAAAAATTACTGGTGCTTTTATTTGGTAGGCAGCGAGTTTTACATCGGGCAGAGTTTGTGGTTGATGGAACTACTGAACTCAGCAGGAGATGAGGTAAGTAATTTTTCCATTCTTTATCATACATGACATTTGTGTTCAGATTATTGAGCATTGTTGTTATTGACTCTCTCTCCACCAATGCCTACCTTAAGTGCTTGGCGAATAGGTGCCACAGCGGTATCGGTGCAGAGGTAGAGTTCTGACAGGCTATGTGAGTAGTATGTACATATGTAATATAGCCCTATAGGCGTCCCTATAGGCTTGGCGAGAGAGTCCTCTAATATCAATACAATCAAGTCCATTAATTCCAATACAGTGGACCCGCAAATCAAGACCACCTCTCTATTGAGACAACCTCTATGATAAGATCACTTTTAGATGTCCCAAACCTTCATAAAGCTACCAAAATGAACCTCTGCATAGAGACCACCTCTCTAATGGGACCACCTAACACTGGTCCCAAAGATGGTAGCAATAAAGAGGTTCTGCTGTATGTCTATTGATGTCATTGTTTGCGTATTCCACTTCAGAAGAGTGATGAAGGTGTGAGAAGGCAGCAAGATGTGCTCTCCCAGATCCCGGAGTTCACCGTCCGTGATGCCGGCGACTGGTTCTACCACACGGCAGCAGTCTGTCTGCAGATCCATCCCCATGCTCTTCAGGGCATCGAGGTTGGTACCGAAGACGTTCATATACAAAACAGTGATTAATCTAGATGCGAGTCCCAGTCAGAAACTCATTATTTTTCAATAGGATGCAAATAATTGAAAATTGTGCATCCCATGGTACCCATAAAATGTTTATAGTTTGTTATGGTTACGTCCCCAGGTACTCATTGTAATGGCAGCAGGTTTCAAAATATGCCCGCCAGGGATTTTGTTGACTCCATTGATTATTCTCCATTCCTTCTTCTTCTTGTGTTTATTTGTCATCTGCTGGGGTGTCCCAGGTACTGGGTTCCAGGCGGCCAGCATTTTTTAGACCTAATCTCCATTCCGTCTTGTTATGTGGGTCAGTCCGCCAAGACCTCCGGTCACTCCTGACCAGGTCTTTCTGGGTCTCCCTCGTCCTCTAACGCATGGCACAGACAAGCTCAAGGTGTCGTTGATGCAACGAAGTAGCACGTGTCACATGTCCAAACCATCTTAAGCGTCTGGTACGCACGGCCTCGGACACCTCCTGTATTCCAAGCCTATCAAGCAGCGACTCAATTGGGATCTCGTCGTCAGGCTTGACGCCACACAACCAACGGATCATGGCCCTGTCATTTCGTCGAAGCCGCTGTAGGTCTGGGGCTGCAGGTGCCCAGGTTTCACTGCCATGCAGAAGAGCTGATCGGATACAGGTGTTGAAAATTTTCCCACGTGTCCTGAGGGTTACATGCTTGGAAGTCAGAAGTGGAAGAAGCTTCTTGAACTTCCCCCAGGCAGTGCAGCATCTGGTGATGATCGCCAACTCGCAGCCGCCTCCAGCACACAGCATGTCGCCAAGATAGCAGAAGCTGGTCTCCACGTCCAGCATAACACCATCGACATCCACTTGGGTGAATGGTCTGCCATCGATTGGCCTAGCCTGGCCGTTGCATCTGGGGCACACGCATAAATGGATTGGCGGTTAGTCGTCCTATGATGCCGCTGCAGTTTTTGTGTACCCAGAGTCTGCACTGGGAACACTGAATGGAGTTGACCCCAACCCCACTCCGGCAGACTGCGCATGGGTGCGCTCCAGTGTCTCTGAGAAGATCCAACCCAGTGCCTGATACCATGAATTTCGTCTTCCTCATGTTTACCCTCAGGCCCTTGCTTTCCATCCCTTCCTTCCATGCCTTTAGCTTAGTGATGCATTCTTCCAGTGAGTCCGCGATCACCGCAAGGTCGTCTGCGTAAAGAAGCTCCCAAGGTACTCCAGTGCGAAACTCACGAGACAGAGCTTCTAGTACAAGGATGAAAAAGCAGAGGGCTGAGGACGGATCCCTGATGCACTCCAACTCCAACACTGAACTCTTCGCTGTACTGTCCATTTACGCCAAGGACATCTGTGTACATTCCCCTGAATGACACGTATTGCCCACTCCTCGACACCCAGACTCCTCAACGCCCACCAAAGAACTTTCCTGGGTACACGATCAAAGGCCTTCTCCAGGTCGACAAACGCGATGTACAGTGGCCTGTTTGCAGCGATGTACTTTTTCTTGCAACTGGCGAATGATGAAGATTGCATCAGTTGTGCCGCGGCCCAGGTACAAATCCAAACTGCATTGCATCGATGTCCACCATACCACGGATAAAGTTGTCTAGAACTCGCTCCAGTAGTTTCATCACCTGGTCAGTCACTGACAAAATATTAAAAGAATGTATACAGTTTTGATGCAAGGAATTTAGTGTGAATACTGAATAGTAAGACTAATTAATCATTATGTGAATTATGATAATTGGCCTCTTAAACTTTTACTCTAAGAAATATGTCCACCTGTTAACTGTGTTATGATTGTAGTGTAATATATAAAAGACAAATGTGTGATTACTATATTATTTTCTGGAGAGGATACTGTTGTATGGATAATATTAATTGTATTATTATTTTGTATTTTACACTTCTTAGACTTATATATTAGTATGGTATGATTAGACACAGAGGTAAAATTGAAAAATGTAAGAAGATATTTGTATAAAGCTAGTGCGCACTTCCGATTTTTTTCATACATAGCAGTGAGTGAAAGGGAAATTTCGACATCGAAGGAGCTGTGTACAACAGTTGATCTTAATTGAAGGTTCTACTGTATATGTGAAGAACAACAAATGTATATATTTTGCAGCTGACTCCATTTGTGGATTCCTGTGTACTGCTGTTACGGAGAAGAGATCTGCTTTCTAGTCCCATTGCGTGTACAAATCTTATCAAAGCTCTGTACAGTTTCATAGCTGGTGATAGAAGGAAGACTTTGAACGATGGATCATGGAATCAGTAAGTAACTATAGTATGCCAAATTATATACATTATCAATTGATCAATCAATCAATCGACCTATCAACTGATTGACCTATCAATCAAGCACCATATTAACCAACCTATCAATCAATCAATCAAGTCTTACCGGGTGCATTTATATATGAATGGTCCTAATTATTCCTCAATTCGAAGCTGTGGCCTGGCTACCCTATCCACTTTGCATTTTTAATTTTTCACATCGTACGTTCACCATATAAGAGGGTTTCATGTTCTGTGACGCTGCATCACATAGGGCACTTGCCAGTTGAACGGGCACTTCTAAAAGATATCAAAAAGCATGTATGCGAAGAGATTCCAAGAGATTGATAATTGAAATGTATTTGACATTTTCAGGTCGTGGGGCAGCTCTGCCCTGGCTTGCGGGGAGGTGATGGTGTTTTCATGCCCGGCTGTCAAGGACCACCTGGCTGAGGCCCTGCTCAACACTTACATACAGGTTAGTGAGCTTCCGTGCCAAATGAATAGGGAGTTGAGCTCATGACCAGAAGGTTATGGGTTCAAATCCTGGTCCAGTCTGTTGGTGGGTGTTAAGCAAACTCCTCTTGTGTCACAACACTAATGTCCACCTGGCAGAGGCCCTGGTCAATACATGCATACAGGTCAGGAGTGTCCGCAAGGTGTAGAGGGGCCAAGGGATGGATTTCCAAGTAAGCGTAGTGCACTTCATTAGAATTGTAGTACATGTGTGAACATATATTTTGGGGACTTTTGCAATTTTAGGTATACTTTATGATCTTTTTAAAAGATTAAAAAGGGCCTGCAGCCCTCTCAGCCCCCTGCCACCCCCTCCTCGCCCCCACCTTTAATTGATCAGTGAACCAGTAGAATTTTGTTTGACATTCATATATTACACCGTAAAAATGGAAAATGAATGATTATCAGCTTTGGCCTTATGCACTATACTAGTAGGGCAGTCGAGAGGGCAGTTTTATCATGTACAAGTAGTAAGTAGTAAAGGAATAGTAAATTAGTAAATATAGATTATTATCATAGAGATTATTTGTCTGACACAACAGACAACCTTTTTCTGATTGCAGGTGGATGTTGTTGAAGGTTTAGATGTCAGCAAGGACGACTTTGACAAATTCGCAGCTAGGTATGTAGAACTTCACTCTTCAAATGAGTGTGAAATAAAGTTTGCTCCATTGGACATCTACGGTACCTTATATAACCATCCAAGGTCCTGTTCTCATGTAAAGGCCCATCTCTAAAATATTTGGATTGTATTAAAAGCTGGTCCATTGAAATTTCTATGTGGATTCACATTCATGTAAAAGCCCTCCCTCAACATGAATTTTTTTAACTCTAAAATCCCATGGTCATTTGAATGGTTGTGTATAGTAATTTTAAAAGTTGAAAATCGTGAAATTCAATAAACAATTCAACATGTTCATATGTCCATATAGGAACTAATAGTAGTTCTTTGTGATATTTAAAGTAATGAGTTGTTTTTAGATCTTATATTGGCCGATTATTAGAGAGGATGTGGGAACGACAAGAGACGAAAGAATCTATTTTACGTCTGTGTGGATCGGACACTTTCCAGGTTTTTATTTTAATCATTTCCTGGTTATTTTTTAACATCTGTCCGTATGGCCATTGCCCAAGTGCTTTGGAAAACAAAATCTTCACATTATTTGCATATAAATTAAGTGATTTTTATCTTGAAACAGCACGCATGCTTTTATTGTGATTTTAGGTTTACACTTTTTAATTTCTAATGGTTTATCAATGCCTAAATCTGTATTGATTTAATATTGAGAAAATAAATCCTTTTCTATGATTTTTTTTCTAGGGGTTTCTTGGCGGACTGCTAGATTTTATGTTGTTTCCACAACATGAAGCTTTCAAGCAACTCGCATCCATTAAAAAGTTGGAAAAGGAAATGGCCAATACAGAAAGTTGGGAGGCACTACCACCAGCGGAGAAGGACGAAAAAACAAAACTCCTGCAGATGGATAAAACTTACGTCAAATTGAACAATAGATCAGTAAGTTATCACGTCAGTGTTGATGAAAACAAAAAATGATGTGTCATTGTGCATTTCGCACAGAGATTCTTTTAATGAAACTGCACACATTACTCGGCTGTGATTATCATGTATATAAAAATCGGGAGGAATTGCAGTTGCTACTGTACACTGTGGTTTAAATTTTAGAATCTAAATGCGTGAAAAGATCAAATGTAAATTATGTTTGATAAGTAGGCAAATAATGCACTATGTAATATAACTGTATAATTACTGTGTGAAATAAAAATGATACGAGCAACAAAGAGAAAAAAAATCTCTACTTGAATTTTTCCAGGTATCCGACCTCCTGAAGCTCATTGACCTTATTACGGCTGAGGCGCGAGTCGCCGCCTGTTTCTCACTGATGCCGTTTGCCCAAAGAGTGGCAAACACTTTCTTAGAATTCTTTGAAAACTTGTGTGGGCCGAAAGCAAGTGAACACAAAGTGAAAGATATGGACCAGTAAGAACTGGTTTATCTGACAGTTTAACTTAAACTAATGCTTTTTATTTTCCTAAGTTTTTATGCAGTTAAAGAAACTGTTGTCTTTTATTTGACGGTTACTAATGGTTATAAATAATTTCAAAGGTCTTGTTTCATTCTATTTTCATTCTATAATCTTATCAGGTAGGCTTGAAAAACAAATAGTTTGAAAGTTTATTTGATAGGATTAGTATGCAAGAAAGAACAGGTAGAGAATTAAAAATGAACAGAAAAGTATCCAACATTTCATCTAGAGATAAGCTTATCAGTTAAAGAAATAGTCCAATTTTGTTTCAGGTACAATTTTGATCCAAAAGCTTTACTTGCCACTACAGTCACCATCATGATGCGAATCGTGGCCGAAGACAAACGGCGCTCAAAAGGTGGTCAGCTGCAGGTTTGTGGCCATTGAATACTGAAAATTATGTGTGTTTGATCTGCAATATCTTTTTTAATTCACAATTTAAGTTGATTGTAAGGTTCAAACAAGGCCAAATGACCGAAAGGCTCAGAGGGCATGGTCAGGCAGCTACAATGAGCTAGGCACATGCTCAAATTGAGGAATAATCAGGGCCTGTCCAAATAAATGTCGGATTTGATTGATTTGATTAATTGATGTAGATGTCATTGTGTGTCTTCAGGATGGTTTCATAAGCAGTGTCGCCACAAACCCCAACTACAGCACTGAGACGATGGACCGAGCTCTGAAGCTGCTGCAGAGTGGAAAGGTGCTGGTCGGGGAGGGCAGTGTGGCGGAGGACTTCGAAACACTGATTCTCGAGGTGTGTGTTGCAGCAAATATAGTGCCCAGCATCGTTAGATTGGGGGAGTGGGGGTATATGTACTATATATACTATACAGATGCTATTCTTACTCATATAATATACATAGATATGAATAAGAATGGTGTTTGTATAGTAAATATAGTGTATATAGTGTAATATAGTGTATAAAGATGCTGGCGGTTGTGTATCACACAGTTGTTATTTTATATTTTAGTCTTTGGTTGTGTTAATTGATGGACAGACTCCGAATCACAGTAAAATATCTCTTTATTATACAATGTATACATGCAGATATTACACTTATTGGCTAGTCAGGATTCACAAGTCAGCTTAGTGGTGGTAGTCTGATGTACCTACTTAAACAGTTCATGACGTGATGCATGATTGAACTTGTATATATCACTGAAGGATTGTTGTAATTTATTATCTCTAGAATGGTATATCAAACATTATCCTATGGGAGATGAAGAAAAACTAAGACTTGCAATTATGAAAATATTAGAAATAAAAGACATATTTTTGTATTTCTTTGAATACCTTCAACCCAGTATTTTGACATCAATTTATCAATTGAAAGAACAAAGTGATGTGTCTCTAGCTTTACTGGGTGAATATCATAAACTATAAAAGAAAGTGGATGTTGAATTCTAAGTGTATTGTCAGATCACAGTACTGCAAGCAGAGACGTCGAAAAGAAGCAAAGATGCATCTACTGAAACACCGGAATGGGAACAGAAGTACAGGGATTACTGCGTGAACGAGGATGAACTTGATGAGCAATACAAGCAGCAGATGACTCCGCTCATGTACGGTCAGGTAACCTTCACTTTTCAGTTCATCATTTTTCACTTCATTTGACACCAACTCATTATCCATCTTCCAACTGCATGTAGTTACCAAAGCCGGGCTTATTATTCAAATCACATATTATTGAAAATTATCCCTTGAGCCTTCACAATAAAAAAAAAGAATGTCTATTTCTTCTTTTAGGCTTCGATCCTGGATGGTCATATACACCGTGCCAAGGCCCAGCAGTCGGGTTCAGCTACCGGTGCAAAGGTCAAACGCATCGCTAAAGAGGTGTGAAATACTGAAATGATTTATTATAGATGCGTATGTATATGCTAACTACATGGAATGATGGTATGATTCTGGTTTCTCTGTATTGTATATTTTGGTATAGAAAACTGGGAGAGATTAGTGGAGAGATTAGTAGAATTGAGAACTACAGGAATATTGTTACGATATTCAATAATTATTAGGGTAAGCAATGCTACTTTGCTGTCAGCAAAATTCTTTGACTAAATGAGATATACGTAAGTATTACGATAGTAAGTTTTAAATGGATTTGTTCAAAATTAGTGTATGTGTGTATGTATATGGAAAAAAAAGAAGTCCAATGAGTCTATTTTCAAATTTGACCGTTGCCTTGCAGGTAGCAAGCTGGATGCAGGACCTGCCAATGTCTGCGCAGGCGGCGGTGTTCGTACGTCAGGACAGTCAGCGCATGGATGTCGTCAGGTGTCTCGTGACGGGGCCGCTCGAGAGGTATGCAAGTACTCCCCCACGGCATGAATATTAACAAGAATTATAGATTTCAGTGGCATCTTATTACGTATATGTTGTGTTGAAAAAATTCATTGTATAAAATTGATTTTATAGAAGGCATTGAAAACTGTTTTTTGTCTATAAAGTGCCTTTGTGCACAAATGCACACAGTTTTAGCAACTTCTTGTTGATGAAGCATATAGTATAACCCTCTGAATTCAATGAATCATGAACGTTTAATGTTCTAATAAAAAGAAGGTTGATACTGTACGTATGATATTTATGTTTCAGTCCGTACGCGCTGGGCTGCTTTATGTTTGACGTGTATTTCCCGTCCACATACCCACAGACGGCCGTCGTTATCAAACACCTCACCACCGGCAACAACACCGTCCGCTTCTCACACAATCTCTACGAGGATGGAAAGGTACATTGTAACAGTTAAAGGCATATTCAGATTTCCGATGGAAAACAGCGGTCGCACATCCACCCTTTTCCAGCCAAAAAATGTCATTTTCATGTTTTTTTTGTCATGTTTGTGAGCCTTCATGCATGGAAAACCCGTTTACAATCTACTGGATGTGCCCTGCTTTTCCAACAACCTGGACCTGCTTGTTAGGAAAAAATGGACTACAGTAGCCTTAATTGTATACAAAATGAAATGGTCGCATTAAAATATTGCTTCAAGATTATTGATAGACATCTTTTTCTTTCAATGACAGCAAGATTTATAAACTGTAGTTACATGTATTATTTTAATGTTTTTATTGTAATGTACATATACATTGTACTGCAAAATTTGATACTGTAAATACTTGTATGTACTCTTAACTTTTCTATGGAAGTAAATTAAATTGCTGTCAATGTATTTTTTATTCTGAAATAAAAGTGTCTTATCTTATCTTATAAAAGTAAAAACAACAGCTCTAATTGGTGTATAAAACTCTGCTCCTTGCACAATTCCTACAATACTTTAAACTGTTAAAAGCACGTTCCTGTGACTCTGATGGTTTTGGGTCTCTCCAGGTATGTCTCAGCCTGCTCGGGTTCACTGAGGGTTCAGAAACGGAGAAGTGGATGCCAGACAAGTCGAGTCTCTACCAGGTTCTCCTCTCCATTCAAAGCATCATTCTCATCAAAGGTGAGAGTTGACATTGGATTGATGGACTTATTTTGAGATAAATCCATTTATGTATTAATTTTTTCGTAAATGTAAAATCTATCCATGTCCATCGTCTGAGACTTCCGTCTGTCACCAGGCGGCAGCACATGACATTGAAGGAAGTCAGTCAGAGTTTGTTGTGGGAGGGGTCAGGTGTGCCCGCTGTGGTCTTGGGCTGCCCTAGGTCTCTGAAGGTTGTCACAGGCGTGTGATAACTGCATGGTATGCTCCTTCATCTCTGTTCATGTTTATCAACAGTCTTTCAGATCGTTATAGACTCTCTAAGATTTGTCTGTCCCATAGGTTATAGGCTCTAAGAGAGTTGACACTGTTTGCTTTGTGGTCTTATCATAGTCAAAAATAGGAAATGACACTGCGCCGCAGAACCTTCTGTGTTGGATATGGTAGGTAAATGGGAGTAAGGAGTCTGGTGACATTTGAAATAATTTGTTCAGTATCTATGGATCCTTAAAAAGTCTCGAAATCTCTTTATTTTTATATATTTTTTTTAAAAATCTTGTAAAGTAGTTTCTATTAAAAAGTACTATTTACTAGAAGTTGTCTTGTAAGGACTTAATATCTCTTGAAATTTTTTCATTATTGATATATTTTTTTCATATTGTTTATTATATTGAAACTGCAAATCACACAAATACATGCACTCAAACTTGCATGTTTTTAATTGTAATAAAAGGGCTCATCTTTGCTACATAACAGAGGTCCTTAATAGTTCTTAAGAAGGTCTTATACTTCTTCCCAACAACCCTGTAGATACTTTGTTATTTAATGAATTAAATGTATGTACCGGTATGTATCACTTTACATTTAGACGAAAAGATGTTTTACGCTGACACCGTTGTGGTATGATAAACTTTGAGAAGCTGACATGATTTATCAGTACATATACAGTAAACATAGAAATATCAAAAATAAATTTAAAAAAACAGTAAAAATCATTAACTTTGAAGCTATACTGCAGTGAAAGCAATAGAATATTTGATTAATATTGGAGATAGCCAATACGTTCGAGATAACCAACTGATATCTGTTCAAATGTAGTTGAAGGGAAATAAAGCTACATTTGAGAGAGCAGAGAGTTCGACATAAGCAATATCGTCATAATGAAGTTGTACTGTAGATGTTTTGGACAACATATAGCCTGCAACTAATGTTGGCAAATGTATGGTAACATAAGAAATCTGTAAAGAAAAAGATATCTTCAGGGGGGTTCTAGTTTTGTACTAATGATGTCACTCTTACTTGGACAGTCATGTTGTATTGTAGTGTTGTTGCTGTCACAGGTGTAGTGTGGTTTTTCCTACGAAATGTTTTGTTTGTATGTCCAGGGTCTGTCCAGGGTCTGTGTATTAAGTGGGTCAAGTGATTCAAGTACATATGTAATAGGTAATTAGCTTCTAGAAGTTTATCCTCAGTCCTGCTGACTGGTTGAAATGAACGAGTATAGTCCTTGTATATTTGTAAATTGCAAAAAATAATTAATTTTAGCGATTAGCATTTTTGAGCGATAATATTCACAAACTACAATAGTGGCACAAAAAATCATATACATGGAGGTGCAATTAAATCTTGTTTTTGACAATTCTGAACATTACACAATTATTGTTCTCCTCTTTTTATACAGGTGCTGAGAACTGTTTGTTTCTAACAGCCTATCAACATCTCTGAAAAAATATGTAACGTTGTAAACTAGCAATTATAAGCATGAGCTGCCAAGAAAAATATGTTGTTTTTTAGGTGATAATTTGAGTCAGTGATAGACAAATGTGACAGTCCTTGATAATCAGCTGTCCACAGTGGGCATAACTCAGTCACAGATGAGAGAAATGTACACAGTTTTGCTCCGTATTACCTTTGAAAAAAAGTATATAACCATGACACTGAGTCAGTGTGAACATACATTGTAATTACAGTCAAGGCCAGTTGAACTCCTTTGCTGTTCGGGATATAGTGTTTGGAGTTAGTACATATAGTGTATGTTTTTGTTGTCATACGTTTCGAGGTGAGACCTTTCGGCTGGCTGAGATACTGGATTTGTAACCAGATTTCCTGAAGCTGCATTCTTGCTAGTGGCGACATTCAAATAGTGGTTCTTAATATGGCATGTAATTTTTTTTTGTCATTGCAAATTTGCAAATATCAGGCACTTAAAAATAAACTTATTAGTTAAAGGTTATGCTCAGTGGCTGAGCAAGTATACTTGTATAGATGCAATATGATAAGTTCTGTGTATTCTGAAAGTTACTTTCATTTAAACAGTCTATAAAAGTACGTAGAGCAATTTGAATACCACACAATAAGAGGCAGGTATAAACGGTACCCAACAAACCACGTGAAGGCAAGAAGTGTAAACCGAGTTATTTTCATCAGAAGTAACTACACGGTGCACATGTAAAAAGTGACCTATCTCATCAATGTTAAATGTGACGTATGCCATTGAAATGTACGGCACATGTACGTCTGGCTTAAAATCATTCGATTATGCAACCTCAGATTGTCATGGTATTTTTTAAAGGGGTAATAAATAGTAAATGTGCAGAATATATAGATATTATTTTGCCTATTTGCATTATTAATTCATACTGGGCTTTACAGAACAAATATTATTGCCAATATTATTTTGGCTGAACATTATCTTTAATGAAAGAATTTTCATAATTTTATGTATAATTTACGTGGTATATGGTGCTTCAAATTTCTAACCATTATGTCTAAGTAAAATTATATAGAATTTTGAAAGCGATTACCAGATTTAAATTACAATTTTCCATAAAAAAATATATAAAAAAGAAATGAACATTGCAAATAACATTGTAACAAACAAAAATGTGAAAAACAAAGTAACTTTTTCAAAATCTCAATGCAGAAGTGAAAGAATAAATAAAAACATGTATATATATAAATTTTTATTTATTTTTTTATTTTTTTAAATCACAACAATTGCATAGTTGAGTGAAGAGAAATGCATTATTTCATGTCACAACCTAGCTAACTAGAAAACAAAAATTCCCACCTAATCACCAATAAATAAAATAACATGAGCAAAGTGCACTTTTCAACAAGTGAGATCTTTTCATATCAATTAAAACAGAATATCTAGTTCTGTAATATTACGTCCATATCCTACATTTTCTACACAGAAAAAAAAATAGTCTAAAATAGTCTTAACTACAGCGTTTTTGTCCGCTAAAATGTCTAACACCTTGACTTTTGCCACCCAACAACCTTGCAGTTGTAGCTGTGGTGCTTTTCTTATAATGGAAAAGGTGATAATGCTTTTTGTTATATTGTTTATTGAAGAAGTTGGGTTGATGTGCAGACATCTCACCCTCACTCGATGAGCTCAGATTGGTCACATCTGAAATGAACAAAAACAAAAAATATTTATAGTATTCATTTTTACAAAAGTTTTAGTGCATTCAGGCTAGGAATCTGGCAAAAGAGGTTTATGAAAATATGGCAATTATATTTATATATCTTTGTTTGGAATACAGTGTCTTGTCAATCTTGTTTTTTTTGTACATCTATTGAAATGACAGAACATACTGTAGACAATATGAAGGCTTTTATGCAATTGTTTAAAAAATTGTGTTTCGTTCAGGCCAGGGTATTTCTATGCGTAAACACATTTTGACAATCATGTTTGTATAGTATGAGATCAATTGTACAAAATTCTATTTTTGATCAGCAGTATGTTCTGGATTAGAGTACCAATCCAGATGGAAATATGTTTGATGTAAGGCAGTTGGCAGAGATTTAGGTTTAAGATAATAGTGATAAAAGCAACGTCACTTTCAATTGTTTATATTAGAGAAGACAATTCCAGCTGTTAACAGATACCGGTAGTCATTACACACAGTGTCTGCATTCTGAGCTTCCAGTTAGATTGTGAGCAGATATTTGTGGAATAAGCACCTAGATATATTCATAAAATCAGTCTTTCAGAATTGGGGGGGACAAAAGACCTAACAGTTTCCACTTAAAATTTGTATTGCGATTTTGCTAAATACAAATAAACCTCTGGAATGATATCATATACAAAATCTGTTGTTTTCATTATCAGAAGAAGATAACTATAAACATATACAGAATGCTCGCTGATAAAGAGTTTATTATTCGGATTCACAACATTGCTCATCTAAGTGTAACCTGCAGCGATAGGAGTGGCCTGCAATGCTCACTGCTAGACCAAATGGGTATTTTTCCGTAACTCAGCTAGAAGTTGGGACTGGCTTCTTCATTTGATGTATCTCAAGCTAAGTGCTGACTTACAAACACAGAAACGTATGTCATGTCCTTGCACTAATACATACTTTGTCACTATGGTATGTCTTAATTATTTACACATGAATATACGTACATAATATGTGACCATATGAACCATAACCCCATTTGACCATATTATCATGAGATACATTGAAATATAACAATATAACACATGAAGTACTGCAGTTTCAAAACGGTAATATGAAATGAATAATACACAAAAATGGTTATTATTTCGAACCATTATTTCTCCTTATAGAAAATGATGTGGGCTATTTTGTTATGATTTCCAACTACCATGAGCCAAACGATGCAACGTTAATGAGAATACGTTTTGATTGAAGGTAATTATGGTTCAAAAGGTGAGTTTCATTAATTATGGAGCCAAGTATAGTCCATGTGTATTTTGTAGAAAACTATGCCTTGTTTGATGTAACACAAATCACTAGCAATGTCATGGAGATAGTTGATGGTGAAAAACAGACAGATTAAGTCTATAGAATTTATTGGCATTCATCATAGGTCTTTCATCGAAAATCTTACTGCTTGCCAATACTGTAGGATCATTTATTTTGAGGACAAAACATAGGCTTCAAATTTTTATATAAAGGTGGAGAAATCAGTGGTAAACGTCTGTTTGTGTTCAAGGCTATCATAATGGATCTTTGCAAATGTCAGTGGAGCACTAAAACCTTCAGTTGTCTGCTTTGTAAAGATTACTGCTCCCAAAATAATAAAAGTAATAAACATTGGCATTATCATAGGTAAGCTTGTGTCATTAATCACAAAGACCTTTTCTATACATTTTTCTAAAACTGCTTTAGACCAGAGCTAGGCCTGCTACAAAGTGTTAAGTGTTGCTCAGGCAAAATAGGAAGCTCAGGCAAAATAGGAAGCTTCTTACAATTTTACGTTATAATAGCAATGGAACAATAGGTAACCCATGGTGGCTTTGTCAAAATGACCATGTATTTTACAGCAAGGGGTCCTACAGGAATGACAACTGTCAACACAGTACAATGCAATACAGATTATGGTACCAAAACTAAATAACAGAGAATGAATGTTATATTATTTCTTGTTTGATCATAGGTGGTCAAAATACTTGATTCGTCAATGGCAGATCCAGAATTTTAGAAAAGGTGGGGGGCGCACTTTACGCATTTCATCATGGATTTCATATACGCGATCGATCGCGGACATGCCAAAAACCCTATGAAAATGAAGTATTTTGGTGGGAAAAGGGAGGGGGGGTGTGCCTCCCCTGCCCCCCCTCATGGATCTGCCTATGTTCATAGAGCACCGCTATTAACCTATAGGTATAAAGCTCAAAATGACCAGACAGCAAGGAAAAACAGACCACCCAATATTTATTGTCTGGGTGGTGTTTTATAAACATTTGAGTGTTCCGTGGCCTGTTTTTATGAAGATAACAGGTGGTAGGAAAGATAACACAAGGACTTTCAGAGTAAACAGTGTGCTGAAGATAGAAGATCTTTTGCCATCAATGTTTACCTTGGCGAGTGTTACATGCAGAATATTTCCATGAGTTAGAAATAGTAGATTTATCTTGTCTGTAGAGAAATAGCAACAGGTGTCTTGAACTTGTGCTTTAAGCAAAAAATTAGCCGAAAGTTATCAATTGCTCACTCCACTTTATCATTGAGTGTATCTCACTTCATCACATATAAAATTTTGACACCACAGAAATACATAAAAAGTATAAACAAATATACTGTCACTCCTGATCTTCAATGTTACGAATTAGACACAAAGTGTCATGACATATGGAAGGAAACTTACACAGACCCAGTTTCATATATCGTGATGACAATATCAGGGTACCATGGTCTTCATTACACTGCTGTGCTGTGCAATTTTTAACTATAAAGGTCGTCAAGAAAATGGTAAAACAACTTGCTTGAAGGGGTCTATGTGTAACACCCACTTTCAATCTTCCATGCCTAACAGTAGGGGTTGATACTTGTAATGAGTCACTATGCAAATGCTAGTAAAATTGCCTTGGGGGTATACGTCAAATTCTCCTTTGTTGAACCATGCCCAAGTACCTGGTAACATGAATAATATCTTTTAAAAGGCTTTTACCTGACTTAGAGCACCTTTTTCCCCGTTGGGGCAACCAAATTTACTGTCTGGGCAAGTAGAAATATAAAATATTTGGTAGTTTGGGTTGTAGTAAGTTATCAAAGATGCTGGGGAAATGAAAAATTCTTCTTAGTTGCCCCATGGACAAGTACCTGGTAACACCTGTAATCTCTTTTAAGTTGTTAAAGAAGTTAGTTAGGGGCCCTGAAGCTATAGCTTTCTCTTACCATTTACTCCTTGACTTCATCCTCCATCTGTGCGAGTTTGTTGACACAGTTGATCATGTCTGACACGAGTTCGTATTCGGGGAATCCCAGACGGCGCCAGTTGGAGATGTCGATACGGTCAATCACCTCGGAGTGCTCACCGGTGGAGCCGCGAGCCTGTGATCAATCATCAATCAATCAATCAATCATCAATCAACCATCCAATTTAAGTTAACATCTTTGTTTCTTAAAGTAGGGGTTGGACAGCAGTCTTCAGCAACTATGAAAAGGTACTAGTCCTCCTCAAAAGTTACTCCTGAATAGTTGCTAAATGTGTTTTGGCTTATTACCTACATGTACTCGTATGCAGGACGAATGACTTGAATTGAGTACTAGCCCTCCCCAATTTCTACTAGTCTAGACAAGCAGAGTAGTGACTAAATGGGAGACTGGATAGATAATGTTTTGTTTGAAGAGTAGATGCTAATCATCACGACTAATCAGAACAATGAATGACAATCAATCAATCAATCAATCAATCAATCACATCCTATTTACCATCTTTGTTTCTCAGAGTAGGGTTCGGGCAGATGATGTTTTGGTTCAAGTGTAGATGCCATCATCATGATTAATGGGTTCAATGGTTGGCAATCAAACAAATCCTGTTTAACATCTTCATTAACTAAAATAGTGGTTGGTGTGGCGATGATTAACTAAAATAGCGGTTGGGCTGACAATATTAACCATGGCATGAACAGAACAGCTCATGACTCCCAAAAAGACCCATCAGTCAAGAATATAATGCATAACATCACTTTTCCTCTTTTTATCATTGACAATACCGTAGTCGTAATATGCCCATTGTCGTACCTGGCAATTCATGGTTCTGGCGATTTCGTCGATCTTCTCGAACCCAATCGACTTGATGAGCTTTGGCACCAAAATGTGCACAGATCCGCGCATGCCGGTTCCAATGTTGGTGGGACAGCAGGTGATCATGCCTACGAATAGTAAGAGGTAATACTAAATAAAACCATTTGAGAAGAATACCATCTTTGCATGGAGATGTTTTTGTCATTAGTCTGCTTATCATCATAAGGTGAAAAAAAAGAAAACTATAGAATTCATCGTCAAAGTCTAGTCCAAAAAAGGATCGAGGATGAAGGCCTTTTCAAGACCTTGCCTTTACCAATCTCTTTTTTTAAGACACTTGCAACAGATTATAGAACAAGTAGACAATAAAGATGAATCTTAAATAACAACACTTGGAATTTCATCCAAAGGCGCTAGCATTAGTGATTGTGGTATAGACACTTCAAACATAATTTGACATATATTATTGACACGATTTTTTTATTATTACCACAACACCAATGAATTATATGCATGTACCTGGTTATCAACCAGATATATAATCTATTGTTATTGTGATAGAGAAAATAATGTCAAAAATATATATGTATTTCAACACAATGAACTCATTGAAGAGCGTATTGGACATACATGTAATTTAAAAAAGCTTAAGTTCCTCACCAAGGATGGGGTCGGACATGAAGACCTTGTCGTCACCGGTCTCCTGCTTGAGGTACTTCTCGATGGCCTTGGCTCCACGATGGAGGCGAGAGAAGACGGACTTGACGTCTCCGCCCTGCTCCATGGAGATGATGCGCAGGTGGTCGCCCTCGTTCACCCACAGCAGGAACTGGTGGATGGAGGAGGAGAAGGAATTATAGTCGGTCTCTTTATTATTTACACCATAAAAATGGCAGTTTTCAAGAACATGTGAACTTGTACTATTTGGGTCAAGACAAGACATTGGCAAATGATGCGCAGGTGGTCGATTTTGTTCACCCACAGCAGGAATTGATGGATGGAGGATTATAATGAATTTAAGTAATAAATCATAGTGGGTCTTGTTCGTCATTCACTGCAAGTGAATTTCCTAGTTCACCCACAGAAGGAACTGGAGGAGATGGAGAATTAGTTCAGAGAATCGATCCTTCATCATGAAGTGCACAAGGGAATTTCCTTATTCACCCAAAGAAGGACTTGGTGAAGATCAGGTGGAAGGAGGATTAGATAAAAAGAAACGATTACTTAGATGCATGCTTATTTACAGTCACATCTGCTACTAGATTTGGGGGAGACTTTTCCTCTTCGACTGGCAACTGCACGGTGATGGATCTCGTTGATTTGTGCAATGCACGTTCCCTAAATCTATGTTTGAGTAAAGCAGGAAACAAAAGCACCTACCTTCTTGTCCTTGGAGCAGAAGATGCCGCGTCCGACGGGCCAGAACTGATGGTAGCCGGATGCTGCCTGCATCTTGTCGCGACCACGGAACAGGAAGTGGTCGTCAACGAGCTGCTTGGTCTCCTCGGGGGTCATGGTGGTGTGGCGGTAGAACGTGCCACCGAGGTCAGCCTCCTCGGGGTCAGAGGAGGAGGAGATAGCAGCGAACACCTGATGGATCGGAGAGGAAGATATGAATGTTAAAAAACCACGACAATAGTGATTGATCGATCATTAGTAATATCGACTATATGCATCATCTAGAAGTTCCATTGTAACTACTCGATAGTTGAATTCCTCATATCGATAGTTTTCAAACAAGGCTGCATGTCGCGCCATTATTTTTGTTTACATAATGACTTGCAGTGCCGCACTATGGCGTTGTTACAAACTAACATACGAGCGATCATATGCATGGATCTAACATCTCCACAGAGGTACAGAAGGAAATGAATATTATAGCATGCGTTTATACGACAAATACATTATTATCATTAAGAATGAAAATAGTGCAAATAATTGAAGATATGGCAAATCATAAATGAATGCACTGTGTGGTACTATGACATGCAGTCCGAAAGTCGGTGCCCATCTGGGATGTCTTTGAAGATTATTTGATAGGCTGGAGATCAATAATATATCGATCGACGAAGATTCAAGGTGTCCCGATTATCGATAGTGAACACTACTCCCGATTCCCATCACTAAATATTTGTGGTGATAAAGATCTCCACTCAAAAATCAACTAATCTACTCATAAATACGATACAAGAAATATGACATAGTTTTGTGTTTCAAAATCTCAAGTTCTCTGCGTACCTTCTCCATGAGTGCGGCGACCTGGAGCCTGGTGTCCTCAGAGCTGGCGGGGTTCAGTGGGAACTTGGCGAGGTTTCTCGCGCACCGGATCCTGGTGGAGATGATCTTGGAGCGAGCGGTGTCCGCCAGCTCAACGGGGATCTTGGCCGGATCCATGTCAGTGACGTGCTTCATGGAGCCGTCAAGCTTGTAGCCAATGTGATACCTGCAGCAGGCAGCAGCAAAGTCAATGCCTGATGTGGTACGAAATATAGCCTACCCGGCGCCCTGGTGCCAGCTGATGTTTGCCCTGGCCGGCTAGTTTCAAAAGTTCACGGCCCCAATGGGTAGGCTAGTTTTTGGGAGTTCTTCATAATTAAGGGCCAGACGCTTTTTGTCAGGGCCGGCTAATTTCTATAGTTGCCAGACCTGTGGTCTGTAAGCAAATTTTCATGAGTTTCATACCCTGCATGTGGCATGTTCAGTCGTGCAGTTTATCTAGACATGGTATCTGAAGTAGGGTCATGACTGGTACTCTTGCACTCAGTCACAAGTCGAGTTTTTGATGGACTGAAGTTCAGTTTTAGGATAAATGTTGGTGACTTGGTTGCCCGGGTTTGCTTGGAGCCGTCCAACTTGTAGCCAACGTAGTAACAGCATCAGGCAAAGTCAATGCACAGACTTAGGATTAGGTTGGAAAGTGCAAGCCAAGTATTTGCATGAAAAAAATCTACTCATCAATATGATAGGACAAGGGACACTGAGTTAAGTCAGACAGGCTATGTTAAAATACCAGTGATAAGCTGTTTGTAGTTGAACTGAAAACCAGCAAATACCGGTTGCAAAATTAATGGTAAAACCATTGCAAAGAAGTAAAGAAAGAACCAGAAAAAAAGCTTCAAAACATTTAAACATACTTCTCAATGACGGGGCGGAAAAGCTCTCCGAAGACGGAGTAGGACTCGAGATCACCAGCATGGCAGCCGACAAAGGAAGAGGGGTAGCAGACGCCGGTGTTGATGGCACGCGCGATCGTCCAGCCGGCCTTCTCAGTCTTGATGTTCTTGTACTTCTCGAACAGCTCAGGGGTCATCACCTGTGGGGATCAAATGTTAAGAAGTCAAACCAGGGTGAGGATTAGGAGGGAAAATGATCACCTAACTAGCGAGCAGGTTCAGTATCAGTAACCCTCATTGATTTCATTTTTTCATGAAAAATCTACTCATTGTGCTGCTGATGAGTAGGTGAGTGCTTTTATTGACCATGTACAAAACTACAACGATGGTCATGTTTTAATCATTAAGGTTATTTTTCAATTTGATTGTTAAGGCTTGCTTCCCCAGGTCTACTTTGCAACTGTACCCTCAAATCATTTGTCTCATGTGGATTTCCTTGATCATCCATACCCAGAAAAGGCTAAATCTTTTTGCACAATACATCACAGATCGTCTTCTTAATGGTCTTCCCTTGACTTTCTCTCCCTATATCTTAAGCCTGTATCTAGGACAATACTAACCTGGGCCATGAGGGGCATCTTGGCTCCCTTCTTGATCTCATCTAGGGCTTTGGGCCATTGGTTCTGGGCGAGGTCATCGTTCATGATAAGGTCGAAGTCAGGATCGATGTCCTTCTTGTCCTTCGCCTGGGATTGGGTGATGTAGCTGGCCATTTTGCTGCCTTTGCTGCCTAAAAACGACACAGACATTATTGTGTTATGGGCCATCAACAATCAATCAATTAAATCCTATACATGTATCTGTTTCGACAGCCTCTAATTACAGTAGAACGTTATCTCAATATTGCTTATCTCAAATTTTCTATTATCTCATAGTCACGCATAAGGAAGTGTTATAGTATCATAAAAATTTCTATTATTTTCATTTGTAACATTTTTCATATTTGTGAAAATGGAGTACATTAACAAATTTCCATTCACCTGTCTAGACGCTGTCTAGACGCTGTTACTGCTGAGTTCAATAGTAACAGTTTCATGGAGTGCAAACCTAGCTTAATTTACACAAAATCCATTAGCTCGCTCAATGATGATAATTTTCAATTAGATTCTTTAGATCATGATGTTATAATTTGTAATCTGGTGGTTGCAATTGTTATAATCATTATAAAGGGTGGAATTTTTATTATGGAAGCAGCTGTTTGCAGATCAGATTGATCCGCACACCACTGACAAGTCGAGGTGCCTTCACCTTGAAGTCTGTGAAGGTGACCACCGTCCATTATATCATTTTTCAATTGTTTGGGTATACGATCCCCAAACCTATTGTGCTTTTATCACTGAGCATTGGTTCTTTTGGCTCAAAATTTTGGGTGGCACAATAGGCTGAACTTTTCCAAATCATATTATTGACATGATAACTTTATGAAAATTGTACATTCATGTATACGAACTTAACTGAAACTATACCATTGGATATAAACAAACTCCTAATCATTTCATTTGACACATTTATATGAAGAAAGATGTTCAATGCTATGCGAAAATTCTGTTATAAGTTCGTTTCTATCTAGTATTAATACCAGTTTTACTGTAGTTCATACATACATTAAATATCCTGAGTGAGGTAACCAGTTTGAGGAATGCACAAGCCTTTGCGTAATATTACGCAAGAGGAAAAAAAGCAAAATATTTATACTCAGAGAAGATGAGCTGTTTTTCCCTGCTGTCTGAATACTCAATAACGAACAGGTGTTTAACAGTGAATTGAAGAATGAGTGAAAAATTATGCAACTAGTTTTCAGTCTGAGTCATGAAGTTGGAGATAACCAATTTGTTGTTCATTACAGTGAGATAGTGTTGAGCAAACTCGTTCATTTTACAGTTTACAAATTTTCCCCGTCCATATGTTTGTAAATTGATCAAATTATAAATATCTAAAATATGTACAATAAATGCACAGAGCAATGTACAATACGGTTTGTGAGAAATTGATTTGAAATGAAAATGAAAATAATTTTAGGAGATATTTTGATAGGTCTAATAAAAAAACTTTTTTCCCTTCATTGTAATTATATGTTATATATTTACTTGACATCCATCCAAAATATACTGTTGTAGTAATTTTTTTTTGTCAGCTCAATTGAATAATTTCAATATACAAAACATCTGTATGCATAAAATGACTAGCTCAAAACTTCAAACTGAAGCAACTAACAGACATTTGTAATACCATAGGGAAAGATCAAACATAAAATGCAATAAGATTTTTTTTCCCCAATTCATCAATGTATTGAGCTGAGCGTCAATATTTTACTCATTATGTTATGCAAACGATTTTAGTATAATTTATAATCTATTACGGTACATTCTAATAGAAAAGAAAGCCAAACTTCCATAATGCATTTAACTGCTAGAGTTGCAACAACCTTGGACTCAGTCAGACACACAGAAGTCCTTGGCAGATCAGAGAAATAGATCCAAGTAAACTGAGTAGAAATAGCCATACCTTGGTTGTGGTCTGCTAAGCTCGGTGATGGGTGGTCAAGTGACTCGGGAAAGAGAACTAGATAGAGCTGTAGGCATAGGTACGCCAGACTCACTCCAAACACCAGAGCGATCAGGCATTGGCGACGGGTTAGCATGCTCATCAAAATTTTTGAGCTTTAGGGTGGAACTATTTCTGGAATTATTTGTTCAAAGCAAATCAAATTATGATGTTGCGGTGTGAAAAAATGTCTATTATCATAAGACATTTATTCGATTCAATTCTGTAGATTTGGTGTCCAGGTGTGCCATACTGCAATGCATTGTGTCAGGTGTCTGCAAATTTCCAACACCACTCACACAGTTAGCTGTGAAAATCTTGAATAATGCGAGGATTTCAAAGTTCAAAAGCTAATTTTTTTCATGATGTTTGAGTGAAATCGTGGGAGTCAAATTCAAACTAATGTTATGACTAATTTTAATCATGCCTGCAGCTCAATCTAGATTTTTTTTTTAAATGGTGAACTAAAATCAATTTCAGAGCAATGAACTATAATGTGGCTGGAAAATTTGTTGAGCAAATATTACCAGTAGATAGTATACTATTGGTAACATTACAACATGTGTTTTTGAACCGACACGTATCATATATGTTATATGTTCGCAACAGGATCTTTGATTCTATCAAGAAAACTCTTTTCAAATGTGAAATGGCATCTGCTGGGTTACATAAAAACCTTAAATTCACAATGTGCACATGACAGACATCTAGGGTCATACATGTAGGCCTCGTATGTTCCCCTGGTATGTTCATTGCTCTAATCTAGGCTTAAAGTCATCCATACAGTTCGTACTGACAGCTTGTCCAGATAAAGTCATATATCCATATCTAGCTATTCTGAATATAAAGTTGCGGATTTTGGCAGCCTGGCTAACTCACGACCATGCTACGAAAACACATCTCTTCATAAAATTTGAAGCATTGATCGAAAAAATTTTGTACCCTGATAAACAATAAAAATTTGTAACAAATTGAAATCAACATTCATCACATTACGAACTTGATGCGTACAAAGTGACTGTGTCTGTGTCAGCATGAACTGTGACGTGTGGCATGACTCTTCAAAAACGTACATGTATCATAAAAAAACCATACTCAGATGGATATTTAGCTTCTCACAGCGAAGAATAGGTCTAGCCATGTTCTTTGCATATAATCTTTGTATTTTCCTACAAGTAAAATAAAATACATACATGTTCCTCCTGTACAGGACATAATGATTTTTCTTGTCTTCAATCTTAGAATATGAAGTTTTAAAAGCATGAGACGGTGCAGGTGGAATTTGCTGCTAAAGTATATTCTTAGTATTCATAAAATCACATGCATGTAACTAATCATTATCCATGCTAAATATGTGGAACACGATAATTTTAACAGTTGAAAATATTTTTTGCTGAAAGTAATTTAAGACTCTTCAATATAAGATATGTTATCTCATTAAGCAAGAATTCACAGCTAACATTTGATAAGTATTTTTGTCATAATGCAAACAAAATATATGGTGCTCAGTAGGTATAGTGACAAAGCTGCAATGTCAAGTTTACTGCATTAATAAAAAAAGATAAATTTTATCACAATGAAATAACATTTTGCAAATTTATAATATACACTTTAAGAATGCAAACATATACATGATACTCCGTGAACATTTATAATTGATGCATTGAACTTTTTGAAACTAGTGTATGTAACTCAATGTGGACTTCATGAGCCAGTCTCTATACCTCCACAAAACTTCCAGGGATCACATATATGATACACACCGGTATATAATATATATGATTACATGTACGTGATGTATTATCAGTCTCTGGTAATATCAATAGCCGCCTCAAAATATTGCATTATTTGATTACGCTGTAATAAAACAACTGTTCTAATCAGTGTAATATTAATTCAGTATATTGTGGTGATTAAATTTGTGACCTCATATTAACACGTCCCCTTTCTGCAGGAGTTTTTATACGAATAGTCTGAAAAAGAATTCTTATTAAATTTGCATATCATCATTTGAGAATGTCAATTTGTAGCAATAAGCTTTTACAAAATCATAGAAGAGGGCAAGATTCGCATTTTTTTTTTAAAAAAAAGCTTTATTTTTATTTGTTTAGATGGGATAATTTCCAATAAAGATAAAATTGTGAATTTATTCCTCTATATAGTGAGAGGGAAAAAACATGGTTACATATGACTCACAGTGAAAAAAATTCATAGATTTGTAGATTTTCCATAATGAGCATATCAAAAGATTATGGTCTCGTATTTGGAATAAATTGATCAATGGTTTTGGCACTGGATATATGTTTTGTAGGCTGGATTAGGAACAGCTCATTGTATTGTTGTTTTCTTTGTATGCATTATTAAAATGAAGACACATAGGAGCTCAGCAGACGTGATCAATATAAATGATAGTATGAAATAAAAATGTAGACAAAATAACTGGGCATTACCGGTTTTAGTATAGTAACATGATTACCTTTGTTTGCATTTATGATGATGTTTGACAAGCAACAATGTCACTACTGGTAAACAGTATTATGACTTTGAATATAAACATGTAAAAGTACTGATAAAGGAAAAAATAAAGTTCACAAAGCGTGTAGCCTTCATAGTGATATCGAGTTGAAGCATTGTGAATTTAAATGCCTCATAAAATTATGTGCTTAAAGATAAAAGCCTTCATAATGTTCACAGTTGATTCTGTCATTGCTTTGCAATCATCATATCCTTTTTTTAAGTCAATAAATAAAAGATGTTTACCTGCTTCAATGCTTGCATGTCGATTTCCAAACACGTGTAGTATTTTACTGTGCAGTTGATACCATTTGAATGCTAACATTCCACTTTTCATGCAGTATAGCACTTTGCATTACATCAATATTAGCCATGAGTTGCAGGAGTTTGCAGAATATAGTAAAACGCACTCTGAAAATATGAAACCAATATGACAACAGAGTCATGAAGTTCATTCAAATGGTCTTTTATTTACAACTGCCTAATAATGACGTTTCAATTTTTTAGCTCACTGTTTTTTTTTTACAAATAGATACAATTCTACAAATTGATAAAATATTTTAGAAGAAATATAAATGATTTTGGATAAAATAAAATAAATATATATATATTATTTGAAGATTTTTTTCATAAATGTGTTTTCATAATTTTATTGATATCAGCACTAGTAATTTGATATTTTATGTTTCCTTTGTCATAATTTCAACAATTTTATGTCAGTGAAACTAGTCTAGATATAGGCAATATCAAGATAATGAGGTTCTACTGTATGGAACTGCAGAGTAAATCCAATGATGGGTGATGATTGATGCACCATTGATAAGTGATATCTAGATTTCACTGTACAATATAACCTAAGAAAAATGTATTGGTTGATAAATTATTATGATTGATTTTCACTAATTTTGCGAGCTAAACTCACAAGCAATACTTTGTAGAAAACTTCTTTATTGCTGAATGACAATTTACTACCAATGCCTCTAAACATTCATCTTCTATTATAGCAGGCTACTTCATAATGATACAAAGCAATTTACTATGGTGTTTCTATCTTTTTACATTTTCAGATACTTATGATATGAAAGAAAAGTAATTACTTACCATTTTATAAACAGTACTACAAAATAAATCCTTTAGTAGCTTTGAGCAATCAGTGAGAATTTTGCACAAAAACCAGTAGTAGTTTGTGGCAGTGTGGCAGTGAGTAAGCTTGGATCTATCATGTCATCCCTTAGGAAAATATCTACATTGCTAAAATATTATGATGGAACGCATCTAAAATTATTATTTATTATTAGTTTGCATTTTTAAAAGTTAAATTGAATCGTTCTCTACAGAAAGAACCTAATGACTTTCCTTTTTTTATCAGATACCGTAAAGTGTATTTTAATAGTTCGTATTTGAATACTCAGATAATAGGAAGCAGAGTTGTTTCCAAGCAAAATCCATATTTTCAAGGGTTCTTCCAATAATTGCCTTTCCCGGCATCTTCTTTTTTAAACAGAAGTATTTGCATATTTGTTTGAGATTTTTCTCAGAAAAGACTCATATAAACCAGTCCCAATGTTTCGGCGCAAACATAAAACTCATAAAGGGCTTGGAAGGCAGGTTTTACATAATCACTAAAAACAAGAATTTACTTACCCTTGGTGACAAGATTAGAAGGCAAATACATTTCAAAATCACAATATTTTGTCAAGATAAGCTGAATGCACGAATGTAACTTTACTCTAAGCATACTTAAGCATTATTTCTTACCACCCTTTAAATTTTTTTCTGCCTTATAACAAGATCTGAAATTTGCGTATGAATCACAGGGCCAGCACCTAGAAAAAGTAGAAGGCCCTTACAAAAAGTGTCCGGCCGTTAATTATATTAATATTGGGAAGTCTCAAAAAGTATCCCAGCCATTGGACCGTGAGCTTTTGAAACCAGCCAGCCCAAGCTATAATTGGCCAGCACTAGGCTGCCGGGTAGGCACTATTTTGTACGCTGGCACTAACGGCTGGTATGCTACTTTCTAATTATCAATGCAGTTATGGTACTTAATATTGTCACCGGAAGTAAGAAAATGTGTGTATGTTGTTGTTGTTTTTTTGTTACACCCATAGGGAACCTATTGGTAAAGCCTATTGTCAATGATTAGTTTGGCTGCACCCACCAACCTTGTCCTCCATGATAGTTATACACATTCGAGTGTCGTACTTCAATCCATTGTACTTTTATTTTAAAACTTTGAAAATCTTTTAAAATTTATTGGCCCTTTTTTCTAAGTAGTGAAAGAAAAAAACTAAAACCTGTGTCATGTGATTGTAATGAATGTCACCCCTGTATATTACAAGATACATTCCTCAAAATTATTTGAAGGAGAGTGCCAAGATCTTGTGTTTATTTTCAGATCCCATGTACCGAGATCCGAGATTTGAAGGGATTCGGGATTTAGAGGAAGGAAAGGTAAATTATTATATGCTATATATTTTTTAATTCGTCATCATGGATTGTATGCTTTATTGCATTTCTGTCAAGTCTAGTTATTTTGTAGGTATGTTATAGAAGCTATCAAAGTAGAAATTGCAATTCTGTATATTATTTCAATTTATTGAAAGGTTTAATTTAAGTAAGGCATCATATATCATAGGATTGTATAAGTTCTATGTTTTTTACTTCACAGATAAGAAGTCAAGAATACAACACATATATTCGCATCAATAGTCTGAGGTATTGCATGTTGGAGCTGTTGAAACGCCCATATGCAGGTAACCTACATTTTCATGGGATACTAATTTGTATTAATTCTGTAATGTGCATTTATAAGTCGTAGGAAAGAAGGTTAAAATATGTTCAGAGAATGTTTTGTTAGATTAATTTTTAAATGATATATTGTGTTATGCTATTTTTAAATAAAAAGTTTCCTTGTTGAGGACATTATGATTTTAACTGTACTGGTGATGCAGCTGCTTGAAATAATAATAACTGAGATTCATAATACGAGCACTTCTTAAAAAAAGCTTTTTAAGTGACAAATCATTTGATATATCATTATGTAATTTTTTATTATATAGGCTTTGAAGTTGTAACCCGCAATCACTTCCGCATTGTCAAACACGCCTTACTAAAGCTGTGCTGTGATTGGCTGGCTGAGTGTCCTGATGTTCATGAGGAGCGCAAAATGAGGAGAGTAATAGAAGAGCTGGTTGTAGAACTCGAAAAGTTGGGTGACGAATTGGAGGTTGAAACGACTGATAGTGATAGTGAGGAAGAAGATGATTGAATGAAATACTTTTAGAAATTGCGTTTATTGAGTGTGTTGTGGATTGATATAGACGAATGCGCTTGGATTTAAAATTCTTTAGTGAGAGACATCAGCTAATCTTGACGTGATGAAAAATGGTATTATATTTGTTTGTGTTGTTCCTGGAAAGATTTTAATTAAAAAAGCATTTGTTTTCAATAGATGTATTGAACTTACCCATTGTTGATTTTTTTTTAATGAATATATATATTTTTTGGATAAACGATCTTTTTAAAGTAGATTATGATATATTTTATAGTTTTGTTAGATATATGTATGAATGTTTTAAAACATTTAATTTGGCAGATCTGAAAGGCATTAAAGATATACATGTACGGTATGTACTTTAATGATCAGCATGTTGTATTTATACTCTAAGTTTAATATTTTATAAAACTATAAATACTTAATGGTTCACAACTATCATAAAGTCAGAATTTCTTAGCATCTGGATTCATCATATGCAAGAGGAACAAACCTACTCAGATGCTTCGCTTGTTCATAAATAAATCATAACAAAAGTTTGCTTGTTATGGACGAGAGAAGCATTTGAGTAGGTTTGTTCCTCCTTCATATGGTTCACAACTAAACTCCAAATTCACAAATTTCAATTGCTAGTAAATGTCTCTAGCTAGACTTGTAAGCCAATTGTAGTCACAAAAATAAATAGCCACTTACAAATGTAGCAATTAGTGCTTACCAATAGAAAATAAAAAGTCACAATACATTCAAGTTTTTCAATCATAGAAATCCACGTTTTTTATAATTGTAGTTTGTGTTCAATTTTGAGTGTTTTTTAAATGTGGTGGTGGAAAAAGAAAACAATAGTTTCATAATTTTTTAAAGAAAAAAAAATACTATTTTCATAGGGTAAATCTTTTCATGGGTATTTATTTGAAGGAAATGCTCTTCCTTCATTATTAGATGTTGAAATAAGAGTACATGTACCATGATTAGAGGTTTTTCGAATAAATGCGTTTATGTTTTAAGAAAAATACATGTGTACAGTTTGGAAGTCATAAAAATAATGTGGTATTTATTTAAAATGCATCTTTTGTCTCTAATGATTTTGTTGACCATAAGACTTTGGTTTGCGTATGCATTTACGGAAAATTGATATGTAAAAATGTGATAATCAAGATAATGATCATGTGGTTATATTGCTATTCATTGTTATATGTATGGGATTTGTAGTGCAATTTGTTTAAAATGATATGAATAAATGTGTTTTATTTTGTGGGAAACTAATTAGTTCGTTTTTGATGTACTCATTTGTAAAAATTGAATGTTATCATAAATTTTTTATATGTATCAACGAAATATTAGAAGTTTAACAACAGATCTAATAATGAAGCTTATACGAGTCAAGCTGATATTCACTATAACAGTAGAAACTCTTTATTACGCATCTGTTGGGATAACAGTAAAATGCAATAGATAGCCAATATTTGAGATAACCAATGGACATTTGTTCGTAATGCAGTTGACGGGAAACGAAATTTACCTGAAGATAACAGAAAATTCAATATATTTAAAATCAAATGAGGTTCTACTGTAATTAAAGATAAATATTATAATATACTTCCAAACATTGCTGAAGTGTGTGGCAACATTTAAAGGATATCCATCTATAGGACCATGGATAGACTTTAAATTTGTTATTCCCTGAGAATGTTGGATGTTCGGCCTACGATTCCTTTCCACCTTATACATTTATTGCATTTTAATACTAGTACATGAATATTCACCATTTTCAAGTGATCCTCATGAAAATAAAATGTTATGTAATCGTGAAACATTTGTTATCATTTTCTATGTGTTCATTTTCAAATTTATAGGAGGTCATTGGTGCACACACTTTTGTTATAATTAAAACTTCTTTCAGAGTATTCAGTTTACTAGCCATTTTAGAAGAAATTAATGTCAAAATTTGTACAAGAAGCACTTTAAACTATTAATATTATATTTGTCTTGTTACGGTTGTGATCTAATGTGAAGATAGTTAGATTTATTACGTATATTGTTTTCCGCTACTAATTATACAGATTTATAAGTGGATACTATACAGTCTTACTTATTGTGCTTCAATTATACTTGAATAATTTAGTCTCCATCATAGTCATCATTGATTTGTGCAGGTAGAAATATTCAACTCCTCAACCATCCAAAAGCACATAGTTTTCCGATGAAATGTTTTTCATCAAGTCAACAAAGTCTCGCCAACAAAGCATATTTGTAATTCATTCTAGTCAAAGAATTAAACTACCTTGTTAAACATAAAATGAAACCTATGCTGTACTGTCAAATAGAAAAATATGAGTAAGCTTTGAGAAAGAAGCAAACCAAGAAAATTAACAATGCAGAAAATGGGGAGAGTCCATGTCATGCATGGTGTTAACAGTCACGATTAAGGGTATTGAACTTGATTAAGGGTATTGAACTTCCTGCATCGGAATTAATCATAGCCTTTTATGGTTTTCTTCAGTATTACGCTTTAAAAATATTCAACATGCATGTTATGTGTAAAAAGTTTGACTTCACAGAAATTGACTCTACATAACGGTGTTGTTTGTAAAATTTGAATACACAAAGGCAGTTTGCGGCACTTGCACATTAATTAAGTTATAGAAGCAGCAACAGTTGGAGTAAAGGTAGTAACATGTATAGATCTAGAGCTTACTGAACTGTGCAATTATCTATGCTTAGCGGTATTTTTTTCGTGACAATCACTAATTGTGTGTGACTTGGATTTCTACTAGCATATGGATACTTTGTCATATTTATTAGAAGATACCGTTTATCATCACTGATCATGGGTTGCTGTTGTAATGAGGGTGACAATGAAGATGGTAAGTTCATCTCTGTAAATCTTTGTGATGCATAACAAAGTTATTTAACTTGCCAATCATATTTCTTGTTCCTGTCTTTTTCCACCTTTTCAAAATGTTTTCAAATTTGGTGTGTGTTTGAATGAATGAAGCAACTGGAATGAAGATTTTCTCATAATTCAACATTTCATTCATATTGAAACTAGTTTTTTTCATAGTTCACATTTTTCCACATTCAACCAAAGCCTCGCAATTATCTTTTCAAGTCTTAAATTTTATGCCTATACCTGTAAAACTTTGGGCAAAAAAAAAGAGGTGAATGGTTATAATGTAAGATTTGATACATGTATTTGTATAGTTAAACATATCTCTATATACCATATACTGGTATGTCTTTCAAATATTTGCTGACAAAATCACGAATAAGGTATTTTTATTCCTATTTTACGACATTAATGGCTTGTGCATACTTCCTACTTTCACTATGTCAATGGAGCATGTCATGACACTATGGCTAAGTAGTAAATTCAAAAATAAGTAAAGAGTACATTTTATATACACAAGATCAACATTATTGAATATGATACAGAGTTTTGAATAGTCATGTTATATATGATTTTGAAAGACTCCAGGGGGAGGTAGAGAGGCTATTATCATTGTACTATTACCATTTCGCAGTGACATAAGGTCAGAGGTGTAGAGGACAGTCACCCCTCTGACTTACAAGAACTCACCTAATTCGAAAACAATAGCTAACGTGATCCCCTACCCCTGAGGCTCAGTTGGTTGACTAACCTGCCTCTGGATGTCCATGTATCAACACCACATGGCCTCCCTCTGCTATAATCATCAGAAAATGGTAGTTGCAGAGTATTCACACAAACAAAAAACAAAAAAGGTTTTGCAAATTCACGACACTGTTCAATATACAAGATTCTCATTACCTTGAATAGAATATTTGTTTTAAAGTTATGTGCGCAACCACTTTTAAAATACAACTTTTACCTATAGATATGTAAAACTATCTTACACTAATGTAAAACGTTTATTCTTCTATATACATACAGTATTTAATTACATTAGATTTACCATAAATACCTATGCTAATGAAATTTAATTATCATTATCACCCATGTGATTCTAATATTTGTGTGTGTTTTATAAAATCATAAATGTGTACCGTGAACATACATATTCCATTTGGATCATTAATCATCATCTGAATTACAGGTAATAAAGAACAAAAGGAATATGATCCTTCCAAAAGAGGACCCATTGCTAACAGGTATGAAATCAATACACCATTACCATTTAATTAACATGTCGTATTTCAAACTTTTACCCCACATGTTCAGGTTTCTTTTTATCAATTTTAAACTTGTAATTTACAACATTTAGTTGACCACCCTCGGCTTTTTCAAAGCTAAACTTATCTGACGATTGTCAAATGTGTCAAATACATTTCTGAAAAGCTCCAGATTATTTCTTTTAAAGTCTTTTAATATATTTTTCTTTCTCTTTGTTTAAATTAGATTTTTCCCCTTTATAGGAGCTGCACTGATGTACTATGCTGCCTCATCTTTGTTATTATGTTCCTGGGAATGATCGCAATAGGAGCATGGGGTATGTCATTTGTAAACCTTTAATATTTACATTTTTATTGAACTTTTATTGAACTTTCTCTTGCATTAAATCAGTACATATACATGTACATTTGTAGATTATGCACATGTAATCATAATAATCCGTGCTTCAAGACGGCCAGAGTCTTTGTGTTACAATCATTTAAAGTGCAAATTGAAAGCTGTTTACGCCATTAATAGCACCGTGACTAATGCTGACAGCATCGAACAGTGTGAAAACAGTGGTTACTGACTGTTATGTGGCTACAGTAACCCTCATTATCTCATAGCTGTAGGGATAACAGTAACATGCTTGAGATTTAATATTAAAAATTACCAACTGGTGTGTATTCATAATGCAGTTGATGGCAAATGAAACTAACTTCGAGATAGGAGAAAACTCAACATAAGCAATATCGAGGTTATGGGGTTCTACTGTATAAGTTAGATTCATGTGTTACAGTATAACCTCCTAAATTTATAAAGATACTCTGTATACTAAGGCCATTTCTCATGGTAGTCCCAAGCCTTCATAAAGAGAAAGTTGGAAACCTACATGAAAATATCCCCTCTATTGAAACCAAATGAAGCCAGTCCACTTGGTATACTTGATGGGAATGTTCTAATGTATTTATAGCTATGCATATGCTCTGTGTAGCGTATTTCAGTGTCACCTACATTATGTGAACGCCTTCATGAGAAGTGAAACACACATCCACATGTTAATGTCAGGTGTCCTTAAAACGATATTCATTTTATACACTACTTTGAAGAAATGGCAATTTAGATTAGAGATGTGAAGTGTCCACATAAGATAAGTGTCCTTACGAGATAGACTCACTTTATATGATACAAACAAGAAATATGGGAAATGGAAGACGTGAAAAGTGTCCAGATAAAACAGGTGTCCATTAAAGGGAGGTGTTCACATGGAGGTCACTGTACAAGTTTAATCAAATGATCGAATGTACATTTTCAGCGTACAGTCAGGGCGATCCGACCCGTCTCCTGTACCCTACCGACTCAGAGGGCAACGTGTGTGGAGTCGGAGACTTTGAGTGAGTTTTGTTTCACTAAACAGTTTACCTAAAAACCCATGGCTTTAATTTAGACCTTTGTCAATTGATAGTGTGAACTTTTTATGTGAGCAGTTATCTAAATAAACATCTAAATAGTGCTCAAACTTGCTCTGTCATTTTTTACGGTGGGCCTTTAAGTGAGCATGTGTAAGGTCATAGTGTATTTTCAATTTGGTAAAAAAAAATGGCATCCTCCAAAGAAAGGCGAAGCTTTATATTTTATATTTAGTAGCATGAGAACTTTCTTGCGAATTGTATGCTTGATAAAATTATTGCACGGTGTTTTTAGCAAAAGATTTTTGTATAGATCATGCAGTAATATGGCTTTTACAAATGCATCAGCTTAAATCAATAATTGATTTCACGTGATGTCCAAGCAATTTTTTTGCTTTTAAAAACATTCACATCAGCAATACGATCATTTTCAGGAAGAAGCCATTTCTGTTCTTTTTTGACCTACTTGACTGTGCAAAGGTTGGTCCTGCTGCCCTGATAGCAACAGGGTGTCCAACGGCTCAAGTGAGTAGTCAATTAACAGTAAATATTGCAATATTGAAGGTACAAATATACAGTTGGACCCGCCTAACTCAACTTTAAAGGGAGGGAATTAAAAAATCAAGCAATCCAAACTGTGGCGTATCAGAATGATTGATAATGTAACGTTTTTGACTAGAAATGGTAATTTGCTCTAGTTATTCATAAATTTGAGTTATCAGAGTTCAATATAAGCACGTCCTACTGTATATAAAATGTAGATTCTTGATAGGAATTATTCATTCAATAGTGAAATTGCACATGAATTGAGCAAATATATCTGAAGGGGCCAGATGTTGATATGACATTTTACACGGTATGAGTTGATGTAGAGTTAATGTGGTATGACTACCGGTATGTCTGGCTAATTCTATGTGCAGGAATGGATGCAGCCATATGTAATTTGCCTGTGCATTAAGCTCGCTCTGAGTATAAGATATCAAAATATGACTTCTGAAGCATAGCTAATGCTCATTGAAAATTCTGACCAATCACAGACTTTTTAATGCCAGGATTAGAATTAGGTCAAGTGATTGATCCAAGCCTTGCCAGGGATTTCCAGACTCTCAGTTTGCACTATTCCATCCTTAGAATGTGTGAAGTTTAATAGCGATGGACACCGTACATTGTCATATGGGCTATGTATAAAAAAGCAGGACACAATGTTATATTAAGAATTACATCTCATGAATTAATAAATTATGATAATCCAATCTGGTGAAACATAACCCTTCAAGTTTGAAGTAAACAAGTCCAAGTGTATATTTTTCACTTATAAAATATGATGAATTACATCACAAACTATTGTTGTACATGTATTTTGTTTTCAGGTTTTTGTTGTGCTTAAATAACGTCATTTTATTTGTCTATCAAAGGAATTCAAAGTATAATATTTTTCACATAAATACCATGCAATGCTATCATAAACTATTGATTTATGTTGTTATTAGGTTTGCGTTGAAAAATGTCCAAGCAGCACTTTTATCTACTTACAAGCACCAGAGAAAATGATCTGCAAGAACGGTGTTGATCCAAAAGCAGTCGATATTGTAAGTTTGAAAAGATATATGTCAAGATAATATATTCAATTAGAAACGTCTCTCCCAGTTCTCTATGGAGATGCTCTCTCAGCATTTAGACGACTATCAAACTCTTTGTATTGTATATTGAGGCTTTTCTTATCAATTTTGTATTAAATCTATGCTGTTTTCAAAGTTTGCACTTACTTATCATCAAATCTTCAATTATGGATTTTGAAATTAATATAAGAAACATTTTATTGGCCTTTTGATGTGTACATACTCATTGAGCAAACTGTTTTCAGAAATCATTGACAAATCTAGTCGAAAATGATGAGTGTGCCGCTTACTATGTGAAAAGTAATGCAAGTAAGTTAATCTGCCATGCTCATTTCAAATACTTTAGAAGCCTTTAAATTTTTAGAAGCAAAAGTGTCCAAATAAGTTAATAGTTCATTTTTGAATATATATGAGGTACATGTATAGAGGTCGGATGGTTAGTCAATTAACTGGCATTGGGTAGGTTTTGGCAAATAGACAGCTTTAAAATGAAAGGTTGGTTAATCAAATTGTCATGTGTATCAACCATTTCACCACATTATTTTAGTGCCTTGAGTAAATTTTCTACCAGCTATGTTTACAAATGCTTGGTAATGATACTAAAACGCACAAATAAAACATTGTTGGTTGGGATATGTAGGAGTTGAAAAATTCCCATCCCATGACGTCATATGTTTCATGGCTTATAGCAGACGTATGGCAGAAACTTGGTGGTTCTAAAGAAGGTCAAAATGCAATGCACATTCATCGCCGAAATGGAGGTGGGCATAGTGTTCGAATATATGCCCCTGGGCATTTAAGTGGGAACTTTTTCCATTTTCAAAAGGTCCAAAAAGTGCTGTTTTTCGGCTAAAAGCGGGGGAATACAGTAAGGCATTAAAATGGTTTCTGAAAGATCTACATGAGCCGATTCAAATTTTATGTGATAAGGATAAGAAAGTTTACGCTAGTTTGTGGGGGTTATAAGTTTTCATGCATCCCAGGAATGCATGTGTTTAATCCGTTGTATGCTAGAGAAACATAATAAGCACTGATGTTGGGCAGTATGTAAAAACTGTAACCAAACTGAGCCATAGCCGTCCGACCTCTAATGAGGTGTAAAGATGGGGGTTAAAGATCAGGACTCCTGAAAAGTTTCCAAATAAGATAGAGGGGTTACTATACATATGTATATTGAGATGTCCCGGATTGTCCCCAATACCCAAAAGGTGGCCGTGTCATTTTTATTATGAAGCTGAGTTATGAAGAAACAAATGTGAGTGTGTCCATAGATAATGATTTTCAATATGTCCAATTTACATGTTCAAATGGCAAAAAGCCAGCGGTATTGCCATGCCACTTTTAACCCATGTACTGCCTCAGATATGTATTTTCTGTAACTGTGTACTTTTTTTGGTGGTGTCAGCACTGGGACGATGTCTTCCATCCTTTATCAACGACATTCTGGATGAGACCGGCGATTTCCTCAAAGGTGATTATTAGAATCAATAATATATTAACAATATTGCATGTATTACCAGTAAGTATGTGGCAGTTGGTCGCATATTATGTTTAAATGTCTTTCTTACCACTGAGTTTAAAGTTCGAAACTTTACACTCAGTGGTAAGAAAACCATGTTCATGTAAACACCTGTGTCCAACATTGATAATCCAATGGGGATTTGGATGGTTATAGATATGTTAATTTAAATTTAAAATTCTAACAAATATTGTTAAGTATGAAGGAGATATCTATATGTATACGACACTTTAATAATAAATTATTCCCGTAGAACTTCTCTATTAAGACTACCGAGAGAGGTGGTCTCTTTATTGAGGTTCATGTTGGTCTATTTATGAAGGATTGGCACACCAACCAATGGTCTCATTATAACGGTGACTTCAATCTAAAGGTGGTCTTAATCATAAATTCTACTGTATTACTACAAAGAATATAATTAGTTACCAATAGGAACCTGTATCTTTCATTTTTTGGCAAGACTTTCACTGTTGTCTCAACAACTTCATCGGGCCAAATGCAAATCCTTAGATGGTTACTGTATTGCTGTTATTAGGCGCCAACAACACTGTGCTCACGGACAAACTCGGCCAGGCTGTGAACAAGACGGGATTTGACGAGGGAATGAAGGCCGTCGCTTTCATACTCAACCTCGCCGACTACGGCACCAAGATACTCAGCGATGTCAGAGCCTCCTGGTGGATGATTCTCGTGTGAGTTACATTTTGTGAACTTTTATCAAATTCCCCCATTTCTTTAACTAGCATTTGAACTTTCCGAAATGGCATTTTTTAAGTTTATTGCTCGATCTGATTCTCGACAACTATGGCACCAAGATACTCAGCGATGTCGAAGCCTCCTGGTAGATGATTCTCGTAAATGTTACACGTATATTTCTTGTGAACTTTTGACATATTTCACTAAAGCACAAAGTAATGACTGAATTGTCTGAAAAGGTGTTTTTGAAGTATTCAGCTGTGTTCGAGCGTGATCGAGCTTCCCAATTGATGATTCCCATGTGAAATCACACAAATTCTTGGTACCAGTGTCTATATCTTCTCAAGCTCTGATAACACAAAAGTTCAGTTAACTCGAATGTTTCATTCACTGATTTCAAGTTCAAATTAACCGGGTCGAGCTGTATACATGTATAGGGAGTTTTTACTCTGCGTCGTGTTCCCTTGTCTATTAAGACCACCCAGCGACTAAAGGGTCTATAGAGAGAGGGTCTCTTTATGGAGGTTCATTGTTTTCTTTACGGAGGTTTGTGACCACAAGAAACAGGCTTATTATAGCTAGAGGTCGTCTCAATAGAGAGATGATCTTGATTGGAGGTTCTACTGTACATGTCACCCTGTTCTCCACAGTGCTCTGGCCGTGTCCATGGTGCTTGCCTTTGTGTGGATCGTCCTGATGCGCTGGCTCGCTGGGCCCGTCGTCTGGTTCACGCTAATCGCTTTCCCTGCTCTCTTCGCATTTGGTAAGTTGGGATCAGTCAATCAGTCAGTTGGTCAGTCATTCAATCAATCAATCAATCAATCAATCAATCAAAGAATCAAGTATTCATGTGCGCTTGTAGGTCTAATCAAACAAATGATGCTTTAATTGTGATTTAATCTATCAAAAAGATCATTTATGTTACAAAATAAAGTGAAAAAAAAATATTGAGGCATATAAATTTACTTGATGTGTTCTTTGTGCCCTTAGGAACGTACTACTGCTTTAACAAGTATGTGCAGCTGAAAGATGACCCATCGGCCCAGGGAGGGTTCAAGTTCACTGTGGAGCTTAGCTATTGGACGAACCTCAAAGACACGTGGCTGGCACTAGGTTTGTACTTGAATATTCACCATTCTTGATGTGCTATATTTGTAGAGAAAGTGGCTAAGGGTCCTTCAGACAGAAGTGTGTCATTGCATGCCCACTTGATGGAATTAGAAATATTCAGAGATGCACGGTTCAGTGGTAGGGCTAAAGAAACACCTTGAAATGCATAGGATGGTTGGTGTTAATGGTAGCATACTTGCCTACACACATACATGTGACTGGTCGGTCATGTAAAGCTGGAGGTTGTGAGTTTTATTCCACAATCATCCAAAGAATCGTTACAGTTAGGGTTCCTTACAAATTTCACACATTCGATTGAGAAGTTTCATTCATTTTAAGGCTTATTGTCAAAATAGAAAACATCATTTTTTGTTAAATAATTCACGCTGGAAAATTTTCTGTTGTTTCATGCAAGAATAAATTAGCCATTTTGGCATATTTCACACAGTTAATGTATGTTTACCACATTCATATGTATCTATAATAATTTAGAATTTTAATTTATCCTTTATTTAGGTATAATAACAGTTGTATTCTTGGCAATCGTCCTGCTGCTAATCATCTTTCTGGCTAAAAGGATTTGCCTTGCTATCGCTATTATTGCTGAAGCTAGCAGGTATTGGTTTGCTTAAAACATAAAAATGATGGTTGTAAAATATTTGATTTTTTTTATTTTCATCCAATATGGGATTATTTAATTAGCTAATTTTGTTTTTCAGAGCGTTGGGCAGTATGATTTTTACGCTATTTTGGCCGTTTGTGCCATTTGTACTTCAAGTTGTCCTCTTTGCCTATTGGGGCGCATCTGCATTGTATCCTTCATACTAATCATAACATTGAACTGATACCAGTGAAAATAAGGTTATGAGAATATACATACAAGATCATGGATATAACTGATCAATTTCAACAAACACATAGTACACATACATAGTATCGTAATTGTTATACAAGATTACAGACATGTAATAATTTTTCAGTTTAGGCTAAGATTATACTCCACAAATAATCATATATAAATCAATCTAATTTTTCGTATGTTAACAAACTTAATTTTTCTACACACATCTTTGTACCAATGATAAAAATAGAAATGCAACTTTTAATGATAAAGTTACACTATAAATAAATTTTTGCTTTCATGTGTAAATTAATTACTAATATAGTATTGACGTTAGCTTCCCTTTAGAATCCCTTGACAATATATCTAGATTTCTGGCTTCTTTAAATAAAAGAAAGTTTGGAAACGGTACATCGACCTCTATTTTGAAACCAAATGAATCACAACAATTTACGAATGTTGTTGATGAGCTCACAAATCTCATTCCGTGTGACCCAAGTGTAAGTATTTAACGTACAGTGGATCAAAGAATCAGAGTATTTGTTATATATTGCTACAAAGAGTAAAAGATATCAAAACTTTTTAAATATAATCAAGAATCAATGCTTGATAAGGTTGACTATTAGTTTAATTAATCTATGAAGTTATAACTTTTTCACAAGCCTTTTTAAGAACTTGTACTTCACTCAACTTACCGGTAAAATTTTGTATTATTGCGATATTGTAACAAATAGATGGATGTTAAATTGCCCCTTTTAGTTGAATAACGCATTAGTTATACATTTTAAAAGAAATATCTTATTTCTTTAAAAAGGAGAATGGGACGGCAGGGTCTGTGTGTCGCTTCGTCAAGTTTGGTGGAGACGAGTACACGGTCTATCTGCAGTTCTATATGCTCTTCATGCTCCTGTGGTCAGCTAACTTCATTGTGGCTCTGGGTCAAATGACCATTGCTGGAGCATTCGCTTCATACTTTTGGGCGTTTAATAAGCCCAAAGATATCCCAACATTTCCCGTTGCTTCATCTCTTGGCAGAGCTTTAAGGTACAATATCATAACATTAAGAAATCTAAATCTATCATAAGAATTGAAACAAGTTTAATCTTATTTGAATTGGGTAATGGCATCTATAGTGAATGTTTTTTGTAAATAGTTCTTGTTCAAATATTCTAATACATGCCAATTATTTATTTTAGGTACCATTTGGGTACTATTGCCTTTGGGTCTCTTCTTGTCGCTATTGTGCAGTTCATCAGAATAATCCTGGAGTACTTAGACCATAAACTGAAGGCATCAGAATATAAAATTGCCAAGTACCTTTTGAAGTAAGTGTCTTCTATATTCATGAAAATATTACTGCAATTTTAATTACACTACACTTTGTGTTTTTTAGATTTGAAAGATGTTTTAGAAATGATTTAATATCCGTATATAATTTCAGATGTCTAAAGTGCTGTTTCTGGTGCTTGGAGAAATTCCTCAAATTTTTCAATACAAATGCGTATATTATGGTAATACATTCTTTCTTTTAAGCTTAATACAATGCATTTTTTATTTAATAATACGTTCTATATTGAATTTTGAAAATATTTGAGATTAATGATTAAACAACTTCACTTTTTAGACTGCAATATATGGATATAACTTCTGCAAGGCAGGAGCCAAGGCGTTTAGTCTAATTCTACGTAATATTGTACGGTAAGCTCTTTATTCTATCATTTCGGTAATGAGTAGTAATTGGCAATAGGCAATTTGATTGAATTGATCCAAATTGTTTACTGATATTTTCTCTCCTTTTGACTGAACCTCAATCTTTCTTCAAATCTTTAGGGTAGCAGTCCTGGACAAAGTAACAGACTTTTTGCTATTTGTTGGTAAACTGGTCGTTGTTGGGGCTGTAGGTAAGATTTGTGATTCACATTATTATAAATCATGATGTTTTATAAAGCAATAAAGATAGTTTAGTTAATGTAACATAAAAAAGTATTTTAGTTTTCCAATAACAAAAAAAACAAGAAATATTTGTAAAATATAAGGCCATTTGAATAAATTGTATGCTATTTCATGGACATATTTAAAGATGTTTTGTTTATTTTTGTCTACAGTTGTCGTCTCGTACTTCTATTTTTCTGGAGCATGGGATGAGCATATACAAAAAATCCCACTCATAAAAGAATTGGTTCTGCCAGACTTGAATTTCTACCTTATTCCAATCATCGTAAGTTGCGCTTAGTAGTACATTTGACATTATGAATACATGTATTATGATAAGAATTTTGAATATTATCCTGGCTGTCTCTGCTCAACTCTATCAAATAATTTAAGTAAATTCATATAGCTGGTATATATAATACATATATATTATGAATGTATATGTCAATATTATGAGTAATTTTCAGAACACATCTTTGTCTATAAAGTTTTATTTTGTGCGCTCTTTAGTGGTATCTATATTTATTCCATGACATTTAATGTGATATTTTTGTCCAGATAATCGGTATTGGGTCGTTTGTGATTGCATCTGGCTTCTTCAATGTCTATAGCATGGGTGTCGACACTCTATTTCTTTGTTTCTGTAAGTATAACAGGAAATTATTCAATGGTTAATTAAATATAAATGTTTGAATTAATGTATATTAATGTATTTGTGAACAAGTAAGTGATGTGTAAGTGATGTATCATTGAGTAAATAGGTAAATTCTTACATACATTGTACCGTATAAGTTACGTCTGGCAAAAATCCTCTACTATTTCTAAATTATTTGGCAGCAGTTCTGGGTTGTTTAAAAATTACTTTATTTGATTAATTAGACATATTTCAATGTCTGTATAACTGCTATTGTATTGAAAATTAACACATTGTATGTAGTGCACATGACTTTTTGAGTCACTGAGCATAACATTTAATGTTTTAGTGGAGGATCTTGAGCGTCACGACGGTTCTGCTGAAAAGCCCTACTTCATGACCAAAAACCTCATGAAGCTTCTCAACAAGAAAAACAAGAAGAGAAAGAAAGATGATGAATGAGAATTTTAACGAGACTAGTAAAGTGAGAATGGGAAAAAATGCAATATATTATATATATGTGAAATCCAGTAGCCAAACGTGAAATTTTTAATCATAATTGGTGTGAGTGGATTATAATTGTGTTGAGAAAGTCCAGGATCAAACCATATTACAATGTATGTGTGTGCTTCAGTATGTATCTGAAAACTAGATGCTGTCAGCAGCATTCTAATGTGCATTGTTAGACAGACACATCACGCATCTACTAATGCTACTTTGAAACAATTTAAGTTTAAATAGTAGAATTTAGTGCAAAGCTATACTGGATACCTTAAATCTTGTAACAGGTGAATATTTGTTTCGCATCTCAATTTGAGCCATTTATCTTATGTTATGATGTCTTTTTATTGCACCGTTTTTTATTTTAAACAAATGGTGTACGTAGTTAACTACCACATTAATGTACAATGTTGCATAATTGATATGTTTATTTACGATGAATGTGTTCATGAAAAAAAAAATTGAATATTTTTAACAGAAATTGCATTTTTAATCTGATTGATGTTGTTAGTTGAGGATTTATCATTCTAGAGTCGTTAACATATATTTATCACAGGTATGAATGTAACAAAAATGTGAATGCAAGCATATAAGGATTTTTTTAACGATTAATTTTAACATGATATATTTTTATGATGTTTGAAACGCTGTGTACAAGTTATTAGAATAAATTACAATAAATTATATAAAAATTTAAGCTGCAGGTGTATAAGTTATTAAAATAAATTACAAAAAATATATATATACGTGTACATACATATACATTGTTAATTTAGTCCTAATCCATATCTAGCTGCCATCCAGTTTATCCAGAAGAGGGTTCAAAATATGGGTGTCTGTATTATTTTCTTTAGATTGCTACTCCCAGGACCCAGCTCTGTGGTCAAAATGATAAAAAAACTTGCCTGGACCCAAAGTATAGATCTCTATAGATCTGCTATTCACTCAATAAGTCCAAGAAACTACAAATATATGCAATTATGGTAACTCATTAAATAAGTTGCACTGTACTTTTAGAAAGGTTCAGCACATACATATGCTGAAAAATTCGTAATTTCTACATGTGAATTCTGAGAAATCTAGATCTAGCAAGTACTTTTTTGCACAGGAATTGTTGGTGTTTTATATTTACATTTTGTCAAAAAGCAAAGTCTGTACCACATTAGATCTATAGCTAATATATACTGCTATACTTATATGGTAGACAATATGAATTAGAGGTAGACAACTTTATAGCTTGAAGTACTATAGATATTTTAGTATTTATTTCACATGGTTATTACTTCCTCATTATTTCTAAGCCACTTTTTGCAGAAATGTTTAAAAGAGAATGTCCATCCTAAAGTTGTGTCAAAAAATGTTGGACCTTTTCATTTTTTGTACATGCAAAAATATGGAATAAACCATACTGCTGGAGATTGAGTGATACACTTTGGCAAAGATTGCAAACCTGGTAATTATATATACTGTAGATCTATGGGCTTTTACGTTGAAAAATGGTGAATCTAGGGGGTAGATGAAATTAATTTTGAATGGTCTAGATTCTTATAAAATCCAAGTATTAGGGGGTTAGAGCACAGTCAATTTGTGTGTCACATACGTTACAACGAATTATATATAAATGTCTAAAAAATATTTTGTTGAAAAGCATTTTTTGCACACGTCCATGGTCTCATAATTTATGTCTTTGATTTTAAGGCGTTTTATTATGAATAAAGTACCGTACTAATCCATTTGAAATGGAACACACGAGTTGACTGCGCACATAAACGCCCTGAGCAGTGATCTAAAGCGAGGGGCACATTCCAACTTGCGGGCATATATGCCACAATTAAGGCGTGTTGAGGTATGCGTGCTCCGTGCGTTAGGAGTATGTCAGCACTGGGAATGGTTTTATTGAGGAGGCCGTGAGATCAACATGCTCTACGCTTGGTGGGATTACTTAAGTGCGGCATTCGCACGTGCATGGTACAGAGAACGCACTGCGCCGGTGCTGTATCTGTACCGACAACGTGCGGGTAAATCCTCTGCGTTTAACGTAAGGTCTACGCACTTCATCCTTACAGTCAGACCATGACATAGGGTGGTCATAGAAGAAGTTTGGCATGCCAAATTTCTTCTGCGGCCACCGTACTGCCTTGAAAAAACATATGTTTGCCACAATCCACACTCACGGATCATTACGATCTTCTTGCGTTTTTGGATGTAGACTGGCTGTAGACCCACCTTGCGGTGGAATGTGCCCTAGGCATAAGCCTTTACATGGGGATGGGCCTGGGAGGGTTGCTTACAGTAAATATATGTACTAGCCATTCCTCGAGCGCCATTTGTATATTTCTTTTGGTATCTACAGATGTGATAGCTGTCATTACAATACTCGTTTGCAAACCAACACCTTCGATTTAGTCCTAGCCGGTCAGACACATGTCATTATTCGATGATGTTTTGGTTTCAAAATGCATGATGGAGTGACAGTGGCATTAAACGCTATAATGCTACATACCAAATACATAGAGTTATATAGTTTTGTCCAGTGTACACTGAGTTTGTTGTTTGTATTTTTTCTTTAATTTTAGTTTTTTAGTTTACTTGCAAGAATATTGAATAAATCATGGGTTCCTGCTGTGGGAAAAACAAAGTACATTTTGCTGAGGATGCTGAACCTGGTAATTGTATACTGTTAAATAAGAAATATTTGCATGCAATTTGATTGCAAATTTTGGTCATAGAATCTTAAATTAAACTCTATACAGCATGATTTACAAACGCTTTATAATATTTTAAGGTTTCACAATTTCCAATGTAGTTTGCTCGTAATGCTGCCATCCCAATATTAAACATTTTCAAAATGATTTTAGATAAATCACAGGCACTTGAGCAGGGACCGGGTGATAAATATAAAGGACCCACAGAAAAAAGGTATTATATATTTTCTAAATTTCTACTGCACTCTAAATGTGCATACATATTTACTTTAGAATATATCTAGGGGATTTTATTAAAAACACACACACACACTGATTTCTATGTATCTTTCATCATTTTTAACCATTAATGTCCATATTTGCTTTCATCTAATAGGAGTTGTACAGACATCATATTTTTTATTGCTTTCGTGGTATGTTTCTTGGGTATGATCATCATTGGAGGCTGGGGTAAGTGATTTATATGGTCAAATAAGATATATTTATTTCAGAGTTTAAATATCCCCAAAAATGATCGATAAGAGCAGCAAGATAAAATTATTCTATCAGAAGTTGTACAAATGCCATTTAAACAAAATCTGCTGGCTGGAGTTGAAATAATAAAATACTATCACAGACAGCAATACGCTTTTTAAATTTGCCAAGAGCAGCACTTTCTCTGAGCTTATAAACAGAACAATAAAGGAACTCATACCATTGTTTAACATAGAATTATTGCATATGGCAATCTATATTAAGCTTGAAAAGACTTTGGAGGATGTTAGCTTGAAATTTCTCTACAGTTTGGCAATGATACAGGATTTAGGCGAATTGAAGGGGAAAGTGCTACTATAGTAACCATGATGAATAAACCTCTACTATACTTTTTTCATGAAAAATTCACTTGTCTCATTAAAAATTTGACAAAAATCTACCCGTCACTTGATACGAGAGGACAAGTGTGTAAATCTGACCCAGTACTCAATTCTGATGGTCTGTGATTTATGTTGAAGAGGTTAAATAGAAATGTATACCTACTATGTTTGTGATTTCTGAAGAGCTGTGTTAAACTGGCAACCCTGTAACTAAACACAACTACATTTTTCAGCTTATTCACATGGTGATCCCACCCGTCTTCTCTATCCCATTGATTCTGAGGGCAACATGTGTGGTGTGGGAACGTTTTTGTGAGTTTTTGCAACTTTTATTAATTAGACAAACTAGACTTAAGCAGAATAATTCTTTTTCAGTTGTCAATACATGTACCTGTAATTTAAAGTCTATGTGTAATCATTTCATCTATTGACTTTATTCATCTTGATTTTTGCAACAACTGTCATTCGTTACAAAATCTCCCAATGACGTCTGCGTTCAGGAGGTTATTATACATGTACAGGCCCGCTTTTGACCTCTGATATTACAGTGAGATATCATTACGAATGAGAGTTATTGAAAAAGTCAAGATGTGTACTTGACAAAAGCTTCTGATTTGCTTCAATTTTTGGTTCAATGCATAGTGTAGAACTGTGTATAATCGATGAGGTTGCAAAGTACCTCTATTTCAGGAACAAGCCTTTCCTGTTTTTCTTTGACTTGATTGACTGTGCTAAAGTCGGGCCGGCAGGTCTCGTGGCCACAGGTTGTCCCACCACTCAAGTGAGTTTTGTATTTCATAGTACCGTACATGTATTGTATTCAGTCCCCTGGATAATTAAGTACTCGATACGGTTGCAATACACTGTATGCTCTCCTGGAATTCAGACATATAGTACTAAAAAGGCAATGACCTTATGTAAATGTAAAGTTGACTCAGTGTATGGGTAGTTGACCTTAAAGCACACATTTTATTTACATATTTATCATTGTTAACTTTATGAAGAATAGACACCCATGTTTGATTATGTAATCCGTAATATTAAATCTATGTAACTGGATCTTGGGGTTACGTCATTACATCATCACGTCACATACTGAACAAGGTGGTTGCCCTAGTAAGATGTCTGTGTGAGTGTATTCAAATCCAGTCTTGTAAATCTAATATTACTCATATATCTTTCATTGTGTTGGCGGAATATCTGGCTTAATTGTCAATCAGGTGTGTGTCGATAAATGTCCGGACAGCACGTTTTATTGGCTACAAGCACCAGAGAAAATGATATGTAGGTATGGTGTTGACCCAGAAGCCATTCTAGCAGACGGAAATGTAGCTTCCCAAACGGTATGTTTAATATTTAAGAAGTCAAACAGACTATAATACTTATCTTTTTAAGTGCTAAAGTTTTCCAGTGATTTGTAGACTGTTAAATCTTTTTAATGCTATCTGTGAAACTGGTTCGACACAAGTTAATGTTTTATTTCAACTTGTACACTTTATCATTTTCATGTAAAGTTATTATATTTTCTATTCATTTTTTCTTTGCACATTTATTATTGCTTAATTTTATCGTTTATTCACTAACAGTAATGTCAAAATTTCACTTTATATTTCCTAGTTGCTTCTCAAACAATATGTGGAGAATGATACCTGCGCTGCATATTATGTTGCAAGTAATAGCAGTAAGTTAAAAACATTTTACATAATGAATAGATTACTGCTTATATGCATTTATTCATTATCACTACATGCAAAAAAGAAAAAGAATGATTGCTTTAAGTATAATGGTGGTTTTAGTCGTAATTCAGGCTTTTTACAAAACGACTTTGCAGTCCTTTCGTTACATCGGTTATTATGTTTTCATTAGTTTAATTACATGTTAGATGTTCATTTGTTCAAGTTCTATTTCAAGTTTCAAATATTTTCAATGTAGTATTTTTAATTTCAATCAATCCATATTTCTTACAAATAGGTGATTCTGTAAAAGCTGGGAGTGATCTATAGTTTGTTATCAATGTCCACATTATTTTTTCTAAGTAATTGAACTCCTACAATTGTATCCTTTCAGCTATGGGCCGATGTCTGCCAGCGTTCATCAGTGAACTTATCGACAATGCTGGGGTATATTGTTTTACAAATCAAAATATTTTTCTATGGTTGAAAATCAAATGTTTTTTTTACTGTTGTATTAGCAGGTGTGCAAGACATGCTATTGAAATAAAAATGTTTACATAGTTGTTTGTACAAAGAAGCTACTAAATATTCAAATGAAATAAAAGGTATTAAATTCATTTTATATAAATATTCATGTAATAGCTCTTCCTTAAAGATTAAAACTGACTAACTTATGTCAGATAAAGTGCTGAAGGAACGAAAATTCACTATGAAAAAAATTTGATATACACGTACCATAAAGAATCTTTTATTTCGTTTGGATTTTTACATGATATTAAACTTTACAGCTATGCTAACCATTAATCATGTCTATGTTCAAATCAATTTTCACAAAAGTTATCTTATCTTTCTGAGGACGTTCTGAATTCGGACAATGGGACAGTTCTGCTCGACAAGCTCGGTAAAGAGATCAACCAGACGGAGTTTGACGAGGGCCAGAAGGCAATCGCTGTTCTGCTCAACCTAGCCGACTACGGCACCAAGGTCCTCAGCGACATCCGAGCCACCTGGTGGATGATCCTCGTGTGAGTTGGAGACATTTACCGTATATCATTTTAGTAAGCTTTACAGTGTTTATAAATTTGTCATTTGCTGAGGATGTGACACATAAAATGAATCGTTGACTCAAATTTATCTCGATATGCTTATAGTGTTAGTATATACTTTATTATCATTTCATTCATGTGGATGTTGATTTGTGGTTAACTTTTATGGCGCTGGCCTGTTGGCTACAGGGTTTACGGCACAGTCGACCAAGAGGCACGAAACCGGGGCAGGCTGAGTTAAAGGCTTGACGAGTCTGACTTGGTTCCGAATATAATATTAATAAAGCATGTACTAATGCTATAAAGCTTACCAAAATCATATAAAAACATATGAATATCCACAACAAAGCTATACTGTAACCAATAATTTTACCTTAACGCCTTATAGCTCCATTTCACTGAAACCAAAGTAGCGGCCGAAGTATACACTATATACACTGTAGTTGGAGCATTTGATATCATTGCTATGAAGCCAATGCTCGAGCTGATCTGGCTGGTTGTATTATTACTTTGTACTCTACAGGACAATATATATATCCTTTATTAGAAATTCAATATTTTTGAATGCACTTTCTTTTTACAATTTGATCAAATCTTATCCACTGATGCCGTTGCCTTTAATATTATATATCATCTGATATATAGCAGGGTCAGGACAGTTGACCACAATTTAGTTTCACCATTGCGTGCCATCAGAGCCCTGTAATCTTGATCCTGTCTGCTGCAGTGCCCTGGGCTTTGCCATGGCTTACAGCTTTGTGTGGATCGTCCTCATGCGGTGGCTTGCAGCGCCTATGGTCTGGTTCTCCCTCCTAGTTTTCCCGTTCTCTTTTTTATTTGGTGAGTAGTCTCATAAATTATAACTATATTTATTTGAATTATTGTAAAATTTGCATGGGCATTGCAGTGCCCCAGATTACTCCTTGTCTATCGATATTACACCAATGAATATTTATAATTAAATTTCAATGGCATGGTAAACACTGATTGGAATGATAAAAAGAACCGTTTGATGATACTTTCTTATATTTCATACTGCAAGATACATATATATAGAGAATATAACATGGATAAATATTGAATAAATTGTTCACACAAATTTTCTTGCCAAGGTTTAAGTATTTTGAAGAATAAAATCAACAGTTGTTTGTAGAATACGATATCTTCAAACAACTCTTTTCATTTCAATAATATGCTAGTGCCAATACCTCACATTTTCATTTCACATTTTTTATATTAATCAATATTTTCATTTGAATGAATTATATAAAAATATGTACACAATTTTCTTATGTTACTTTGTAATTTTAGGAACCTACTACTGTTTCATTAATTATCAGGAGCTAAAAGATGAACCCACCGCTCAGGGAGGTTTCAAATACACCACAGAACTGAGTTACTGGTCAAACTTGAAAGACACTTGGTTTGTGCTAGGTTTGTACTTTGAGGCATAATGCTTTACTACGAGCATTTTGTTCAATCACAATAACACTATTTTGTCATATTGCAGACGAATTCTCGCGTCGTGAAACGTCGTGTGAGAAAAATGTTTCTGACCTGCGATTCAGTGTCAGCAACATGTCTAACACTAAATCCACAAATAACACACATGATTGACATTTTTTGAGCTTTAACTTTTTTATGTTAAGTAAAAAGATATGTTGATTGAAGAAAATGTTCATAGCATTGAGTTTCCAACACGATCAAGGACATAATGCTTTGCTTTCCGGTTGATGATTCTGATTTATTCAAGCACTGAGACATGGGTGAAGTTCCCCAGGTGGCACTGAAAGACTGTTTTAATTTTACTCTAGCAGTATCAGGATTAAGTGTAAAAGCTGCAATGGCTGAGTGTTGATGAATAACACCCAAAAACGTACTAGTCCCCCCAAAAAGTGTATGCGTCCTCCTTGCAAAAAGCTCTTTAGTAATAGATTTAAAATAAAATGGATCAGAATTTGCTACTCATCAAAAGGATAAGGCACTAAAACATTTTACTCGTCCTCCGCAAGGTTTTATTTGTCAATACGAGCGGACGAGCTGCTAATCCTGACCTTGTCTAGCAACTACTCAATGATGAATTATTTCATAATGTGACATATTAATCAAAATATGTCTGCATGAATCATGCTCTGTAACTGCCTGTTCTTATTAACAATTTCTCACAATGTGGTAGGTATATTATACATGATTGGCTTATTAAATTTTATACCACCGCTAGATTACTATTTCTATCATTACATAGCTATTCAAACCTTCTGGAATGTTAAATATTTCAATAGTGTCGCACCCTATTCTCTCACTGCAGTATCGATTACTAGATTAAGTTCTTTGAAATACCCGAGTAAGTGCTAACAAGGGATCGACTGAAGATTTGAATAGCCTATATAGTTGGTGATGAAAGCAATAGTAATCCAGAGGTAAATCTAGTTATTAGAAGTAAAATTACTCAAAATTTGGCCAATTCAAAAAAGAACATATGTCAATAGGCAACACACTATACAGTTAAAATTTTCAATAATTGTATTTGTAGGTCTTATATCTGTTGGTATTCTGATATTTTTTGTTGTGATGCTAATCTTTGTATTTAAAAGAGTTCTCGTCGCCATAGCAATTATTGGAGAGGCAAGCAAGTGAGTTTTAATCAATTAAAGAAATATTTTGTAGATTAGACACATCAATGGTTCTTATCTGTATCAATTTTAAAAGTCAATGTTTTGATGAAACATAATTTTGATAGAAAAAAAGCACATTTGCTGCTTAGCGTCAAAATCACACATGCATTCTATTTTTTTCAGGGCACTGCAATACCTTTTTTTCATCTTATTGTATCCTGTCGTGCCGTTTTTTCTTCTACTTTGTTTGTTCACGTATTGGGGAGCCACTGCAGTGTATCCTTTATTAGAAACATTCAATATTATTAACAGACACGACTACATGGGAAATTTCATAGCTGGTATAAAATTTGCATTTGTGGATCCAGAATTGGGAGGCCGAGTATAAGATGTTAGCAAATCCAGCATTCTTTTTCATTTTTTTTTCTTATTTAAGAAATCCAACTTTTTTTTCAAACGTTTTTTCCTACATAACATCCCACATTCTTGAAATTCCACATCCATCTTTTTTTTACATTTATACATTTATTTCCAGATCTCTTCTTTCAATTTTCCACACATCCCTTTCCTTATACAGCATTTTTCTCACACATCCCCCCCACCCCCCCTCACTCCACACCTTATACCCGCCCCCCCTGTGAAAGCAAGTTCTACTTTCATTAACCACATGTAGATTTCTGGCTTCTGTCAGTAAAGGTTATTTTTACAAGAGCAACGAATCTGAATCGATACGGCCCAACGCAACTCTTGGCATCCGTGACAAGATATATAACTTGACAAACCACATTGAATGTGATCCAAACGTAAGTAGCTTGTTTTGAAAGGTAAAATATGAAATTAGATTAGTTCTGTATCTTGTGTCTATAATATATTGATTTATTTGCAAGGTTCATCTAGTTATGTTTCAAACTATTGCATGTAGTAACTGCACTGCAATGACTACATCAGACTGGGTACAACAAGACATCTTGTCAGGAAAAGTCTCAGTGGTGCGAATGTTTCCACAAGCAACATTCAATCAATGTCTGTCACGTTACGACTTAAGCATGTTCAATTGTTGTCACATGTCATTCTATGTATTTGCTACTGGAGTTCTTAAATTTTTTCCTATACGATGCCCTATGACCGCTGAGTTTTGTTGCGTCTTGTGTAGTTCGTGCAATGAGGACCGGGCTAATTAATCTACTTTGTTTTCATAGGAAAACAGTACCAAGGGCTCCGTGTGCAACTTTGTCAAGTTTGGTGGAGATGAATATACCATATTCCTGCAGTTCTATATGCTCTTCATGCTCTTCTGGACAGCGAACTTAATCATGGCTTTGAAGTCAAATGACCGTTGCCGGAGCTTTTGCTTCATATTTCTGGGCATTCCGCAAACCAGAGGATATACCAAAATCTCCAGTTCTTGGCGCTTTTTGGAGATGTTTAAGGTACACTAGATTAGAACCTCTATCAAGACCAACCAATGAGTAGGCAAAGGAGACCAATCATGAACTTTATTTGCGATAATGTGTTTCAAATAATTGAAATAGATATATTGAAGATATATTGAGTATCAATGTTGATATTCATGATGAATACATTTTGTCATGGCAAAAATTTTACGATGTTTGATTGATAAATGTTTGATATTAATGCACTCATGAAATTTGCATTCTATCACAGACTTTTGTTGAGCAGGCTATGTTTTTTAATAGGTACCATATGGGCACCATAGCGTTTGGTGCACTGCTTATTGCCATTGTGCAGATTATCCGAGTGATCCTGGAGTATGTGGACCATAAGTTGAAGGGCAAACAGAACAAGTTTGCCAGGTGCCTCATCAAGTACGTCACGACACTTTATCTCTCAGTTCTCGTCATTTCAGGGTCGGGATTAAGCCCTATAGTCTGTCTGAAATGAATATTTAATGTTTAAGAAGTAGTTTTCAGAACATTTCATGGTTACTTGCAGTCTGGAGTGGCCTGGCGAAATCACAATATAATTGAATCTCAACCCCACCACATAAATTTACACAATGATGCACATATGTAAAATGTTTGTATCAAATGATAATGTAGAGGTGTAATAGTAGATTTCTTATCAGATTTAATAATTACCATTGAAATACTTCTGAGTTTATTACACAGAATAAAATGTATAAAAATTGCCAGAAATAGCAAACTATCCAACATAAAGCTGGGAAGCCTATCTTTAATCAAATATGTAGCAATTTTGAAGCTTGATGCATTATAATCTTGTCGTGTGAAGTAACAAAATTCTTGTCTGTTATTTTTTTTTGTACATGTACCTGTAAGGAACTTACTAACGATCCTTAGAGTACTATGAAAAAGCGTTACGTTTTAGGTGTTTAAAATGCTGTTTCTGGTGCTTAGAAAAATTGATCAAGATTTTTAACACAAATGCCTACATCATGGTAAGTAGGTGATATGTTTGAATTTATCTTGAATGAAATTATATAATTTTGAATTGAAAATTATTGTCAAAAATGTCTTAAAATCGTCCGTGTTATGTGTGTACATTGAAAACACCCCAAACCTATATCGTACTTATAGTTCAGAAAATAGTTCAGAATTTGTTTTAAATTCATACGTGCAATTTGTTGGCATTATTCTATGGTGCACTCGCTGACCTTAGGTCACGGCCATCGTGTCCCTGCCTTACTTTTCATAGGTCACACTGCCCCTCGGTCAATGCAGGTCAACCCGCCTAATCACTCCGCTGATAAGCCGACACCAGGCCATGACCTCAACCCGCCGCCGCCTGTCTGACCACAAACCAGCTGCACCGAGTCACCCCAGTTCAAGGTCTCTTTCCCTGGCGCCAGCCTCTCATCCGCTCGGCCCCCGCGGCCACCGCCGGAGCCCTGGTTGTCTGGATCCCCTCTTCCCGCACGCCGCCCCGCGCCCGCGTCCAATCCAGGCAACTTACTTCCGCCCAGCCTCGCCCTCTCTCCACACTTGTTCAGCCGATTCCATATGGCACACATGTGATTTCTTTCCCACCCTCTCCACCCTATTATCCAGTCGCCCTCTTATCCACTTCCCTCCTATCTCCTCTCTCTGAATAAACGCAACCATGACAGTAGACTGTAGATCAAAAAACCATAGCTTTAAAGTGTATATAAATCATGTACGTCATAATGAATCAGAAATTAACTTAAATTTGTATACTGTGAGGCATCTCTCACTTAATCTAGATTATTGTAGACTTAAACCAACTGCCATTAAACTCTGTTGCCAAACCTGCGAATTCTTGTCTTACTTCACCAAATCACACATAGATGCACTCAAGGAATAATGCCAATTTTTTAATATAATCATCAACAATATGTTTGAATTTGTCATATGTTGTTTAAGTTTGAAAAGGAACCTGTAAGGTTTGAAAATCATTTGAATATACATGATTTTAAGAAATTGGAATTCTAAATTATTTTTGTAAGAAAAGCAGGTGAATACCATAAAGTAATAGAATCATGAGACCTTTATGTTCCTTCAGTTTGTCTTACCATGCAAAATAAAAGAATGTCCAAAATATAGTCCAAAAACGTGATCCAAAATTTTATTTTATTGCTAACATGTTTTCAAACCCACAGGTTCTTTTTCAACAACATACCCCCAGTAGAAAAAAATATGAACACCTTAACTTATAGTAATCTTAGTTCATAAAATTTATATTTTTATATTAAAAAAAATTAGGATTACATTTTTGGACTATATTTTGGACATTCTTTTATTTTGCATGGTAAGGCAAACTGAAGGAACATGAGACCACATGCTATATACCTCATAAATTCTATTTTAAGTAGTCATAAGACCTTTATTATTGATGTCTATTGTAAAGCCCTGCTTGAATTTTCATGTTAATTTCTAGACTGCCATTTACGGACATAATTTCTGCATGGCTGGATGGAAAGCTCTAAGCCTTCTTGTTAATAACTTTGTAAGGTAATGGGTGAACGGAAAACGTGTAGGCCTACAGTAACATTCCATTTTGTTAAGTTCAATGTTTTTTTGATATTTTTTTTGTTACAATTAAAATTTGTTCTACCAGTATGTTACTGCTGAAAAACCACTGTGCAGATGATTCGATAGTTTATGGATTATTACGATTTTACTGTTTTATTGTCCAGGCCACATCCTCAAATTGAGGAATTATAAGGGCCTGTCCAAATAGTTAGAATTTGATTGATTGATTAAGATCGTGTGTTTATCAATTTGTAAATATGTACTGTCCCAGTTGTTATTGCTGATTCCCAACTCTCAAAGCTGTTCACAACGTAATATACTATAATGTAATTACTCAGTTGCTACTGGTTATTGCAAAGTTCAAAAGTTTTTTTCAAGTTTTGTTTAACTTATTTCATCTTTTAAATCTTTTGACATCTTTTCAAATTTTGTTTTTCAGGATGGTTGTTTTAAATTATGCTGCTGATTTTATAATTCTTATTGGCAAACTTGTGGTTGTGGGAACAGTAGGTAAGACATGTAATACATGTAAAGATATGATAACAGTGAAACTGTTTATGACTGAAGTTTTCATCGTTGAACTTAGGCAGAAAACCCATAGCAACGGATGGTCGCTGTATGGCAAATCTGCCATACAGCGATTATAAACCCACAGTGTATTATCATATTAGTTATTGTACGTCCTTTTTAAACCTCTGCTTGATACCTATTTGATACCTGTTTAATACCTATGTGTCAATATGGGTTTTGCCCATTAGAAAACTCTATCAAGCGAATGACACGTTGCCTACGGCAGCCATATCGATTGCACCCCCTAGGTGATTGAGAAATCTGCCGTGCGGCAGCCGAATGGCAAAATTTCACTGTGGGTTTAATCCCATTTAAAATGCACTGGAGTAATCGCACAAATTTTTTATTGACCGTGCGGGAGCTGCCGTACAGCAGCGATATGGGTTTTGCCACTTAATATCATCAGAAGTCTATGAAAGACGATTCATTGAAAATGTTACTACCGGTACATGAATCTACCATTAAAATGATAATTTCTTCGCGTCAGCTGCTGAAGCAAAGCCTTGTGCTTTGTTCGTTTGTGATATGTGTATGTCTCCGGACAAGCTAGAGTGTTTACCAATGAACCAATTTCATTCAAACCTTACACAACTATGGGTTATGGGGCGAAATCGAAGTGATTCAATTTTGGGCACTTTGCCAATTAAAGTGTGCTTTCCACAGAGCCATTTATGGTCAATTTTCGACGTTCTTGCTAGTATTGAAAGCAAAATCACAGATCAATAATTCAGCAACAGCAAAAGGCTACTTGGAGCTGTTTGCTGCTACAGGATCAATATGTAGCATGAAAGAGCCCATATTGTTAGCCATTAGTGGCACACAGATTATTTGTGGCTGATTGCATACATTGTAATTGTGTACTTTTAATCAAGATTTCCATAATATTCTAGTAAACATCTTTCTTGCCCCAAAAGGCAAAGTACTTCTAGCAACACTGTGATCTCTCTGTGGTCACTTTTGATCTGGTTTACAATTTTATCTATAAATGCTCGCAATATCTTTAAATTCTACTTGCAGTGATTCTGTCATATGTGTATTTTTCTGGAACGTGGGATAACTTAATAAAAGACATACCAATTTTGAGAGAAATGGCATTGACCCAGTTGAATTTTTACCACATTCCTATATTGGTAAGCCATAAAGTTTTTGTATCTTTCTTGTCATTTTGACATCATGTTTTGCTGACTGGAAGTCCACTAAATTCTGGATTCTGTGCTATTCACATACAGTAACACGTCCATCCTTTTTTTTTTACTTCTATGATGATACCACCTGTTTAATAAGACCATTTTGTAAGCTTCCAAAAATCTAAAATGAAGTGACCAGATCATATTGTATAATCCATTGAAAATAAGCATGTGCATCAAACAGTAGAGTGAGCAACAGAATTCGATCATGAACTTTATTCTATTTTTGCGAATCGTGTTTTATTCGTAATCAACCAACATATTGAAGGCCTAGGCTGATGTTTATCATTAATGGATTATAGTATAACAATTTATATCATGTTTGATAGTGTACATTTCAAAACACATTGTGTTTATTCATGAATTTCCATTCTACATTCTAGAGCTTTCTTTGCAGATCATAGGTTTTGGATCGTTTGTGATCGCCTCGTGTTTCTTTAGTGTGTACAATATGGGGGTGGACACTATAATGCTGTGCTTCTGTAAGTTTCACACCATTCCAATTCTAATACGTGCAAATAGCGTTTGTGTGGTCAAACTACAGAGTTGACAAATAAACCTTTGGACGTAGTAGCTGTGGTAGTGGGTCAGAGTTAGGGATGGAAGCCTAAGGGTAAATAAGAAAGTGGGATGTGAAAAAAGAGGGATGTCGGAAAAAAAAATCTAAGTTGTCAGTGCCCCAGATAAGTCCTCTTCTAGTCAGAGTCTAATATTAAACCAACTGGATGAGTACGACTTTCAGCTCTTATTTGTCCTCCAGACTATCAACTTTTGTCAAAGCTGCTATTAATGTGTAGAACATGTGGGGCAAGTAACATTTTTGGAGGACGAGTAACCTTTTTTGCAATACTAGTCCTGTGGACTAATAGCCAGCCTGGATGGCTTGATAGCACTAAGCACGTATACCTTGTAACCTATCTACTCTGTTCTCAGGGTCAGGATTAGGTGGAAAAGTGCTACTCGTCAGCAGGACAAGAAACCCCCAAATATACTTGTCCTGCAAAAAATATACTCGTCCTCCTTGCACAAAGCTCTATATTTGTATGCCAAATTGATCAGAATTGCTACTTGTCGAAAGGACGAGTTGCTAAAACATTCTACTCGTCCTCCACAAGTTTTTACTAGTCAATATGAGCGGACGAGTGTCTAATCCTGACCCTTTATTCTCGTTTGAGACGAGATAGTCATTATTTTCTTTTCTCTTCACGTTTTGAAGGAGATTACAAAATAATCAAATGAATCAAACTGGAGATGAAAAAATCACATTTTAGAACTGGTTGACCTGGACTTTGACTTACACTAAAGCTGTGTGCAATTAAGATGTTTTCATTCCGTAAAAATGTTAAAAGATCAGGTTTTGATAAGGTGTTAGTTAAGCCTCCAACTTCTTATATTTTTTCCCTTCTATCATTCCTATTTTTTCCTATATTTAGGTAAAATTCCTATAGTTTTGAAAATTCAAACAATTTTTCCCAAAAATTTTTGTATTATATTTATTGATAATTTTAGTGCTAGATCTCGACCAAAATGATGGTTCGGAGGAAAAGCCATACTATATGAGCAAAGATCTGCTGCTTATACTGAATAAGGAGAACAGAACGGATGACCAGCTTTTCGAGCAACAGAAAGCAGCAGAGAAAGCGGAAGAATTAAAGAAAAAACGACCAGAAACAGGTAAACAAATGATGAAGTCTTATTAAAACTTACACTGGAGCCTGTCCATATGGACACCATGTGAAGAAATGAAAGGTCTCTACATATGATACAGATGTCATTAAATGAGAGATGTCCACATGGACAGGTTTTGGTGTTTACAAATGCATTTTATATAGAAATGTCGAGATAGTTCAAAGCTTCGAAGCAACAAAATGACTACAGTTTCATATATCAATCTTGATGAAATTTGGCATTTCTTAATTCTATGTTGTTTGCACAATATAAACAATTTAAAGATTATTTCTGATCTGAATCTGAGCAATTACTCTCAGAGTCCTGTACAGGCACATGGTGAGGAGGAGGAGTGTGATGTTATATTTCATTACTAAATATAGATTATTAACGATCTTCTTCACTCTGAATTTGTATTTTAGGATTTAATAGGTTATTCAATTACTATTAATTCTAATCCAGCAATTTTGCATTAAAAAGTTTTAGAACAGCTCTCTGAATTTAATTTTAGTCCTGCATTTATTTTATTTATTTTATGTCTAACTTTTAAAGCTAAAGCGTGGGATCAGTGAAGAAGCTGCCTTTCATTACAGAGGCTGAGTGGAAGCAAGTGATTGAGCAATATAAACAGAACAAACATCCAGACTGAATCACATCAACCTCTTCTTGGTGGAGATACAAATGTTTCAGCGACCCACATAAAAAAGAATAAAATCTGAGAGTATCACTAAAGACTGTATTAGGACACATTAGGACACGTTTTTGCATTGTGTTCACAATTCTGAGTGCATAGAGTGCAGTGGACAAAAATAATTCATTGTGGTAGGAAAGGTGAACTATTTTTATTTTAAGCGTACTCAAACATTATGTCATTATATACAATATACTAAATTATCGAAGGTTTTGACCAGGCTACTTTTTGAATAAATATTTTAAGTGATTTTGGGTAGTGATGTGTGTACTCGCTATAGACTCTAAAACTGTTTGCTGATGTGTTGATAGTTTGTAGAACATGTAGGATGAGTAATCACTGTGTAATATTTTTGGAGGACTATATATAGTGTATAGATATTAGTCCTGTAGACTGGTAAGCTTTATCAGTTATCTGGGACTTGGATGTGAAATTTATTCGCGCAAGCTGTTTTATTCAAAGTGTGTTAAGACCTATGTACATCTCATTTAAAAGTATTTTTTTTTTTTGGGGGGTAAATATTTTTTTGTATCTCGACTCTGAAATGATGAAGTTGTAGATGTTATATTGTATGCATAGGATTTTGTATCATAGTATATATATCCATATTGGAATCTAAAGGAGTCACAGAGTATTGAGCATTTACAAATTGATAGTTACAAATAGTAATCGAATAGCTTGCTATTTTTGTAGATTTTGTAAGATATGATAAAATTAGTTTTTATCACTACTCAACAAGGAAATTTCCAATTTGTCTGCTATTATGTTTTATGCTGTGAAAGTTATCAACTAAGTTTCTTATTGGACATAGGAATTGACACAATAAATATAGAAAAATTTTATCGAAATAAAAAATACATTATTATGATAGTTGTCATATCTTATTTGTAAAAATGTAAGAACATACAAATTTATAAACTTTCAAATAATACTTTAAATCCAAAAGATACCGTTTTCGCATTGGTAACCCATTACTGACAGAATAGTTATTGATGGCTGTTTATTTCTTTCATTGCAGGGTATAACAAAGCCTAAAATAAGCTCAAATTTACTACAACCTTGGCTATGTTCTGGGCTGTAATAGTAGCACCATTTATTACTTCAACCACAGAAGGGTCAAAACAAGACATGCATATGAGTGTCACTCTCGTCCACGACCTTCGGTTGCTGTAGCAGATCAGTGGTCATATTCCGCTTGAAACGATAGGCGAAGGAAATGCCTATAGGCTAGCGCAGGGCAGACATTGATAGATTATGGGAGTTGTTGATAGTTACAATGCTCCACTTATGCTTGGCATCACGCTACCACTGAAAAGTTACCAGCAAAACGAATTGCATCACCCCTCCCCATAATGAGATAACGGTATTCACCATCGTGAACAGAGAACCCAGCATCAATGGATGCCTGGGCTCTGCTTTAATATAGCTTTGTAGCACTCGTGCGATTTGGTTGACTATAAAGGTAAGAAGATAGGCGCGTCTAGGGAATGGGACATGATGACAAACTGTAAATCCTGCCCTGCGATCCTATCGCTCAGTAGGTCTATCAGATGCCTGAAGAAGTTGTAAAACCATACCATGGCATCGATGAGCCTTAAATCTGCCCATGACTCTCCGACAGACACGTTAAGTCAAGAGTAATGTCCGTGCATTAACGTTCAAACTTATTCACATTTCTCCTGCAGACTATGACCCCGTCAAAGCGCAGGATCACTCTGCCATCCGGAGGTCCTGCAGACCCCCGCTCCTCATGGACCGGCTTCCAACTCATTGTGTGCACCTGGATCTGCTTCTAGATGTTTAGCAAAATGGTGTTATTATTTTCATCCTTCTCTTTTTGTGGAAAAAACCTACCCCAATAGATCTACATACAATAATATTGAGGCTACTTATGAATTTCTAAAAGTCCCAAGCGTTAGGCCTATCCGACTAATGTCTGCTGGGGCTTGAATGCAACACGTCAGGGATAGCAACTTAGCCCCCAATCAGCCTGGGCACGGCGTGGGCGTGTTCTCTCGCAGCTTTACAAGGATATTTGTAAAAATGTGGTGCTTCATCAAATCTCCACTCTGAGGATCAGAGGTTCAGAATGTACATTCTGGGCCTCTGATCCTCAGAATTCAAATCTCACGCCGCGGGACTGAAAAATGACATGCCACGGGCTGACGGTGAAACACTGTGTCCGGCCCCCCGCCGCCCGTATTTTAAGACCGCTCTGCGAAGGCGTTGGGCGATGTCCAAGGCGGAATGTGTCACGGTGCCTCACAATGTCCGTGGCTACGTCAAACGGTACGTGTTTCTTGGAATCACACGGAGTTGACTGTATATTGGAAAGATCAAAGAGAATTTAATCAATACCGATCAATAAGCGCGGCGTGGTGGACGCGGTGTGAAAAAACACTTCTTCGAAGAAATGGTGTCTCATGGAGCTTGATCTGCTCGTGGAGCTGGACGCAGAGGACAAAACGGGGCCATGTCGACAACGCAAAGCGCCGTGAAACGCTGAAGCACGACGCGGGTGCGGACCCACCATGAAAGTGTTAAATTAGGGATATTTTCCCTGTTGTTTTGGACTTAACCGATTTTTTGACTGAAAATGTAAGCAGAGAGCCGACTTTGCGCCCAGGCTAATTGGGGGGTAAGTGTCAGAACTAACTTGCGAGAAATACTGTATATATTTGTTTGTTTGTTTGTTTGTGTGATTACTCCGCAGCTATCAATTCTGATGATTATAGCAGAGGGAGGACACGTGATGTTGGTACATGGACCTCCAGAGGCAGGCTAGGTAGGCAACTGAGCCTCAGGAGGAGGGATCACACTAGCTATAGTTTTCAAGCTATAGGTGAGTTCTTTAACGTGCAGAGGGATGACTCAAAATTGGGGATTAGGTACCATGATTGGAACAGCCAAGTTTATATTGTAGGATTTGCATACACATGGATAGTCACATAATTGGTGATACATGAATGTGTATGAAAATAAAAAATATAAACAAACTTGGCTGTTCCAATCATGGTACCTAATCCCCAATTTTGACTTGTTCCAAATGTCTGTATCCTATACATAGCATAGAATACAAAATAGCGTTTTATTCCTATAATTTTTATTTTGATATTGATAATCATTTTTTAGTTATGATTGAAAATGTATAGTTCTGAACTTGCTGTCAGCACATTAGTACAGTAGACCTACTTTCAACTGCTCTGATTTTGCCCTATCTTATTTGTGTCACTTTATATCAAAATATTATCTATTCTAGTGTACTTGTATATATTAAAAATCAAATTTTTTAACCTGTGACCTATGACCATTTTCTTAGAAATGAATACAGAATACAGAATATTTATTTATACATGTAAGTCCTTTTCACATATATGTAAAATATTAGTGAAAAACATATGAAAAATACTTAATATCTAGACTATAAAACATAAATTATG
>CM032664.1:35080537-35106499 GCA_019095985.1 Streblospio benedicti | reverse complement strand
TGGAACTTATCAAGTACTTTTAGAGCATAAAAACTAAAAAATTTACCATTTAGAAACTCTCTTGTGTCCGCCATCTTGGTGTCTTTCAGAACTATGAACTACAAAAAAGACAGACATAGATATGAGACTTGATACGAGATTCCTATCCAGTCATTCCTTATCCCAGATATATTCTATCAGAAAACCCAGCTCTTGTCCGTTTCTGATTCTATATACAAAAAGCTTAGATCTACATGTGCACATATGTTATTCACTTAATATTCACTTAGAAGATAGTTTGAGCGGATCTTTTTTCCAACTTGGCTATGTAGAAAGCAGTTTTAAAAGATTGTATTTTAAACTGTAACCTTTATTGCATTGGCCCCAGCATCATGGGAGACTGTTTAATTGTTACTATTTTTGGGATCGTTTTCTTCTATATCACTTTTTATACTGTACACAATATATTTGGCGATTGTTCTAATTATCATATGTACATGAGAGTTACCATTTCCAATCATTTTACCATGAGCAAATCCTTTAAATGAGTAACTGTATTTTGTAATTGATTGTTCACAATTATATCATCCAAACAGTTGTGTTGTATTAAAAATCCCAAATCTTCTTTCTGTCTGGGTAAAATGCAATATCCCCGTCTTTTCAGATCTTGAGATGGTGTATTCTTTCATAATTTGTAAAAACACTTAAACACTACAGAAAAAGCACATGCAAACTAGAAGCAAAGAAACAGGGAAAAATTAGTCATGGCTGATTAATAGGTGAAAAGATGATGCTTCTCAAGGTGAAATTCCAGCTATGTTTACACTCACACAGTGTCACACTAGCAGGCGGGGGCTTAACTCAACAAGGTTAATTTAAAAAGAATACCGGGTTTCAGACACAGCCAGCAAAAATGTAGTAATAAAGAGGGGTGTTCTTACTTTTATCTAATTTTGAATCAAAAGTATATTAACTGCATGAAAAGTTATTATGGAGTGTGATCACCAATTGAATTGGCATTAATAATCTGGTTTCATTTCACATGAGGAGTAAATGGTTGAAAAGATGTGATTTTTTAAAGTTGGCAGGGGAATGCTGAAAATGTCACTCTGGGCACTACCTTATTCCTTTCATTTATTCCTGCAGAGAATGAATATGAGAGTCGTCATGGTATTGCGCCCACCTTTCAACACTTGCCACATTCAGTACATTTGTATGGTTTGTCTTTTGATTTCAGAGCGTCACTTCCACTGACCAATATCTCCTTCAACATTGACTTCTGTTCCTCTTCACTGGTTTACAATTGGAATCTTTTTTTTTTCTAATGTTATACTATTAAGGGACTGTGAATCTTAGTAGTAAAATTGTTTATTTAAGTGTCAAATGTCCTTGTACATACATTAAAACAGTGAATTAAATTATTCTTACAACAAAGACATACTGCCAAATTTGGCATACTAGACACTATTATACATTATATACTAATATATTACTTTAAAAACCTTTTTACAGTAGTTAAAACACCTCCATTTAGCCTGCAACCACAATTCTTTTATCATATTAAAAAAGTATACACCTTACTGGATTAAAAATTAAATTATACTCAAAATCTCTACTAAAATCAAGCCATCACTAAACATATAGTAACCTACGCATGAACATTTTAAAAATAATATTTATCACTTTAAAATTTCCACATTGCATGATACTTATAAACTTATCTTGTTCATTCGAATTATAAAAGTCATCATTTATACTATGTAAATGTTGCATAAGTTCATATCTCTGATCTTCGTACAGATTGCATTGCATAACAAAATGAAATTCATCTTCCACAACATTGGAATGACAATGCCTACACAACCTCTCATTCAGTGGCATAACTGGGCGGCACTGTCTGCCCTTTTCAATCTCCAATGGCAAACTTCCACATCTTAGCATACTAAAAACCCTTTTTCTTATACATAGGTATATTTAAACTTACATAATTTGATAGTACAAGTTCAGTTTTAAAAAAGTTCTATATGTTCTAAGCTTAATGCCATTTACTAATCCTGAATCGTCCCAAAGCATATTATACCAATCACTAGCACCTTGTGTAATTAATTTTTCTTTACAATTTCTTAAAACAATATTTGTGTCACATTTACCAATCTCATTAAGAAAAGACAGATCATGAAGTTCAAATATGTCCATTATACTTTTTCCCAATTTTTCATTCTACATATTATTGCTTTTGTACAATTATGTTTAAAAACTTTGCTGGTTAATCTTGTAGGATCCATATTTGATAACCTTAACCACATTCGAACTACTTCAGTATACTGTTTTATATTCCATGAGCCCCATCCAAGCTCCCCCATTACTGCTATATTTGAACAGGTCTTCTGCACACCTAATAAATATCTTGCAGCTTTGTTTTGTACAGAGCTTAAATTCGGTGTTCTTTATTTCCCCACACTCCTGCACCATATCGCAGTATAGATTCTACACCTGTATCATACAGCTTTTTAAAACATGTATATGAGAGCCCTCCAAGAGATTTATGTTTACAAATAATGACCCCTAATGCTCTGGTTGCAGATTTTGCAATTTCCTTTGCAGCAAAACTCATATCATTAAATTCATTAAACCATAAACCAAGGTATTTGTAGTTACATGTATACTGAATAACTTTATCACAGCATTTGAATATGAAGTTTCCTCTTCTAGTTATCTTTTTTCTAAAATGTATTATTTTTGTTTTATTTTCATTTAAACTCATGCGCCACTTTTTACACCACTGCGAGAGACAGTCTAACATTTTTTGTAACCTTATTGCAGAATTAGATATCAACACTATGTCATCTGCATACATTAAAATTGATACCCTGCTTTCTCCTATCTTAACACCACATTGCAGATTATTAATTTCGCAACACAAATCATTTATATATATGTTAAACATAGAAGTTGACAGCTTGCATCCTTGCTTAAGGCCATTATTCACAGGAAACGTATTTGTAACACCTAATCCAGTATTCAATTTTACAGAAGATTTAACATTATCATATAAAGCTTTTATTGCACCATAAATCCTTCCCTTAACACCTGCAGAAATTAATTTATACCATAAACAGTCTCTATCGATTCGGTCGAAGGCCTGTTTGAAATCAACAAAACATCCAAAAACCTGTTTATTTTCAGCAAGTGACATATTGATAGCGGAATTTAATAGATAGATATGATCTTCACAACTTCTACCAGGCCTAAAACCATTTTGTTCATCACATATTTTTTTTCACGTAATTCCATCCATTTTAACAATCTCCTATTTAAAATGTCAGCATATATTTTACATGATACATTTTGTAAGCTTATACCTCTATAATTACTAGTACAATATATATCACCTGCTTTATATATAGGGCATATAATCCCCTCCTTCCAGATATCAGGCACCACACCATTGGTGAAACAAAAGTTAAACAGAGAGTGAAAAATGCTAACGACAGCATCATTTCTAAAAACTTCTGCAAATAACTGATCGAACCCACAAGCCTTATTTAATCTCGCACTATAAACTGATCTTTTAACTTCAGATAAAGTAATCACACAATTTAGACTGTCTACACTATTATCATTTATAATGCCGCCGGTAGATTCAGCGTTTTTTACTTGACACTTTATCCAGTTGTGATAATTATTATCATATACATTTTCACTTTCAGCATGCCTAAATTGTTTTATCCACTGCTCTTTTATCTGATTTGGATCAGAGAGTAAATTACCATTGGGGTCCTTAATCATGCTTGGAAGCGGATCTTTTCTATCTGCTTGTATGCCAGTGGATTTGACTTTCTTCCAGAATTCGATTTGGCTATTGTCGCACGCTTGTTGTAGATCATCCATTATCTTTTTTTGGTACCTTCTCTTTTCTTTCCTCATAGCATATGAAAAACTACGTCTTGACTGTACATATTCTCTTTTATAATTTTGTCCACTTCCACCTTTATGGTTTAACCAAGCTCGCTCTTTTTTGCAAACATCATCCCACATTTGATGCAGATCCGCACACCACCACGGTTTTTTACGTAATTTAGTATTTTTCTTTAAGCAGTAACTAGTGCTTATTTTTTTCTTTGGAATGCATTGTTCAATTTCCCTTTTAATGATTGTCAGAAAATTACAGTAGGCAATGTTCACATCTTGTCGTATATTGATGTCATTTTCAATTCTTTGAATAGCACTTTTAATGTCATTTTTAGTGGCATTCATAAAGTCTGTAGGTATGTTTTTCATGTTATGTCGTATTCTATTAGAATTAACTTGCTCTTGAATAACTAGCTCTTCTAGTTTAATTAAAGTCATGATAACAGAGTGATCTGACATTTGAGAAAGCCTATTGGGAATCGGAATATTATGTTTAGTTGCTATTTCATTCACTGTGTGGACATTAAAGTCAGAATGGTCTGTGAGCTGATGGTGGGGTACACATATGTAGTCAACAACGGATTTCCCTTTTTCTGATATACTGGTAAAGTTATTGCTTCCAAGTCTACCATTTAACATGCAGAAATTACTGCTGACTAGGAATTCTAGTAAAAAGTTACAATAGGTATTCTCACATTCATCTATAACTTCTCTATCAGGTATTTCATCGACGCCTTCAATATAGTCACTAAGGTTACCACACCTACTATTAAAATCTCCTCCCATAACTATTTTGCCAATGTTTTGATATTCACTCACTTGATGTAATAACTAACTCCTCCTGATCCCCTCCTGGCTGTAACAGCCACATTTATACACGTTTGTAAAAATTTGATTTCACGGTTAGAGAGAAATATAAAAAGAAAAATTAATCCACTATGCAAACTTAGTTTTGAGAAAATGGGCTTTTAAACATGGCCAATCAATATACATTGATAGTAGTTGCTGTCTATAAAATGTATCATATAAGAAAAACTATTAATGATAAAAGGTTCATTTTAAAAAGATGCTTTTCTTTATCATTTATAGCATACAAAACAATGAAAATGTAAAAATTGAAATTTTAGCCCATATAACCTTATACGCCTGCAAAGAATGAGTAATTGTTTTTTTTACTCCGGGTTGGTCTTCACGAAATGGGTTGTAATGGGAAAACTATTGAAGATAATAGGTTCATTTCAAAACATGTTGTTCTTCATAGTTTACAGTATAATAAATATTAAAAAGCTGAAAATAGAATATTTTTCCCTTAAAGAGTTCATAGTACCCTTTCTGTTCAACGTAATACTATTTGATACACCAATGAAACAGTTCCAACGTAATATTTTATCCATGAGAGGGCCTAGAAGTATTCCACCTCTGCATTTACAAAGTCACTGTTTTCACATGAACTCTGTTTTTTTTTTCATTTCATTCAATCAATAGAAAACTGATACACAAAATATAACCTTATATATAATTTTGTGTTCTAATTTTGCTACATTGACTTCTGTTGCTCATCACTGTGGTTTTCCATTGTAATCCTTGTTGTTTCTAATGTGGTGCTATTAAAAGGTTCTTTTCAAAGTTATACTATTTGATGTATCAGTGAAACAATTCCTAAGTAATGTTTTATCCTTGATATAGTCATGAGGTATTCCACCTCTGTATTTGTAAAGTCACCGTTTCTCACAGGAAATTCTGTTTCTCCTTTTTCATTTGTTAGATAGAAAACTTATATAGATAATATAACCTTATATATAATAGTGTTCTAATTTTGCTGCTATATTCTTGCAAAACAAAACAAAAAAAGAATAGCACCATTAGTATTTGATTTATTAAATGTATGGTTTTACAGTAGTATTTCTTTAACAAAATCCAAAATTAATTCTACACTTTTTCTGTCAAAAAGCTCCGGCCACTGTATTGACATAGCTGAAGAGACATCTTCCATTTTACCATATCAAAATCGAACTCACATTAGACCAGAATGAGACTAATCCCAAGCAGCGGGCTATATATACAAGCAAAAGCATTTACCATTTACAGTTTTAGTCACAATGCAAACACCATCAATGCGACATCCCTTTTTATGGACATAGACAAGGAGAAATCATGATATGTTTATCAACATGAAGTCTGGTAAGAGGCGGTCTGTTTATGTAGGTTCATTCTTGTCTCTTTATCAAGTTTTTGGCCCGGGGGGGGGGGGTCACTAGCACAACACACACAGGATGTAGGATAAGCTATAAATTAAATATTGACCAAGTATCAGGCTGAGATCGCTATTTGTAGATTATAAAGTTAGTTTTATCACATGTCTCCCACATTGGCATGTATTTTTACTTACAATATATGAGGCTTTAGACTACTTGGGATCATAGAACAAGACACATACAAAGAACCACCTCGTAACAAGACGATTCCTCGCCAAATCTCCACTACACAAGGCAAGTGCATGTTCTATTTAAGCAGTTCCTGTATTCGTCTAATGAGGCAGTTTGATCGGGGACTTAAACAAGGACACAATTAATGGTAGTGCAGTAAAACCGCCAAATAGGACAACCTCTATAAAGAGACCACCTCTATAATAAAACCTTTTCTCGTGATCCAAAACCTTTGTATGGAGACCACTGTAAAGTTTCATGAAGAGACCACCTCTGTATTGAGACCACTTGAGGCCAGCTCTCAATCGGTCCTAATAGAGAGGTTGTACTGTCCTGCCAGACCTTGTGACCACCTTGTAGTACAAGTCACTCAGTGCATGATATTTAGGTTAATAATAAGGATGTCTGAATGTCACACAAAATGCTAAATACCCGATACAGGGAGGTTAGAAGAGGTCAACAATTCACATACTTCTCTTTACCTTTTCCCTCCATGTACAGGTTTTGTAGTTATAAGTGCTTGGAAGCTGGCAAAGTTGGCTGGATGAGATTCATGATGGTCTGTTTTTTTTTTTTTAAGATTCAGGACTTGAGAAAATGGTCCTATCATAGAGGTGGTCTCTTTATAGAGGTGGTCACTATTAGAACCTCTCTATTAAGACCACCTAGAGCCAGAAGTCTATAAAGTCTGAATAGAGAGGTGGTCTTTTTATGGAAGATTGGGACTGCAGAAAATGATCTTATGCATACACGGTCGTGGCTTGAATTAGATGATTTACCGTCGTCTATGATAATGAGTGTTTTAGTTTTCTCATTTACTTCCCCAAACGACCGGTGTTCAAACAACAGGACAAATCGACCGTCGGGAGAATTGGAGGCCAAATGTTGAAAGGCGCAAAATTGTGTGACACAAAATCATGATTATTTCCATGAAAAAAAAATCAACTGATTGTTCAAGTTCATAAATGAAATTGATATTGATGATGTTTGAACTTAAAAATTGCTAAAAACGGAGCTTTGTAACTTGGTATACAGTGGAACTTCTGTATTAGGACCACCCTGGCACAGGCCTCAAGTGGTCTCATTACAGAGGTGGTCTCTTAATAGAAGCTCAAGTTGGTCTCTTTATGGAGGTTTGGGATCGTGAAAAATGGTCTCATTACAGAGGTGGTCCCAATAGAGAGGGAGTGTTTATTCGCAGGTTCGACTGTAGACACCGCCGGCTCTGTAACCAGTGGGTTGTTGCGTGTCAGAAAACCGTTTGTTGTCCAATCGGCGGAATGTTTCACTTTGTCACGATAATTGAGCGAGGCTCCGTCTTTGTTTGACGCTAAATATTTACTTTATACAGTCACTGGCAGAAGTCGGTAAATTTACAAATTGTTAAATCAATATTGGTGTTTAGGAAAAACGCGTTGTTTGAACAAGGCCAACAGATAATGATAACGACCTCCAACGGGAGACGTTTCCGGCTTTTACAACAGAAGCTACAATTATCTGTGAACAGACCACCTCTATAATGGGACCAGAGTGTGAACAGACCACCTCTATAATGGGACCATTGCTTGTAGAACAAAACCTTAAAGAAATACTGGGAACCTCTATTACAAAACCACCTCTCTATTGAGACCAGACCACTTGAAGCCAAAACTAAGTATTTAGAGACTCGTTCAACCAATTAAACCCGGTCAGCATGAGCTATAACTTAGATGGGAACTTTATGTAAAGTCTGCTTCCGTATTCTTCAAACTTAACTTACTTAATTCTAAAATAAGTCTATAAACTTCTCACTTGCTATTGTTTAGTAAAAGGCGTTTTTTAACCTTTTAGACTTTCATTTCTAACCTTTTTTAAACCACGACTTAACTTTGTAAAATGATAGACAAGATACATTATAAACAGAAAGCCATAACTCCGTACATATGGGTTTCTGCTACAAGCTATAACTTACGGGTTCTACTGTATTTGGCTAGTATATATAGCAGATCTAGGATTTTGGAAAAGGATGCAACAAGTTTATTTCTATATGTGGCCCCTAACCTAACATGTGTTTGTTCGATATACTGACACCCATGTGCTTTCCCACCCTAGTGGACCTGTAATGTGTATCAAATATGATGATTTGATAATTGGGGACAACTGTGGGGTCGTGACCTCTCTTGGGGTGAGGTGTTTATTGATATTGCCCTCCCAGGACCTATTGTTAACATGGGTAATGTATAGAGCACAGTAGAACCTCTCTATTGAGACAACCCGGGGGCTGGCTTCAAGTGGCTCTATAGAGAGGGGTGGTCTCTTTATGGAGGTTTGCAGTGGTCTATATATGGAGATTTGTAACAGAAAAAATTGTCTCATTACAGAGGTGGCAGTTTCATAAAGGTGGTCTACCTTTAAAGCTACTCTACAGCATTTAGGACTGAGGTTCAAGAAAAGTGATAATTGTACATTATATGATAGTGCATATTGTTAGTGTTTACAAAATACCATAGAATTTATAGACGTACGTAATTTGTAAAGTTCATTTTGGAAAATGTTGTGACGATCCGTCACGCCACACATGTAAACAAAACGGGCGATATTATAAGAAAACGATAAATACAGAGCAAAGCGATAATGTAACAAGCTTCAAAATAATTACCTGGGTTCAGTGTCTGTGATGTTTGGACGTGATTGTTAGGTTTAATGAAATTAACGAGTCTCTAGCGAGAATATATAAAAAGTTTGAGATGTTTTGAATATCCGACGCCATGACAGATAGTCCAGGGGAAATGGTAAATTATTGCGCAAGTGATGCGACCCAAATTATATAACAGCTAATATCTTAATTAAAGCCAAGAAACACTGATTAACACTAAAAAGAGACTATATCGAATCAAACAGTCAATTATATGTCACATCTGGCGAACAGACACTTCCTAAAAGCCCTGTTTCAATGCGATGTCCTCGGAACTAGTGGAAGGATACAGCCAAAGTACCGCTCAAATTTCAGTATAAAAGGAGGAGAATCTAGCAGTCACCGTCAGTGCGGCGGCGCAGAGCAGCGCTGCGGGTGCGAGTCCGCGGGGGAGAAGAAGGAGGCCAGCCCAGAAGACAAGGAACAAGCCCAGAAGCAGGAGAAAGCCGAAGATAGAAGAGTAGCAGTTTCCAGCCAAGAAGAGGAGCCACAGAAAAGTGGAGCCCGGCTGCAGAAGAGGAAAAGTTCAAGCCCAGAAGAGTAGCAGTTTCCAGCCAAGAAGAGGAGCCACAGGAAAGTGGAGCCTGGCTGCAGAAGAGGACAAGTTCCAGGTGTGAGGAGCAGCTAGAACTGACGCAGAATCCCAGTTCTGAGGAGCAGCAAGAATTGGCGCAGGATCCCAATTCTTAGGAGCAGCTGGACCGAAGAAAGAAGCAAGAAGTCCTGCACAAGTGCCAGGTCTAAGTAAGACCCAACGACAAAGTTGCTAGCAGTGTGAAGAAGTCCTGCACAAGTGCCAGGTCTAAGTAAGACCCAACGACAAAGATTGCTAGCAGTGTGAAGAGTCCTGCACAAGTGCCAGGTCTAAGTAAGACCCAACGACAAAGATTGCTAGCAGTGTAAAGATTAGAAGCAAGTTGGCATCCCCGCAAGTTGGCAAAGCATCAGGTTGAGAGCCGAGGTGTTGTCCACGAGAAGTACTGCCACTGCGGGTGTAGACCTGAACGATCACTGCCAAAGACATTATTCTGTTTAAATATTACAAACAGGACTTTATATTGATTATTTGATTTTGCTTGTATTAAGTGTGTTTGTGATTAATAAAATAAATATAAGCAGTTATTGATCTCTTTATTTACTTCCCTAGGTAAACACACATAAGTAGTAAAAGGGGATTTCGCCACAATGTTTACAAAAAGATGGCATAGTCGTTAAACGGAGGTAATTTGTGAAGGAGTCAATTCAGGAAGTTTAGCTTATTGAGAGAATGTGTTGTTTGATGTTAACTTTTGATGAGGTCAAGTGAAGAAATAGAGAATTCTCAACTGGATGCCAAAATAAACACGGGTATTGTCCGTAATGGTTGTGAATGACAGACTAGATGAGTTAGATGGGAGGTGAGTTGGTCATTCACTTGTTATTTCCAACCTGACAAGTTGTATTAAGTCTTAGCTTTAGCCAACCATACAATAGTCAATAGTTGCAATAGTGACTAAGATAATAACTTGGATATCCAGCTTGTGCATTACACTTAGATTGGACCTACATACTTTGTAATTAATTTGATAACAAACATTCAATTTAAATAATGTTCCCCGATAATTATGACAAATGAAAAGACGCTTTATTCTCTTTACCACACCAAAGTAACAAGACAATTACTCAAGGTCCAAAAACTTCATAAAGAGACCACCGTGAACCTCCATAAAGAGACCGCCTTGCTATTTCTGTTTCTATGTTGAGTTTTTCTTGCTGTTGTTGTATCTCTTGTATTTTTCTTTGTAACTCTTGTTTGCGGCTTAATGCTTGCGCCTCGGCAATCAACTTTGCTTTGATTGAAGCTTGCTTCAGCCTATGAGACAGCATGCTTGATTTACTATTACTAGATCTAGACACACTTCCAGGGTATTCATTTCTGTTGAGATATTTATCGGCACTCACTCTCAAAGCCAAAACACGGCTGCGTATTTCATCATAGTATGATTTTTCTGACTCAATTTGGGCCTGGTCATCAATTGAAGCTACATGGTCCAGAAGAATTTGTTGAAGCTGTTGCATATTTTCATCTATTTTGTCCAGTTGTGTTCTGACTTGGGACTGATTTCCACCTGTTGATAACAGCTGATCAGTCTCTGCTACAAGGTTCATAATTGCCGATTTTAGCCCTTCCATATTGGCGTAGACACAATTTAATACAAACTTTACTCAAAAACAAAAAAAATTATTTCACAAAACCTTGGCTTCAAGTAAAATGGATGCGAAACATCTTGTCCACACAAACTTTGCTGATGGCGTAGTTAAGCTTGTTCAGACATAAAACTGTAGCTGGCGGTGTGTTGAGTTGTGAAATAAAAAACGCGATGATGATCAACAACGGTTTTATCTACAAGGTTAATTACAATAAGTGTTACATTCCAGAATGAACCAGTTAAGATTATGAATTACAAATTAAAAAACTACTTGCTTGTATACCTAGGATTAAACATATTCAAATTACAAATTTCAAATGTATTTGAATAGACATGCATATTTTTATACCATTTAAAATCTACCAAATTTGAACTCACGTCTTTGAACTCTCCATGCACAGCCAGCTAAAAACTACTTCATCCAACAAACTACTTCCTTATCCACCAAATCATGAACCAGACTAAACCAAATTTCTTGGCGTCCTACTTATATATGCCATAGTACAGACTTTATGGTGAGCCCCAGCAGGTGGGCTGGCAGGTGTAAACATGGCAGTCACCATTTTGTTTAATTTTGTGCTTAAATTAAATTATTAACGCAAGATAACTCCATCATTACATTTCTTCAGGTATAATTTGATATTTATAATTAAACTCTAAATCCTACTCTACTTATTTATATTTAACTGCAATAGCCACCATTTTAAATTACTGCAACCACCATTTTAAATTACTGCATATTTAATGGATTTTTGATCAAAATTAGGTATAAATCAATATAAAACAAATGTAAACAATAGGTCGTAGGAAGACATAAACTTGAGGACGGTGTTAATGCAGACTTACAGACAACGAAACGGTAATACATACCACAACAGGCACCACCTCTATGATGAGACCACCTGTCACAGTCCCAAACATCCATGAAAAGATACTCCATACTGAGACCACCTTTGTATTTAGACAGTACCACTGGGTGGTCTTGTTAGAGAGGTTTTATTTTATTGGGCTTTAGTGATGAACCTTTTTGTAATAACATTGTCTGTATGACTGTCAATGTTGTTTTTGGGGAAAATGTAATTACATATCATGCGGGTAGTTTATTTAGTTGGGAAGCTATAGGAAGTATATAATTATATCATTAACACTCTTCATTGTTAGGCGATTGGATAATGTAGTGGTGATGTGTTTATTATGGTTGATTTACACTCATTGAGACTTCCATATCACCATCGTCTACATAATGACAAGAAAAAACGATCATTTACAAAAATCCAACCAGCACATATTATCAGCAGTGCAAAAAACCACGTTTGGTTTTTTGATAAACCACACATCTCTAATGGCATTGGCTTCAGGCTTTTTTTATCATGCATTCTTCCCTTCTCCCCAGAGACCCTCGTCACGCATCCTTGCAATTCAGGGAGAGGGGGAAGTTTTGTACATTGTAAGCGCTATTTTGCTTTATTTGTGAGAATGTGATTAAAATCTCTCTTTTCTTTATAGTTTTATATATTATGAAGCTGTTTCAAAAACAGATATGCACATTATTTCATATCACATGAAATTTCAAAGTGTACGCACATGTATCTGTAAAGTAGAAACTCGAATTAAGATTATCTCTCCATCTAGACTACATCTGTAAAAAGAATCTTTCATTAGAGAACATCTAAAAGCTCCATTTGTTTTTTGATGAACACTTATGCGGCTTAACAGTAAGTGATTGTCTTGTATTTATAAAAAGTAAAAAAGTAGATGATATAAAATAGCAATTTTTCACTTATTGTTTTTGCCTATAGAATTTAAATTCAAACAAACAAATGAATATTTGGTTGCGTTTAGATGTTTTAAATGTATATGTTTCAGTTTATAGTGTGCTATCCAGAAGTACTGCTCAGTTGACTCATTTACACCAGGTCATTGGCGTCTTTGGCACCAAATTTAAACCTTTCACAACACCCTCGGGAGTATACAACACTGGCTGCATACAGCATTTGGGCAGTGTGCAATCACCCCCCCCCCCCCCCGACTCAAACCGACCTCTCCTCACACTTTGCACATAAAGCTCCCCTTTGGGACAAAATATCTAAGGCCCCTTATTTCTTGATCGCCAATCACCACAAACGGTTTTTAACCCTTTAATTTCTCTTCAACTCAAAGCAAAGACCCACACTTTTCCACAGAAAAAAACTCATTATCGCATAAAACATATAAAGAGAACCCCCATTATACAAAAACACACACTTTGAACTCACCGTGGAACATACCTACCCACAAAACAGATGGTAGTTTTAGGTAGTTTTGGAGATAACCCCCCCCCCCCCCCCCCCCCCCCCCCTAAAAACTACCGAGAAAGTTAACCCCACCCTACACTCATCCAGCAGCCCACTCCACCCCAGTGTATCTCATGCCAAACTAAACAGACCAGCTATGTTCTTATTGAAGTCATCTAATCAGTCTTTATAGCAATCTAGAATAAAAGTTCAAAGGGCAAAATGTAATTGCTGTTGTCAGGCAGAATACTTACAGCTGCGTGTGATTAGCCTAAGGCAAGATAAACAGTTAGAATCATCAGCAGGGGGTTTGCTTCATGTCTCTATGCAAATGAAGAGAGGCTACTTTACCAAGCTCATATATTACAATTTTATTTGATTACAACATTGTTGTAAAGGTATTTTATGTTATTCCCTACTGGTCATGCAACATGACTTGACATTTACCGAATGTAGTTCATTGCGTGATACAGTTTGTGATTATCTTGCTTTATAATAGATAATATAAACTGGCCACGTTTCACTTTTTATATTTGTCTATGGAATCGAAATTCAAACAAACAAATGAATATTTTGTTATGTTTAGATGTTTTAAATATAAATGTAAATGTTTCTGATTATAGTCTACTATCCAGCAGTACTGCTCAGCGACTCATTGACACCAGTCATTGGTGTCTTTGGCACTCAATTTTAACCTTTCACAACGCCCCAGAGAATATACAACACTGGTTGCATACAGCATTTGTTACTGTAGCGCACACGTGTGAATTACTCACATTAGCATTCGCTTTACTTGCACCTATTTAACGTGCAGGTACCAGTGGGGCACCAGATCCGACCCTCACCCCTTTACTCTTTTCAGCATCTATAACCTCCCCTACCCCCCCCCCCCCACTTCCGACCCAACCCGACCTCTCCTGACACTTTGCCCATATTTGATGCAGCCTCTTTACTGCTTACTCTCAGGTTTATACAAAAGTCGATAAATTATGTAATAATTAGATTTTTAATTGTATAATTGTATGGCCTTGTAATTATAGTATCAGATTGCTCATTCGTCTATACAAAGGATAAATGCTATATCACACCCAAAACCAAATGATAACCCTTTAATTATTCATTGTGCATATAGCAAGCAACACCTGTCATCATAGTTTCAGCTCAGGAAACTTAATCTCATCCCTATAACAACAACAACAACTGCCGTATCAACATCAGATCAGAGAGACCATAATCACCATGACATGGTCGCCACACGTCCCTAGTGAAAATCTCAAAGATAAGCTAAATGATGCATGCATGTGTTAATTACTGTGATCGTGGTAATTGACTTGTTTACAAGCACAGTGACACACTCCTCATGCGGGTGGTGATGAGGGATTCTTAATCAAGGCTTTAAACATTGAGAAATGGTCTGATTATAGAGGAAGACTCAACAGAGAGGCGATCTTTATTGGCGATTATACTATGTATGTATATTTGCATTGTCACGTGAAGCAGAAAACACGAACGTCCGTCAATGAATAGATTTTAGAAGTGATAGTAAATGACATATGCCCCCACTGTGAGTAACTTGTATAGTTTCCATGTATTTTTACGTCTAACAAATCTATCACTTGATAACACCTGAACACATGCATGATCACACTAAATTATTACCAGTCACTTACTGGCTGTGTTTTTTCTTCATCAGGAGAGTAAGCAGGAACTGCATTTTTATTATATCCAGTGATTGTTTATATAACGCAGCTAATTTGATATTCGACCAACAAAGATAGAACATAAAATAAAAATGAGGTTCATTGTTTGGATGAAACAGAAATATGTTATGGAATGCATCCCCATGTGATTTAAAGCAAAATCAAAGCAAATGTGATCGCTAATTGGTTAGCGGCAAGCCACGCACGTCCGTGTTTACAGGTGCAAAAATACCAAGCAGGTCATTCCCTGGGGAGGTGTAAATGGCGGTTTCCTTGATTCGGGGATCTTTGAACATGTGTAACTGCACAAAACTGACCATGTAATCTAGTGCACACTTGTCAAATGCATGTGATAATCAATGATTATCCGTGAATTATGTGATAGATGGATTTCTTGCTGTAGAAAACAAAGTGGCACATTTTCTTCGACTTCAAAGCGCAACTGTGTACCATTCAGTTACACCCGTTTCCTTGAATGACAGACAATTACCGCAGAACCTCTCCATTTAGACCCCCCGTGTAACCAGTGTTATGTCCTCTGTAACTTTATAGGGCCTACCACCAGACCACTGACTATAAAACCACTTTGAAATAATACAATATAAGTACTAGAATGTCTCTAATAAGTCCACCGTTCGTATAGTGTTAGGTGGTCTCAATAGAGGTGGTCTTTTTACAGAGATTCATTCTGGTAACTTTATGAAGGTGTCCTCAATAGATAGGTTGTCTTTATCGCAGGTTCTACTGCATACCCCATGTAATTAAGCCCTGTGGTAAAGTGTGAGTTTTCTAATGGAGTGTTCTGCTAGACGACGAATATTTTCGTAAAAACCAGGATGCACCTGCTTTTTAAAGACAGCTCGTCCTTCTACATTACTACTAGAGGACGATATATGAAGTTTATTAGTTTTTTAAGGGTTTGGAAATAAATGCATGCAAAATAACATACCGAACCCCTATATGCACCTGCAACCCCCCCCCCCAGCCCCCAGCCCCTTCTATGACCCCTACACAACCTATCATGTGATATCCATTATAACCCCCTAATCAAAAGTCAAAACCTGTTAAAAACATCTTCAATTACCGTGCACAATGTCATACAGTAGAACTCCTCTATCAATATTACATGAAGTTATAAATGTTCATATAACATATATATATTTTTTGAACTGTTAAATATTGTTTGCTACATATTTTGTATATTTTTATCCTGAAGAGTTGTTGTTAGAACACAAAAATATTAGAGAATAAAAGCTGATTTCATTTAGTCTAGCATTTGATTTGAAGTGTGAACTGGCGGAAAAGACGGTAGCCACAAGATGAAAAAAAAACACATACCTCCAAATAATTTATCTTAGCAAAATAAAAGTAGAATAAAGTTTAAAACATGCAGTATCTCCATGTTCTTGCTCAGTTGCAAGGAGGCGTGACGAGCGTCCCTGATTGCTTTTTATCACGGTACAATGTCACAGCAAAAACTACAGGCAAACTTGTATCAGGTTCTTTACTGATTCACGTTATCTAGTTCAGCTGCTTATCTATGATTCACCAAAACATGGTGTATCCTGTTTCCAGTCCATAATACCCAGTCTGTAAAGAGGGTGTCCAGGCCAAGTGGGACTTTTATGGGGGTCAGATCTCCCACTTCTTGGAATCACCAGCTTCTTCACTTACTGTATACAATATATATGAATATGTGTGTTTTTCCTGTTTTCGACACGTTTTATCTCGTCTCCCCACACTTCCCTCCCACCCACAACAACCATTTTAGTGTCCTTCAAAGTTTCATATGACAATTGTTCAGCTATAATCATGTTAATTTACTGCAGTCACTGAAACCGCAGAAACCTTGTGTTCTGTCTGTCTTTTGAAACCAAACATTTTAATTTCCATGGTCATTTTATGAAACAGAATCATGGATACTTTTCTTTTTTCTTTTTTTATTTATTTCGCCATATGTACAGAAATATTAAGCTACTGTTTACTTCTAAACGTTGAGTTTTATTACAAGATTTATTATTGTCATTGTCGATGTTAAAGAAATTATATATCAATTTATATTAGTAAAAAAGCATTACATTTAATCTTTTATCCAATATGCTAGTAAAAAATAGTTTGACATAGCATTAACTAATTGTAATCTTATGTTGTACTTAAAGTAGATAGAAGCTTTCAATATGATGACTTAAAATATGATCTACTTGCACATGACCTTGCAACAGTGTAGGAAAATATATTGTTGACATTTATTTACATTTATTGGCAATATCCACCTATACATTCGCAGTCAACATCCATTGGTACCAATGCAGGGTAGTGCTTTTTCAGCCAACATTTTGGTGTTTCACCACAGTAAAGATCTACAGTAATGAAAATATCAAATACTATTATAAGAGTGGGTCATAGTGAGCATGTGTACAATGTAACACTCTCCAATTTGTGTATTTGACTTCAGTTGTTAAATTTATAGTGTAGACTACCTACGTTCTCTTCCAGTGAATATAAATTGATTGTGTTCAAAATACATGTCAGCATAAGTTATTAAATGTGATGAGTGAATATTAATTAAGTAAATCTTTTATCAGTCTAAAACTCCCTATTATAATTCAAATCTGTTATGTTATTTGATTGTGATGGAAATCAAATTTTTTCAGCAATTATGTAAGCATAATTCAATTACCGTCCAGAACCACGTATAGGTCGAGTTTTTAAAGCCTAAAAATTCATTCTAGAGAAGGGATTCGACTTATAAGGGGATCATCAATTTTGACAAGTTTGGTCAGTGAGTGAGAATGTGGCAACACTATAAAAACAGGACGATATCCCTCCTGAATGATATCCTATGAACGTTATAGCAGCAACTTTTCCTATAGCTTTACAAAGTTTACAGTGTTGGAAACCAACAGTCTTTACTATCTGACCGGACGGATAACTATTTAGAATCACCCGTCCGGGTGGCGGACAACTTTTTGGCGATGTATTTGTCAATAAATTAAGCAAAAATCGTGATTATTTTCACTTTCGGAATTTCTTACTCTTGACCTAATTATTTCGAATCGCGTGCGCAGCTTTTCTGCGCATAACTGGTTCCCCTCGGTTTGCTATGCATTGTAAGTCTAAACGCATAACGTTCATTCGTAATATAGCGCTGTATTGCGTGTTAATCTTACATGTATGATAGAAGAACCAGCAAAATAATAATACCGGAAGTATACCTTTGTTTACATCGGATACAAAGCAGACAATTGAATGAATCTGGATCTGAGCAATTATGGATAAATTTGGACCTCCAATGGATAAGAAAGATAACTCCAACAACTCCAACAAGTCAAACAAGTCAAAAATAAAATACTGAAAAAAAAAACTGCCAAAGTCTATGAGAGTAATAAACGTAAACGAAAAATAGTGCCAACGTGGAAAACAGAATTCCAATGGCTCATCACAGACGATGAGGAAACTCTTTACTGCAAGATATGCAGATCAGTTTATGGGCCCTTGGGAAACAGCAAGCATGTCCACCCAGAGAAGTACCGTAGGTACAGTGCAGGCTCATTTGTGCGAGGCTGTACAAGTCTGCGCCATGATGGCCTTGTGGATCATGGCAAGTCCCAGGGCCATCTGGAAGCTGTGCAAGTGCACTTGGCAAGAACTGCCACTCCAGAAGAGAAGGCAAGCCTGCCTGCCGCGAAAATGCTGCAGACACTGAATGACAAAAATTTTGATAGGATGAGGAAGTTGTTCATCAATGCTCATGCCCTGATCAAGCACTCACGGCCGATCACTGACTTCGAATGGATGTGCGAGGCAGATGAACGTAAGGGTGTGGACATAGGACCTACATATCGAAACAAATCAAGCTGCAAACAATTCCTTGTAGCCATTTCTGAGACTGTTCGCAGTAACATAGAAGAAAAACTTAAAAATGCGTCATTTATTAGTGTGATGGCTGATGGATCTACTGACATATCCACAGTTGAGAATGAGATAGTTTACTTGCATTTCAGTGTACAAGGGGAAGTACAATGCTATTTCATCGGAATGATAGAGTGTGAAAGTGGCAATGCAGCTGGGGTTTTTTGTGCCATCATGAAAGCACTACAGTTTGAGTCTTTGTCAAGAGAAGAAATACTGAAGAAAGTTGTTGGGTACGTAGGCGATGGTGCTTCAGTGAATACAGGTGCTGCAAATGGTGTTATTTCCATGATTCGGGAGAAGGCTGATCCGTCTGTCTTAATGGTTACATGTCTCTCACACCGGGTAGAGCTGGCCTTTAAAGACTCTTTGAAAAAGTCGAAGACCTTTCAAGAGGTACTGGATCTTCTTGATCAATTGTTCAAGTTTTACCACAAAAGCCCCAAACAGACAGCTGGTTTGAAGCAGTCCTTTGAAGCACTAAAGCAGTCCTTCATCTCATTCTCTCGTGTTGGTGGAACTCGATGGGTGGGTCACACTCAAACAGCATTGAAGAATTTCTTCAGAGCTTACAAGCCAACGCTGATGCACCTGTCTCAGGTTTGTACAATATTGAACAATAACTATACATGTGGACAGCACATATATGTAGGTGTTTTGTTAAAATTCAATCAATAAGTTAGATTTCACTGATTTCAATAACAAATGCAAATAAAACCATATGTAAATGCTGGCTCAAATTTTAACACAAATGTTACCATCAATATTATTTATTTCATCAAGGTTGCCATTACAAGGACACAATCATCAGCTCAGTCTAAAGCGAAGAATCTGCTAAGCAAGATGAGGTCAGAAAGTGTGGTAATCTTCTCTCATTTCTTGGCTGATGTACTCGCATGTTTGGTGAAGTTTTCGATGCATCTCCAGGAAAGGAAGACCTGTATGTACCAAGTACATCAGCAGATGAATACGTCCTTGACAAGTCTAAAAAAGCTACTTGAAAGGTTTGCTGATTTCTGTTTATTGCAATTATGGAAATTGCCTTTGTAGAATATGAATGATGTTTTCTTTACATCTGATTTTATCATAAATTCCATGTGAAGTTTTCTTTGTATTTTCTATTAGACCTGGACCAGAAGAACGCAAGACAGAAAATTTCAATGGAGTTTATCAAGGTGAAACTCTGAAACGTGCTGCTGTACTGCCAAGATCAAAAGAAATTCCAGAAGCAGTACAGTCGCTGATAAATAGCATTGAGAAGCGTTTCTCTGATGTCCAATCAGGTGTGTACGTGGCCTGCTGAAAAGGAGGACAGTTCTGGTAAGTCACAATGAATCTCAACAGAAATCAAATTTTAAGTATAAAGTGTTGAAACTAATTGTAATTTCCAATTTTCCCATCAATGTTTTCATATTGATACATGCAACTTGCAGAATTTGGTGATGACCATCTGGCCTGTATCCTCGACCACTTCAGATCTGTACTTGAGCAAAATGGGGTGGATCTAGCAGCTGCTGAAGTGGAATGGACAGAGCTGAAAGAAGTTCTGTATTCAAGGTACGTCATACACGTGACAATGTCCATTGTACAAGAATAAAAGATATTAATTATAGAACATCAGAACTGTACAAATCTGCTATCATAGTTGATGAAATTAAATACATATTATGTTTTGAACTTCATAAATGTTATTTTCAGCTACAAAGTTCACACTCTTGAGTGGTCAACTGCCTTCACACTCTTTAAAAACCGGATGCCCAACATTTTAAAGGTGGTTGATCTTCTCCTGTCATTGCCTGCAGGAAGCTCGGAGTGTGAGAGGGGATTTTCAGCAATGAAGATCATCAAGACACAATATAGGAATAGAATGAAAAGTACAACTCTAACACTGTTAATGACTATTCAACTGCATACCCCAGATGTAAAGGACTTCGACCCTGATCATGCCATAAAGCAGTGGATGACACACCATCACCGCAGACCAAACTTCATGAAGACAGAAAAACAACAGCTTCTGCAAATTTTGGAGTCTGACCAATATGGAGATGATGAGGATGCAGAAGTGGCTGCAGCAGAGAAATCAGATGCTGATGACAGCGATTTTGCTGATCTTGGCTTTGATGAGTATGAAAGTGATGGTGAATTCTAAACTGACAAGAGTCTTGAAAGGCATCAGTTTGAAAGTATTTTGAAAGTATTACGTGAAGTTGAAACAATGGTACTTCTTGATATCAGTATTACGTAGTTCGTGTAGGTTGATTGATCGACAAAAATGTTCACTTATGAGCAATACGTGTTAACACCTGTCATCATTGTTTGTTATTTTCAGGTGGAATGACCATAAATGCAGACATTATCAATAAATAGTCTTTTAAAAAGTTGATTTATTCTATTATGTTTTCTTCAATTTCCACCTAAAATGCATTAAAATCACACTGCATACATATACAAAGTGCAAAAACTGCTGTGGGATGTAATAAATATCATTTTCGTAATCTAGACATTTTTCTCGTCAAATATATGTCTTAAACTTCACAATCCGATGAAAAATAACCAAGATATTAATTATTTTTCAAACGTTATGACAAACAAATGTTCGCGGTTCCCGGATTTTCGAAGCACGCAGTCTTGTTTTTACATGCAAGCGAGGTTAAAAAATGTGTTTAGATTTTCTCCATTTTTTCTTAAAATTCCCAATTTTGTGGCCAAAAAAGGGCCCTCGACTTATACGAGGGTTCGACCTACATGTGGTTCCGGACGGTAATGCTATTTCATTCATTCTTATAATCGTCTTACAATCAAGTAAAGAATATTTACCGAAATTTGGCTGATCTACCCCACGTCTTTGTGAGAGAGAGATTATGTCAATTGGATCATCTCCAATTGAAGTTAGAAATTCTGAAATAAAATTTTAATATTTAATTAGCAACTGTCAAATTCCAATGTCATTGTTTAGCTATAACTGTGTGATAAGCGTTTAAATACTACATTATTTTACGACTGATGTTCCACAAGTGTAGATCTGATTTTAATACATTGCTTTGAAATTTTTGTCTAATCCTTTTTTATATGTTTATTATTAAATTGTAAACAATTATAATCAATGTTTTTTATTGCAATTTAATTTATCAATTATTTACGCATTCGCATTAGATATATCCTTACCATTGTGAATCTCTTGTAAATGTATGTGACGTCTCTCCTCACATGGACACCAAGCAGAAAGACGGATTCTGGGATCGCGCATCTCGTACCATCGCTGTACCGAATTAATGAGAAGAGAGCCGCCGCTTGCTGCCTGTCTCACTAGAAGATCCTCAACTCCCCTCAGTGGATATAGAAAACTGGAAATTAAATTCCTTAATTATAATACAAATCGTGCAAATGTTCAAGTTATGAGAGATATTATTATCTGCAACACTTTATAAATATTACATATATATTGTTAATTAATACTTAATTTTGTAAAAACTTAGATAAATTTATAGATGCTGTCGCCAGCACCTAGTCATATATCATCCGTCACATGTACATTTTAGTGACTTAACGATCTGCTGACATGTCATAGTGCTGAAAACTGTTTGCAATTATGTGACATAGTTTGAGCAACGCCCATAATTTGACCAGGACCTATGCTAAAAATATGACATTAATACATTAATTGATTGGGAAAAAAACAACAAATGTACTCACCAAAAATGAGAATAATAGACTAGATTTTCCTCGGGGAGTATAGTGAACATGCTTGCTACATTTCTTCAGATCTTCCTATCCTCCACTTTTTTAGTTTGTCGAAAATGCAGTGATATTAGAGTTACATAATTTGAAAGTGAATTTACTAGTTTAAAGCCATGATTATTGATTAAATTATCTACAACATTGGGAATCACAATTTGTCTGATTATGTCCATTGATTGAATACTCTTCTTTTTTCATACACAATTGTCACATGATTCTAGAAGTTCTCCTTCATACAAAAAAACAACTGTCCCTTTCAGTTCCGTCCCTTTCCACTACACTTCCGTGCCTATGCGGCAAGTCTATAAAGTCATCTGTACAAGTCTCATTTTCACAACACACCATTATCTTTGAATTACGCACAAACTTATTAATCGTTGAATCCATGATTAAATATACAAAAACACACTAGTAATTACAATTAAAATATGACATGATTACAGTAGAGTCTAATATACATCCATTTCAATAATTATAGAAAAACAGGATTGTATAAACAGTCAATAAATTATTCTAAACTTAAGTTACTGAGTAAAATTAGCAGACAACAATGTTGTTTGTTGACATAGGTAACTGAGGTAACTCAGTTATCAGACCCATTTACGATGTCCCAGTTTCTAACGATCTCATTGGTTAATAGATTTGACAGGTTCTTTGCCAACAATGGGCTCTATTTTTTTAGCAATATGGCTACCAATATTTTGCAGAAATAAATTTGCAATTAAATTATGGTTATAAAAATGATTAAAGTGAAATAGATACACTGTTTTGAAAGGAGAAAATGGTTTCAATAGTTGTCATCGGATATTATGTACAGGCAGGATTAACAAAATATGGTTCCAGTTTCTTTATTTTTACCTTATTGAGAAGACTTCTATTTGATAAAACATTTACATTGCGATTGAAGATACGTCAAAAGTAAGTAGTAAATCTAACCTAAAATGATGGTACCACATTTTTTTTCTATATAGCGACAAAAATGTGGTTCCTAAATATTTTTCAGTGTCTAAAAAAAGTGCTTTTATTTGGGTCCGCTAAAATGTACATGATCCCAGTTCCAGGACCAGTTCAAGGTGTTCCTCCAGGTGAAGGCTGTCGCCACGGCCTGGAGAAAACGGACCCACAGTTCCAGGACAAGTCCAAGGTGTTCCTCCAGGTGAAGGCTGTCACCACGGCCATGGAGAACACGGACACACAGTTCCAGGACAAGTTCAAGGCGTTCCTCCAGGTGAAGACTCTCGCCACGGTCATGGAGAACACAGACACACAGTTCTAGGACAAGTTCAAGGCGTTCCTCCAGGTGTAGACTCTCGCCACGGTCATGGAGAACACGGACGGACAGTTCCAGGACAAGTTCAAGGCGTTCCTCCAGGTTAAGGCTGTTGCCCAGGCCATGGAGAACACGGACGGACAGTTCCAGGACCAGTTCGAGGCATTCCTCCAGGTGAAGGCTCTCACCTCAGCCATGGAGAACATGGACCCACAGTTCCAGGACCACTTCAAGGTGTTCCTCCAGGTGAAGGCTGTCGCTGCGGACATGGAGAACACGGACCCACAGTTCCAGGACCAGTTCAATGCGTTCCTCAAGGTGAAGCCTGTCGCCATGGCCATGGAGAATACGGACCCACAGTTCCAGGACCAGTTCAAGACCTTCCTCCAGGTGAAGGCTGTTGCCGCGGCCATGGAGAACACAGACCCACAGTTCCAGGACCAGTTCAAGGCGTTCCTCCAGGTGAATGCTGTTGCCACAGCCATGGAGAACACGGACCCACAGTTCCAGGACCAGTTCAAGGCGTTCCTCCAGGTGAAGACTCTCGCCACAGCCATGGAGAACCCAGACCCACAGTTCCAGGACCAGTTCAAGGCTTTCCTCCAGGTGAAGGCTGTCGCAGCGGCCATGGAGAACATGGACCCACAGTTCCAGGACCAGGCTGTCGCTGTCGCCGGCCATGGAGAACATGGACCCACAGTTCCAGGACCAGTTCAAGGCGTTCCTCCAGGTGAAGCCTGTCGCCGTGGCAATGGAGAACACAGACCCACAGTTCCAGGACCAGTTCAAGGTTGTGAGGGCTGGCCATCACCCACAGCCAGCCATAGAGAACACTGCTGCCATAAGAGAACCCACAGTTCCAGGACCAGTTCAAGGCGTTCCTCCAGGTGAAGGATGGACGACTTTGGGCATTATGGCGGGCTAACAGCAGTTGACAGTTGTGGTGATATTTACCAAAATTTCATAGAATACAAGAGTACTAGTGAGATAAGCTAGCAATGGATTAATGATGTGTTAATGTAGGATTTTATGTACTCTGATCGGATAAAAAGTGACTGTTTGTGAGTTTTTAAGGATAATTCTTCTTTTTTAACTTTCACAAGGGGTGAGCTGTTTCAGTGATTTTCGTGATCTGAACTCTGGTGTTTGTGGTCACATATATGATCACATAAATCATGCCTGCTTACAAAAGACCTTTAAATAGCCTCTGAGAAAAAGCAAACAGAAGTCAAAAGTAAAAGGGAAAAACAAAATATCCAAAGTGCAGTGAGGAATATTGCCAGTGATTTGGAAAATGTAAATACTTCACCTAGTATGTCTAATAATTTGACGGACATATCCAATCACCAAGATTCTGATGGTAATATGGATTCTGATGGAAACACGGCAAGTGATAGTCTCACTAAAATTCTTGCTAGATTAGAGGCCTTAGATGTGATTGGTGTAGAAGTAAAAAAACTGTCTAATATCGAGCAAGCTATTCAAGATATGAGAAGTACAATGGCCGAATACCATAACAATCTACAGGTGATTTCCAACGAGCTTGGAGAAGCATGTGAAGAAATTGGAGATTTAAAATCTAGATTATGTACAGCTGAATCTGAAAATCAAAAATGAAAATCTAAAATAGACCAGTTAGAGGCTAAAGAAAAGGCTGACACACTACTGATTTTTGGACTTCCAGAACAAAAAGGTGAAGACTGTTATAATACAGCCAAAGCCTATTGTGAATCCATTAGTCTAGCACTGGACGAAAAGTCTCTCTTTCCAATGCTAATCAAATTTGTATTTTTTATTTATACACTCCTAAACCACGTTTGGATGTGAGAAAAAACCACGTTTGGTTTTTGATAAACCACACATCTCTAATGGCATTGGCTTCAGGCTTT